>OZ038389.1:44288560-44703677 GCA_964036045.1 Eutreptiella sp. 'Long Island Sound 2002' | reverse complement strand
AGCCCATGACCCATTTCAGGCCCATATCACTCCGGGGCCTCCCCGCACTTCCCCCGCTAAGGCCTCTCCATCGCTGAGGGGGCGCCCAACGCCGACCCCGGAAGCGGTGCTCCGCACGGCCACGCAGCGGACTCCGGCTGCGAAACACGTGCCCATTCCCCGTCCCCCAACCGCCATCGTCAGGGACACCGTCCGCAGTCCTCAGGACGTCAGTATCGGCCCGTCCTTCCTGCGCTTGCCCTCCCTTGGGATGTTGTTGCTGGGCCTTGGACTTGTGCTCGGCAGAACCCGGACGCTGGGGCCGTCTTGTCCGCATTCCCGGAAGACGCCGCCGGGCACGGCGATGGCTGCGGTGACGGGTGTGTGCGTTGGGTGGAGGTTTGATGAGGAGGAGCCCCGTGCGAAAAGCCGCACGGCCCAGGGCGCTTTTCAGTGGACACCCGGAATTTCGTTTGGTTTCATTCTCAAAATGCCCAGGCCAACCGCCGTTGGTTCGGCCCCAACCGCCGTCGCTTGGGTCACAACGGCGGCGGTTCTCCCGCGGCCGCCGTCAATTGCCCCCCATAACTGCCGTCGCTTGGCCCCCAACCGCCGTCGGTAGCCTCCAAACGCACTCATCTGAGAGATGACGACGCGCAGTCCCTGCGCTGAACTCTGAGCTCGATGCCAGACCACCGCCTTGATTGATGGATCACGGCCCCTGATTTCCTGCGTTGGGACGTTGTCAGGGTCATTGGGGAAACGGGACCACTCACGAGACGGCGGGTGGCTCGGTGGTGTGGGGAATCGGACGGCGGCATCTCCTCATTGCGGCGCCGCACCGTCCGGACTGGCAACCGCTGCCTGGGCCTCAGTGCTGCGCGCTTTTGGAGATTGGGAGTGGGTTTGTGTGCAACCCCCCCCCCCCCCCCAATTTCGGCGGCCGAATTTGGCCGATTTTGCCGAATTGGTCTGCCGAATTGTTGGGTTTCTGAATCTCGCCAATTTGTTTTGCCGAATCACTTGGTTTCTGGGACTTTGCCGCCTCGTTTTGCCGACATGTTGGGATTTATGGGTTCTGGGTCACCTGAGTTGGAGGTGTCACTTACTTTGGGACACTGCATAATACCTTTTCTTTGTACATTGGTTGTTCAGATTGGCACCATGAAGTGTTTTTACTGTCCACAAAAAGACGTGTCATTTTTCTGGGTGACCCTGGCCAGAAACGGGCCCGGGTTTCAAAAATATCGTTATACCAATTAACACCTCTTGGATATTCAGAAAGTGCACAGTTTTCCCGTGCACATGAAAAAAAAAAAGCGCCGCAAACTGAAACGGTGGCACCAGTGTGGTGTACCGCGATGGACTGTCCGGGCACGCGCCCTCGCACACAGCAGAGGGGGTTCACCCCCGGCCCAGGGCACCAGCCAAACAGAGCCCCAGCCAGTGCCTCATTTCTGATGGTCATTACCCCCGTGCCCGGGGGAGGCGACTCCGCGGGTCACAGGACGCCAACTACCCCTGCCCCCCCCCCCCCCCCCCCCCACCCCCCCCCCCTAGGGGCCTTCGGCCAACAGTTAGTTGCCAAAGGTGTTGCCCTCAGGCGTCCATGGGCGCCTAAGGCGCCCGATGCTCCATGAACACCAAAGGTGCCCTAAGGAAAATTTTGTCCAATTTGCACCCCAACACTATCCTTAAACCCAACCTTGACTCACGCCCACCCCCAACCCTCAGCCTACTCCTCACCCTACACCTACACCTAACCCTAACCGTAACCCTAGCCCTAACCCTAGCCCTAGCTCTCATCCTAGGCTAGGGTCAGAGTGAGTGTTGGGGTCCAAAATGGAGAGCAATGATGTGGCAAAAGCAGCCATGAACAAAATTTGGGGGATCTTGTTCAGTGCAAACAACATGGCTGGCATGGCCAAACTAGCTGGCTGCAAAGGTTAGGGTTAGGTTTATGGTGATGGTATGGTTAGAGGGAGGGCAAGGGGAGGTAAGGGGAGCCTGTGCTCCCTCCCCCACCTGGAACCCCCCCCACCACCACCACCCCGAATTGCCCCACTTGGACCCCCCCCCCCCCCAACCGACTCTCCCGGAGCGCCCCCCCTCCTAGACCCCCCCCCCCATTCGCCCCTCCCTGAACCCCCCCCTCCAATGCCCCCCCCCCTCCCCCCCCCCCAAGGGGCCTCCGGCCAACAGTTAGTTTGGGGGGTGGTTGGCGTCCAGAACCGAGGGGTCGCCCCCCCTGTGCCCCCGTGTACCCTGCGCTCTGATGCTCCGTCAGGTTTCGGACCGCGGGGCCCCCTCACCCCCCCCCCCACGCGTGTCCACACCCGTATGGTGTGACAACATTGGATTACTGCGCAGCATCGCAGCAGAGTTGTGACAACTGTCCCCCGCCTCCATCCGACCTGTTTCTTGTTTGTGTGTGTGTGTGTGTGTGTGTGGCGGGGTGGTTGCACCCAGCACACGATAATATTAGGCTGTGGCATTGGTAGTTCACGAGCTCCTCCGCGGGCTGTTTTTGTGGTCGGGGGAAGGGAGAGGTTCTTTTGCTTTGTCCAGCACTGAACATGCTTCCATCACTGTTACCTTCACCAGACCGAAAGACGTCTAGGACAACTCTGCTGTTCCTGAGGAGTTTTCTTTCCACCGCTTTTCTTGCTTTGTTCTTGTCTCGCGGTTCTCAACGTGTGCGCGCGCGCCAATTGCCAACTGCCCCCCCTCGGGCTCGGGGGTATTTTCATCGCCTTCAGTTCTCGCCAATATCAGTTCCCAAGAGACAATACCTGTGGGGACCGTTGGTTTTTTTTTCCGACCCAAATGTGCCAAATTGATGGCCCCCCTGAGGAGCAGCTTTTGCTGCAATTCTGACGATTTTCTGTTGTAGACAACTGATATGCCATAGTTTGTGGGTGCTTGTGCTGCGGTGCTGTCGGTGCCCGTTTCCATATGTCAAGGTGTCCCTTTGATGGGTATTCCCCGCACGCAGGTGCGGGGTGGGGGCTTGGGGGGGGGGGGGGGGGGCGGACTCGTTGCCTCAAGGGACCCTGGCTTGCTGAGTGGTCACAGCACCAGCCCCTACAGTCAAGGCCCCAAGTCCATACCCGAGCCATGACACCAGCTCAACCGGCGCGGGTACGGCCGACTGTCCCGACCACTGCGCGAGAGCCGACCGGATTGTTGGTCTATTGCAGCTGCTGAGAATCGGTGGTCCTTTGTCCAACGAGCCTCTGAGGGCGTCCCTTTTGGGGCTCTTGTTATGCGCGGGGGAAATGCGGGCTGTTTCATGTTGTCAAAAGCAGTCAAAAAGGTGCGCGCAGTGCCAGTACTCCCCCAAAGGGCAGGTGGGTGAGGGCGGGTATGGAGCCCTGCTTTGCCTCCGCACGGACCCCAGTGCAGCAGGGGTGCTGTACCCAGTGGTCATCGCTGATGCCATGGTGCTGTGCTGCTTGGGAGGTCGGGTTTTCAGCTCCGGGGTAGGGGGGGGGGGGGGCATAGAGCCCCCCAAAACTGGAAGGGGAAAGGGCTCAATTGACGGGACCATAAATCAGTTATCATGAACTCTGGCGCCAAGAATTTTTTTGAGCATTGAAAACAGCCAATTTTTTCCCCTACCAAGTGCATGGCAAATGATGAGTTTTCTAAACCCCCTCGACGCGCTTATTCCAGAAATCTCATTTTCTTTTTTTGCCGAATTTTGGGTCCAGGTCACCTCCGGGGCCCGGTGGTCAGTCTCGGGGGTGGAGGGGGGTCAATTGAGCCCTTTTTGGGTCGACCCCCCCCCCAAGTTGAAAACCCGCCAACCCCTTCTCTGTGCCCATGGTTTTGCATATTGGTCTGCTGCGTTTCACGTGCTTTGTCATGCCCCTCATGCCCCAGGCCCACAACCGAAATGCCCCCCCCCCCTTCGCGCGGGCGCGAGACAGAGTGTATCGCCAACCCGTCACTTTTGCTGAATGAGCGTGAATGTTGCACTGTCACTACCGTTGGAGCCCCCGGCTCCTGGAAGCAGCATGAAGGCGTGTGTTCAGAGTCTCCGACGGTTGCGGTCTGGGTGATGATGTGCTGATTGCGCCCCCGGCGAGTGTTGAGCGACATTTCCGGAGTAGGTCGCGTGTGCACTGGGTCTGCCCCGGTCGCCCCTGCATCAGTCAGCCCCCGCAGCCGTCATCAGCCCATCAGCCCACTGCCCACTCCGCACCCCCTCCCCGGCCGTGCACACCCTCACACTTTTCTCTGCTGCAGGCGTCATCCATCGCAGGCCCCGGCGACGACTGCGGCCACTCTCGGCCTCCAGTTCGCCGGAAGACCCTGCGGACGAGGACGGGACTGACGGCGTCGTCCAAGGCCCCGCCGCCTCGTCCCTCGTCCTCTTCGGCGCCATCCCGCTGCTGTCGCTGGGCCTGCCTCTGCTGCTGCAGGCCAAGCTCTTCGCCGCGTTGTTCGTCGCCAAACGGCTGTACATCTACTCGATGGCCGGGGCCGTCGTGACCATCGCGAGTCTGCGGGGCGTCGGAGACGACCCGTCGCTCGGCGCGCGGCTCGTGGCGCTGACCCGCGAAGTGCTGCCGCTCCCCGGCAGCTTCACGGGCGCGGCCCCCGAAGCCCGCCCCTCGCCCCCCTCCCCCTCCGCCAATGCCCCCGCCACCGCCGCAGCGCCGGACCCCCCGCCCGACACCCGATTCGCGGAGCTGCAGGCGCTGGATCAAGTGGACGCGTCCACTCAGTCCGTGGCCCTCCCTTTTCTCGTCGGGGGCAGCCTCGTGTTCTCGGTCCTGCTCCTGCGGCTTCAGGGCACCGCAGGCGGCGGCCTGGACGAGCTCATGGGGGCCGACAGCGACCTCGCCGCTGCGCTGCAGCCGGCGCTGGAGGCGCTCCGCGCGGCCCTCCCGGACTTGGCGCGCGCGGCAAACGCGCTCACGGTGGCGCTGTTCACCCGCGCGGAGCTCGACCGGGCGTTGCGGCCGCTGTTCTCCACCGCCGATGCCCCGACCCCCGCGGACGACGCCGACGGGGCTTTGGGGGCGGTGCGGAGGGCCCTCGACCCGGCGGCCTCCGCACTGCCGAGCCTCGTGGGGGCGCTCCTCCTCTCGGCCCTGGCGTACCTGGGCCCGCCGGCGCTGGTGTGGCCTGTGCAGAACCTCGTGGGCATGTGCATCGCCATCGCCGTCGCCCGCGCCGTGCAGCTGCCGCGCCTGGGGCCCATCGCCGTCGCGCTGGGGGGGCTCGTGGTCTACGACGTCGTCTCGGTGGGTGTGTCCCTCATCAATCTCGGAAGCGCCACTCTGGCCGCCAAGGCCGGGGCCGCCGCCGCCGGGGCCGCCGCCACCGCCGGCACCACCGCCGGCGCGGCCGCGTCAGCGTCGTCTGCCATGGGCGCTGTTGCCATGTCAAAAGTGGCCGCGGCATCGGGATCTGCCGGAGCCGCCGCACAAATCGCGGGCGGCGGCGGCGGGTGGCAGCCCGGCCTCTTCGAGGTGCTGATCCGCGGCCGTGTGTCGGATCTGCTGGGGCTTGGCGACGCAGTGTTCCCGTCGTTGCTGTCCACGTTTGCCCTGCGGTACGACCGCCATCGCGCTGCTACGGGGCAGCCGGGCCCGCAGCCGGACTACTATTTCACGGCGTCGCTCGTGGGCTTCGCGGGCGGGTGCGTCGCGTGCGAGTTTGCGCCGGGGATCGACTCGGCCGGGCTGCCGGCCCTCCTCTTCATTGTCCCGGCCATGCTCACGGCGGTGCTCGGCCTCGCCGCCGCCCGGCGAGACCTGGCGGATATGTGGGATTTCGACCCGAACCGAGAGCCGGTCTCAAAAGCCCCCGGGGACTCATCAGACTGATCACATGCGCGTTTTATGGTCCGTCGGCGGGAAGGGGCTGGCGGCGGACCGGTCCGGCGCGTGGAGGGAGGTCGCCCGGGGCACTGCGTCGCGTGCGGCCCATTGCTGTGGTCAAGCGCCACCGTGGGAGGGGGCACAGCGTAACCTCGACCCCACCCCTCTTTTGAGTGAGCATGGCACAGGAACCCCGTCTGAACGTTGCTGTCTGGACACTCCTTTTGTGGTCAAGCACGTGACCACATTCTGTGAGTATTGTGAGCCGGTTGTACTGGTTGTTGTTGTTGTTGTCTTTGTTGTTGCTGCTGCTGCTGTTGTTGTTGTTGTTGCTGTTGTTCTTCTCGTTGCCGTTGTTGTTACTGCCGCTGTTGCTGCTGCTGCTGTTGTTGTTGTTGTTGCTGTTGTTGTTGGTGGTGGTGGTGGTGGTGTAGTGGTGTAGCAGTGTAGCAGTGATGGGCCTATTCTGCGCGCGGCATCGCGTCCCCCCCAAGGATCGCACAGCAGGACATGCTAGAGGGTATAATCTGCCTCCAGCATTAAGGTGCACATGGCACAGCATTGCTACACCCTGACACTGCCACGGGGGACTCTGCCCCACAATGGTATTGCTCCACAGGGGATCCAGCCCCGAAGTTGCATAGCTCCACAGGGGACCCAGCCCCACATTTGTATGAGTCCACTGGGGCCGGCCCCACAGTTGGATAATGGCACAACTCAACGGGGACCCAGCCCCTTGATGGTATCCTTCCACAGGGTACTCGTCCCACAGCAGAGACGGGTGCTCCAGGGAGCTAGGTATCTGCAGTAGATCCCCCCGTCAGTCAAGGTGCATGGGTCCACGGGAAGCCGGGTGCTCCCGGGAGCCAGGTATCTGCAGTAGATCCTGCCGTCAGTCAAATGCATTGCTTCACTGGGGAGCCACCCCCACAGTGGCCCAAATCTGTAAGGGTCCCAGCCCACAAATAGCATACCTCCACTGGGCCACGGAGGCATAAATCGACGGGGGACCCAGCCCCATATACTTATATAGGGGACTCAGCCCCATAGCGGCAGATTTCTGGGAACCCAGCCCCTGAATTGCATTCAAGGTAAGGCATTGGGTTACCCTACCACCAGCCATGGGTCTGCTGTGTCCCTAGGCGAGGATGTTGTTGTTGTTGCTGCTGTTGTTGTCGTTGCTCCTGTTGTTGTCGTTGTTGTTGTTGCTGTTGTCGTCATTGTTGTCGTTATTGTTGTTGTTGTTGTCAATGTCATTGTTGTTGTTGTTGTTGTTGTTGTTGTTGTTGTTGTTGTTGTTGTTGTTGTTGTTGTTGTTGTTTTCGTTGTTGTTGTTGCTGCTGCTGCTGCTGTTGTTGTTGCTGCTGCTGTTGCTGTTGCTGCTGCTCCTGCTGCTGCTGCTGCTGCTGCTGCTGCTGTTGTTGTTGTTATTGTTGATGTTGTTGTTGTTGGTGTTGGTGTTGTCGTTGTTGCTGTTGTTGTTGTTGTTGCTGTTGTTGTTGTTGTTGTTGTTGTCGTTGTTTTGCTCTCCAATGACCCCCCCGCGCGCGCCTCAATGGGGTCTCTTGTGGACACATTCAGGACAGGGCCGAATTCATCCTGATAACGGAGGAACGAACCAATATCTGTGGACAATTGTGTGCTTTGCTAAGAGACATAACCACGGCTGCAACGTAGTAGTCAACAGGGACTTAGGCTGGGCCCAGTGGTTGTGCCACCGACGCAGGTGGTCCAATACCAAAGGTGTAGTGGCCCACATCGATTTATGGCAACAAATCCTCGCCCACGTTGAAAGATGCAGCCATGCAATGGATGCATATGCCGTCCCACATCCGCATTAAAGGTAACACCAGAGCTGATGACCTGGCCATTGTGACCCATGTGGGCTGAATGGGGCCAGTGTACGCACACATGGCACAGGGGTAACCACTGACCGGCATGTACACCTTGCATAATAGAGTGCGTAGCAGCCGGAGATCGGACCACAACTATGGATGGGGAACAAGGGAATGAATAGTGCAAAGTGCAAAGAACTCAGCATTTGCCCGGACAGCAAGCGCCGAAGGCTGTGAGGAGCAGGCACGCTGACCTTTCGAGGCTGCTCCATGGGGATGGGGGGGGAGGGGGGCGGGGGGGCGGTGAAAGAACAAGTGTCTTATGCGATGTGTCAGCATTGTTTACGTATCCATGTGACAACTGAGCGAGCCCCCCAGCCAGTTATCTCTGGGCACTCCATCTGTCACAGCGAAAGCCGCTCACAGCAATGTCACTAAAGAGCTTTTGGCTCTTTTGGAATTTCTTCCTTTGCAGCCTTTGTGCCTCGCAGGATACATGTTGGCATTCAACATCTGCATCCCACAGCGGGGGGGGGGGGGAGGGGGGGGACCACCTCACAACCCGTTTTGTACGTGCTGTGAACCCCACTAGTCGGATGAATGCAAGGAGCAGCAGGCGCGTAAACAACAAGGTGCGTGCCTGATATGCCGATTCACAGACGAATCTGATGGCAAAAGCCAAATAACATTGCTGACCTTTTGACACCACTCAAATGTATGCTATAGAGCTAAGAGACTGTGCAACGTCGTGGACAATAAGGCGTAGAGTACCATGGTCATCCCAATCTGCTGTGGGCAGGCATTCAGCAACAGATCGTTGGGAGTGTATTTGGCCGCCTGCAGTGCTTGCCCGAGGCTATGCACACGCGGGGGGAGGTGCACTTTTTTGCACTTTTTTTTGCACTTTTCACTTTGAGCCACTTTTTGCACTTTTTGCATTTTTTTTGCACTTGCATTGCCACTTCCCTATGCCGTATCACGGCTGTTTGCACACCTTTGATGTCTGTGACGCAGCCAGAAGTTGCCAAAGTTGCAGAAGTTGCAAACGACGAAGACGAGGACCGGGACAGTGAGCCTGATTTGCTTGGTAGTGATAGTGACAATGATGAGCCTGAGGCAAAGAAGTCAAAACTGTCATTGAACTATGGGGCAAAACCAACACCTGCTTCACGGGCAATCCTTGGCTGGCCAAAGAACCTGGGGACACCCTGCCACTAATGTTGGACGGCCAGCTGAAATCTGTTTCACTGAAATTAGCTTTTGTTAGGGAGCACACACAACCCCTGAGTCAGTGGCAATGCAATGGCACCATTTGTGTATGATTCTGCGATGAACGTGCTTGCTGAATTTGCACAGTGGGCCGTTCGCCAGTAGCTGTTCGCCAGTAGCCGTTCGCCATTCGTCAGTAGCTGTTCGCCATTAGCTGTTCGCCAGCTGTTCGCCGGCTGTTCGCCAGTAGCTGTTCGCCGGCTGTTCGCCAGTAGCTGTTCGCCAGTAGCTGTTCGCCATTAGCTGTTCGCCACCTGTTCACCAGTAGCTGTTCGCCAGCTGTTCGCCAGCTGTACGCCAGCAGCTGTTCGCCATTAGCTGTTCGCCAGCTGTTAGCCAATCTTTAGTCGCCAGTAGCTGTTCCCCACCTGTTCGCCAGTAACTGTTGGCCAGCTGTTCGCCAGTAGCTGTTCGCCAGCTGTTCGCGAGCTGTTCGCCAGTAGCTGTGCGCCACCTGTTCGCAAGTAGCTGTTCGCGAGCGGTTCGCCAGTAGCTGTTCGCTAGTAGCTGTTCGCCAGTAGCTGTTCGCCAGCTGTCCGCCAGTAGCTGTTCGCCAGTAGCTGCTCGCCAGTAGCTGTTCGCCAGTAGCTGTTCGCCATTAGCTATCCGCCAGTAGCTGTTCGCCAGCTGTTCACCAGTAGCTGTTTGCCAGTAGCTGTTCGCCAGCTGTTCACCAGTAGCTGTTTGCTAGTTGTACGCCAGCAGGTAGCATGATCCAAAAAAATGTATTTTTTTGGCCCCATGTCTCAAAAGTCGTGCAAATGGCCACAAAGGTACACAAAAATAGAATGAGTTCTTGGTGGTACAACTTGCCAGGGGTTATCGCAAAATCCAGAGTCACTAGGGTGAAAAACACAGAGCATTTGAAATCCAATGTGGGCTGCATTTGTTGCTGCAATTGCAATTGCGGGTAGCATTTGGACCATGCGTAGGTGATCATTCGGTGACAATGGAAGAAAATATCGTGCACCGCAAATTCTTTACCCCCCTCCGTGAATTATTTCACCCCTCCGTGAATTATTTACCCCCCTCCGTGAATCGTTTACCCCCCTCCGTGAACTATTTGACCCCTCCGTGAATTATTTACCCCCCTCCGTAAATTTTTTGACCCCTCCGTGAATTGTTTACCCCCCTCCGTGAATTATTTACCCTCCTCCGTGAATTTTTTACCCTCCTCCGTGAATTATTTCACCCCTCCGTGAATTGTTTACCCCCCTCCGTGAATTATTTGACCCCTCCGTGAATTATTTACCCCCCTCCGTGAATTATTTGACCCTTCCGTTAATTTTTTGACCCCTGTGTGGGTGTTAATTATTTTGGGGGTCTAGACCCCCCTAAGAATCGACGCATAGGGTCGCGTCAATCTTTTCGGGGGTCCAGACCCCATAGGAATTGACGCGTAGGGTCGCGTCAATTATTTTGGGGGTCTAGTCCCCCATAGGAATTGACGCATAGGGTCGCGTCAATCATTTTGGGGGTCTAGACCCCCATAGGAATTGGCGCATAGGGTCGCGTCAATTATTTTGGGGGTCTAGACCCCCCTAGGAATTGGCGCATAGGGTCGCGTCAATTATTTTGGGGGTCTAGACCCCCCTAGGAATTGACGCATAGGGTCGCGTCAATTATTTTGGGGGTCTAGACCCCTATAGGAATTGACGCATAGGGTCGCGTCAATTATTTTGGGGGTCCAGACCCCCATAGGAATTGGCGCATAGCAGGGGGGTGCACCACCTCAGTGGAATATTTATCCAGAGGGGGGATGTACACCACCTCAGCGGAATATTTATCCACATGGGGGGGGGGGTACACCACTTCAGTGGAATATTTATCCAGAGGGGGAGGTACACCACCTCAATGGAATATTAATCCACAAGGGGGGGGGGGTACACCACCTCAGTGGAATATTTTTCCCAGCCTCCCATTTTCCCCAATGCCCCATTTTCCACCCTTTTTTTTCTTTTGGGGGGGGGTGTTCCCCTGTGTTGCATGGACTCCCATTCTTCCCAACTTTCAATTTTCATGATGGTTTTTTTTGTGGTGGGTGGCTGTGTTGGGGGAGGGGGAGTGCTAGACTTTTTCTTGTCCCTTTCTGACAGGAAGGAAGGAAGGGAGGGGGCGGGTACCACACTTTTATCAGACTTTTGCTGAGATGTGTTCTGTTTTATGTCCTTGACACGAGATGCCAAATCAGACTTCAGACTTCAGACTTTATACACATAGCTGCACTGCGTACAACAAGGGGTCAGTGTGTACAAACAGGGGTCATTGTGTACAAACGGGGGTCACTGTGTACAAACAGGGGTCACTGTGTACAAACAGGGGTCACTGTGTACAAACAGGGGTCACTGTGTACAAACGGAGGTCACTGTGTACAAACAGGGGTCACTGTCTACAAACAGGGGTCACTGTGTACAAACGGAGGTCACTGTGTACAAACAGGGGTCACTGTGTACAAACAGGGGTCACTGTGTACAAACGGAGGTCACTCTGTACAAACAGGGGTCACTGTGTACAAACAGGGGTCACTGTGTACAAACAGGGGTCACTGTGTACAAACAGGGGTCACTGTGTACAAACAGGGGTCACTGTGTACAAACGGAGGTCACTGTGTACAAACAGGGGTCACTGTGTACAAACGGGGGTCACTGTGTACAAACGGGGGTCACTGTGTACAAACGGGGGTCACTGTGTACAAACAGGGGTCACTGTGTACAAACGGAGGTCACTGTGTACAAACAGGGGTCACTGTGTACAAACGGGGGTCACTGTGTACAAACATGGGTCACTGTGTACAAACAGGGGTCACTGTGTACAAACAGGGGTCACTGTGTACAAACAGGGGTCACTGTGTACAAACAGGGGTCACTGTGCACAAACAGGGGTCACTGTGTACAAACAGGGGTCATTGTGTACAAACGGGGGTCACTGTGTACAAACAGGGGTCACTGTGTACAAACGGGGGTCACTGTGTACAAACGGGGGTCACTGTGTACAAACAGGGGTCACTGTGTACAAACGGAGGTCACTGTGTACAAACGGGGGTCACTGTGTACAAACAGGGGTCACTGTCTACAAACAGGGGTCGATGTGTACAAACAGGGGTCACTGTCTACAAACAGGGGTCGATGTGTACAAACAGGGGTCACTGTGTACAAACGGGGGTCACTGTGTACAAACGGAGGTCACTGTGTACAAACGGGGGTCATTGTGTTCTTCAGGTACCTGTGCTATTTGTCTGGAGGATGCTAGTGCTGTACAATTAATCTGTGGGCATTGGTATCACCCACAGTGCGTTGCAGATCTCCAAGCACATGGTAGTACCCACTGTTCAGTATGCCGGAGCCACATTGCGGTGTGTGATTGTCGTCCCTGTTTTGCATACCCACCCTAAATCCAAGCCTAAACCGAAACCAGGTATGTGGACTCTCTGCAAGACTGGCAACTGGGTAATACGTAGTTTGGCCCTCCATATTTTGCAGCCATAGGCAGCTATGCACACGATGGCACCCTGAAGGTCCTCGTAATAGGCCAAGAATTATAGGCCTAAGATCGCCTACTTGCTGGTTGGAACTGTCGACAAAAGCCAACACAGGAGTGCCCAGATACATATACAATGCCATTCTCCCATAACATGTGTGGCAATGTGTGCTACGCCCCCTATTTACTCTGTGATGCAGAGTGCACTGCCATTTCTTCCCGACTAGTTGTCATGGCAGTACCGTCCAATCTCTCATCCTGACAATCACTGATGTCTTTATGCTTGTTGAGGGCAAGAGGCAAAGCGGTGCAGTGAAGCTGAGGAGTGTCATCTTCGACTTGGGTGCATGATGTAATTTATGCATTCATGGGACTGGACATTTGTTGGAACAGCTGCTGTGCACCTATTGCTGGGGATGGGGGGAAGTATTGCCAGGTGCCAAAGAGGTCCCGGGCGGGGTGGGAAACATAAGCATGCATCTCCTTTCCTGCACAATCATCACAACACGTGCAGTATAGGTTTCAAGCATCGTTTGCAACATCGTCAGATATTGATATCTCTGTGGGTTGCGCGCAAGCTATGCCTGGTCTGAGCTGCATCCTCTTGTCCATTAATTTTCTGGGCCTGGGCCAACTTGGGAGGAGGGTGGGTACTTCGGCGTCAAGACACCGCAACGGAACTCAGCGCTACACTTCGGTGCCAAAGGCTCCAGAAACAATTTTCTCCTCCTTTGCAGTACAGAGGATCCACACGTGTGCATTCAACCCTCAGAGTTCCATGGGGAAATCTATGAGAGCACATGGGCAGTAGCCGCCTGCCGCAATGGGCGTCGGGGTGCCTCATTTTTCCTTGGATACCACATTTTCCAGGATGTGGTATGAACCCCCAAAAAATCGCCAGACCACCTACTGACAGCTAAAAGATATATCATGCATCCCCATTATCTTCGCTTTGCTAATTTCAACAACGTGTGCACATTCTGCACCACTGTACATTTGATGCCCGCATTGCTCCTTTTTGGCCACAGTTTAAGGCAAATATCGGAGAGAGCTTGAACGAGTTTCTTGCCAACGCCACATGTGATGAAAAGCTTCGGTCATCAATCATCGCTATGGCTACGTCTGGCTGTGCCATCCAACAGAAGCTGCTGGAGATGGTGGCCCCCAGTTCTACCCTAGTGGGCAGGTCGCCCCCCCCCCCCTTTGCCGGTCTCCCGCCTCGCCCTTCCGTTCCCTTCCTCCTAATCCCATTTTTCCTGATCCCATTTTCGTTGATCCCATACTTCATGATCCCATTTTTGCCCACCAATCCTCAGGGACCAAAGCGACTCCGATGATGAGATTATCGACGTTACACCATGGTCCGCGGTCGACAAGATTATGAGCTGTCTTCAGCAGTGCGCTGGCTGCTCCACGTCCTCAAGCCTCTTGGGGCACGCCTTTTCGACACAGGCTCATGACGACGGACATGCCATATACTTCGATACATTGGGAGGTCAATACGTCACGAAGTGGGGCATGCCAGTCTGTACTGTGTTTGCTGTATGGCCAGGCGATGTGCACCCAGCCTCAATGCCTGGTTCAGGCATAACTGGCCGCAGAATGTTGGCTGCTGGTATCATGATAAATGGCTGTCGCACTGTGATGTGCATTGCCCTGAAGGGCCACCCGGGCACGCACCATTTTGGGCTGAAGGCTCACGGCAGCTGGACCTGCCTCCGGGAAGTCAGCCGGATCTTGGAGACCAAAGCATTTTGTCCTGGTATCTCCTGTGCCCTGCCATGTATCCCTGTGTGTTTGGGGGAGCACCTGATGCGGCGCGCGCGCAGAAGCACCTGACGCGGTGCGGAGATTTGGCCACCTATCCTCACCAAGCAACTGTGCTTACTTCCAAGGGGTTTTCTCTCTGTAGGTGCCGTTTTAGGAGGGGGCAAGCCTAGGCCCTTCCGGGAAAACACACCGTAAAAGTAGCGTGCGGTGCGCGCGCGGCGCGGATACTCCCCCTTTGTCAAGGTATCCTGGTGGAACACCCTCACCACTTCAACACACTGCCTTCCGTTTGTACAGGTAACACGGTGTCTGATGTGTGCACCAAGAGACTCATTTCTTACTACCACGGCAAGTCTTGCAGTCTGCGGTGTACTGGTGCACCGTTGTTGGATGCCTATCAGCTTTTGGCCAGCGGAGACGGCGTGCTCACGGCTCGGCTGAACCTCTTCTTCCAGGCGATCCCCATTGCCTTACTGGTAGAAAATGCGGGTGGGTCGTCATCGTCATCATGCTCTCCAAGCTTCTCCTCATTGGATTTCCGTGTTTGGAATGCTGGGCAAGCGCGTGTCGTGTGCTTTGGCACAACCACTGGAGTGGCCCGCTTTGAGTTCCTTAAGTGCGGTGAGCTGAGTCAGCGGCTCACGAGTATCATGTCCAATGAGCAGATTGCTGACGCTAAAGTGGTCATGTCAGCTGAACCACCACCAAACGCCTTTGCACCCGCTTTGCATTGGTATGTCTTGACCATATTCGGGAGCGGTGGGTACCACAAAGGGACACACTGCCTTTTCTGGGCCCATTGGGGCCCGCTGTACATACCCCCAAGGGTGTTGCGTAGGTGTCGTCACTGTGGGGAACCTGTGTTCTGGCCTCTCCTGAACGCGACCACCCTATCCACAACATTCCCACGCCACGAGGCACATCCAAAAGGAACTGATGACCCCTTTTGCGCTCCACTGCCCAGTGCTGGGGCCCTGGCACTCTCACGGCTGCCGGCACCCCCAACCATCCTGCGATTCCAAGGAGGGGAGGGGGTAAAAATCGCTCCCAATTCAACAGAACAGCGGGTGCCACGTATGGTTTCGGGTATTTGTCTTCGTGAAGAAGGGGGAAGTCGCTACCCCCTGGTCCCTTGCGGACCAGAAGCGCATACTCTTCGTGGATTTACCTCTGCTTTAGGGATAGGCCGCGTAAGAGCACCCCATCACCTGTACCCCGCATCCCCGGTCATGTCCACATCAACACACTCATGCCCCACCACTCCAGTCATGCAGCAACATACCGTAGACGTTGCTTGGAACCTAAAGACCACGTGCTACAGATAACCTGGATGCCTTCCTCAGGTGTGGACCCTTTGTTTGCCTGTGGGACCGCCATGGCGCAGTTGTTTGAGCAGCAGGTCACTTTGTTCAAGGACATCCTCGATCAGAGACCACAGACATACGACCAGTGTGCAATTGTGGAGGTGGGCATGGGGACGGCTGAGCTGTTCTTGAAGATCGCGGGCAGTGTGGACACAGTGGTCGGTGTTGAGCCCAGCCAGCCCATGATCGACCTTGCCTTTGAGCTGCATGGGGAGCTGAAGGAACTGTCTGGCTCGAAGGTGCACTTGGTTCAAGGCAACGCTGTGGAGCTCCGCAGTGTCATTGAGCACAGTGTGTACCCCAGGGCGCACGCGTTTTGGAGCAAGAAGACCCTGCGACTGTCGTGCATGTGCATGAACACGTTCAGCAACGTGCCCGGAGATGCATTGAAGGATGCGGCGCTCCGGGAGATGTTCCTCTGCTCCGGCACCGGAGGCTTTGTGATCTTCGGCTGCTGGCACTCGGAGTCGCTTCCGCAGGGGTACACGGGCTACGAGAGTCACCGGTCCAAGGAGGAGCTGGAGACTATCATCAAGCGCAACTTCCCATGGGCTTTGGAGGGCCTGAGACTGAGGTTTGAGGTCCGAGGCCTGGGAATCTTTGCGATTTGTGAGGTATGCTTTGAGCATTTGTTGAAGTCGTGGTTGATGTCAATTGTCAGGGACAGTGGTGGTTTGGGGTGTGGAAGTAAGAAAGCCGTTGTGGTCCATTTTCTCATTGCATGACGCTATTATGGTGAGGGACGTGCGGTGTGGTGTGGTGCGGTGCGGTGTGGTGTGGTGCGGTGCGGTGCGGTGTGGTGTGGTGTGGTGTGGTGTGGTGTGGTGTGGTGTGGTGTGGTGTGGTGTGGTGTGGTGTGGTGTGGTGTGGTGTGGTGTGGTGTGGTGTGGTGTGGTGTGGTGTGGTGTGCATCATGCTCTTGGCTGCAATG
Organism: Eutreptiella sp. 'Long Island Sound 2002'; assembly: GCA_964036045.1. Classification (NCBI taxonomy): domain Eukaryota; phylum Euglenozoa; class Euglenophyceae; order Eutreptiales; family Eutreptiaceae; genus Eutreptiella; species Eutreptiella sp. 'Long Island Sound 2002'. The sequence goes on along the minus strand of OZ038389.1, from coordinate 44,687,218 downwards.
GTCATTGCCATGAGGGGTGTGTTGGCAGCATGACTCATCAGATTGGCCGATTCTCAGGTCTGGGTCCGCTTCCCCTCCACAAAACAACCCAGGCCATTTGCACATTCAAAGCACTCATTCAAAAGTCAATGACGGCCACTTATGATGCAAAGTGTAAGGCAAATGGGCAACACAAACCAGCGCAATAGATGTTAACTGGAAGAATATGTAAGTGACGGTCTCGGGGAGGGTGGGGGGATTGCAAGGGATGGGAGATTGCAGGGGGGGGGGGGGTTACGAGTGTTGAAGGACACGAAGAATGATTCACGTCATTTCCCCCTGAAACCGCCCTTGAAAGTGGATTAGAGCAGGTCAAAATGGGCCGAAAAGGAGCTCTATTCATCCGTTTGGGCACCCCAAATGGACTAGGATTATTGTTGGAAAAACATGTTTTTAGACCATTTTTGAGCCACTTGTGGTCCCTAAATGGCCCATGGTGAAGGCTCTTCCAGCCTTGAGAAGGGCTACAATTGCTCAAAATGGGCTCAAAATGAGCTGATTTGACCTGTCTGTGCACCCCAAATGGATCAGGTTTGTTTTTGGGAAAACACATTTTTACCTGTTTTTTTGACCCATTTTTGGTGCAAAAATGGCCCATTTTCAAGGCATTTTGTGACTTTGGAGGGGCCAAACAAGCTTACAATGGGCCCAAAATGTACTCATTTCATTTGATTGGGCGTCCCGAATGCTCCAAGATCATCTCTGGAAAAATGTGTTTTTGACCCATTTTTGACCCATTTTTTGTCCCAAACCCGCCCAATTTCAAGGCTTTGTGGGATTTTCGGCCACTTCAGCTTTTCAGGCCACCTCTCCACCTCTGCAGCTGGGTCACTCTCTGGAGCCTATATGTATCTCCCTGTCCCTCCTAATTCACCCAAAACAACCGAAACCTCCAGCTCTATGCAGGCCATCAGTGCTCAGATGTATGTTTTATTGCATTCTATCTACCCCAGGCCTCAGATGTACCTGGCGCGTGCCCCCAGGCTGCATTGTCTGACAGTGACACCACCACCACCACCAGCGCCAGACGTAAGAAGGAGGAGGAGCCCGCTGCAGACGCTGCTGCTGATGCAAATGAAGAGGTTTGTTGTGTGTCATGTGTATGTGGTACAGGCTTTTGCTCACGGGTGCGGCTAGGGGGCCACAGAGCGGGGTTAGGGGAGGGGGGTCACATTACATGAACTAGAGTCCCTGACTACAATGCTGCATAGGCACAGGTACTGACCTGGCAGGGCATAAAAAAGGGTTGAAATGGGAACCGGCGCCCCAAAGGGGGCTGTGTACGTATCAGCTGCTTGCTTAGGTGAAGCAGAGCCTAAAGGAAAAGCCCAATGCCACGGTTAGAACATGGAAGAGTCTTGGGATGTGTTTGAGCAACGTGCTCCGTTTGGTCATTACAAGCGCCGCTGTTTTTTAAGTTCAAATGTGCAGGTTACCACATTACAGTATCACGTTACCACAAAGGTCCTTTGCTGTCTTTTGCATTTTGCAATTGGGGTTGTGTCAGGGTAAAACCCCTGTGCAAACCCTGATGCAAAGCCGTGTGCAAACCCGTGTGCAAACCCGTGTGCACAGCCACATGCAAACCCGTGTGCAAAACCGTGTGCTAACCCCTGTGCAAACCCGTCTGCAAACCCGTGTGCGTCCCCGTGTGCAAACCGGTGTGAAAACCCCCTGTGCAAACCCCGTGTGCACAGCCGCATGCAAACCCGTGTACAAACCCGCTGTGCGGACCCCTGTACAAACCGGTGTCCAAACCCGTGTGCAAACCCGTCTGCAAACCCATGTGCAAACCCATATGCAAAGCCGTGTAGGGCCGAGGGGTGCAGGGCTGAAGCTTGGGGGATGGGGAATGAAGGGTTTGGTGTGAAACTGAGGGGTGAAGAGTTGGGCATGGGTGCTGACGCCTTCTCTCCACCTGGACCCTGATGCTAAGTCTGGACACTCATTGGCTGCCTTAGGAGCTGTTCAAAAGAGTCGTTGACGACGTCCTTGGCCTCCGCAGTGGGTTCCGGAAGTGGAGTTGGAAGCAGCTGTCGTCCGGTCAGGCTGCCATGAAGCGGGTGCGAGCACCTCAACGACGCCGTGTACTGGAGCAGATGTGGAAGAAGGGCTGGTTTACTGTCGACTCACTGCGGTACAGGTCTGGCCATGCACTGCCAGCTCTGCACCATACCACACAGATTGAGTTCAATACCCCTAAGTCCGGGGTCAAGCGGACTCGCCCAATGCTGTTGCCACCGGCAAAGCGGGCAAAGGCCCAGTAAGGTCAGGGGCTGACAGGAAGAGATCTCATGCTGCACGTGTGGTGTGTGTGCAGTGGGCGCGGGGTTGTGCGGAGTCGGATCGTCCCCTAAGGGATTTCGTGTGGCCGTATATGGGTAGGTGGTGCTGATAGTAATGAGTGAGTCCCGCTTTCTGTTGTTCTTCTCAACGCTCAATGCCATGGTTTCATAAAAACGGCTGACAGCATTAGGAGGAGCCCCCCTCCCCCCTGGACCGCTATCCCACCTTCCCACCGGATCCCCTCCAAACTCTCCTCCAATGCGTGCATCTGTGTTGCCTTGGGCCCTGCATCTATGTGCCACATGTACCCCTCCCTCCCTCCCTCCCCCAAGTCCGACGACCCCAGGCTTCCGTTGGTTTCCTCAACTTTGTCCGCGCTTGCGCTGGGGGGGGGGGGGATGGCTGTGACGGATTGTCTATTCTGGCCCCCCTGCCACCAGATAATTTTCCCTCCTCCGCACCCTCCCTGCGACAGCCTGCTGCCTGGCAGTGGCAGAGGATTGATTGCAAGGAAACTGTCTGTCTGATGGACTGAAATCCTTTTTTACTATTCAAAGTGTCACCATTGCTGGCTGGTATTCGCTATGGGCACTTCATTGCCCCTTGCCCCAAAAGCCTGAATGGCTTGTCAACAGTGTACATAAAGCACCATTTTCCCCAACCACAACAGACAAGCTGCCGGAAAAGAAATGTGATGTGCGGCTGCTAATCTTTTCATGGGCATTCACCACGGGCTCCATACAGGACAGAATATTCGTACGGTCCTTCCTACTCCAGGAATGTCCAGGGATCTTGTGTCGCTGTTGGCGCTTAACGATGCACAAGTTGGAGCCCCCGGATGGCGGGGGTGGCTTGGTTGAACTCACACACATCTTGTGATTCAGCGTGGCCGAGCCTTGATTCTGACTCAGGCCATTGTCCAACATCCTCGTCTTCTTTAGTTTTCTTCAAGGTAGGTAGGTAGGTATCTTCAGGAGCTCGGGATGCCTCCTTTGACAATGCAGGAAGAAGGTCTTACCAAGGGGACGTCCTGTCCCTCCCACTGCCCTATGTTAGGTGCCTCTTGAGCCGCTCCCGCATGTGCTTGGGAAGGCATTGTCGCGGCCACCCGGTCCATGTGTCCCAGGTGGGAGGGTGTCCCCACATGTGTCCATGAGTAGGGCCACATGCCCCCTCTTTTGGGCGGCAGCTCTGGGGGCTGCCCAGCCGTGTGGAGTATCCCTCACCACAAGGGGTATTGCTCCCGCTTGTCTACGGTACGACCGCCTCACCCTTGTGGCTTGAGTTGCGGGGCCGCTCCGCTTGGCAGGCGACCCCCTCCTGGACTGTGTACCGGCTCGCCTGTCACCGGTTGCTTCCAGGGCTCCGGGTGACGTTTGCCCCGGTCCCCGATGCAGCCTGGCCGGGCTCGGACCAGTGGCCGTGGAGTACTGCTCCTGCCACTGGCCCGGTGGGTCGGCTGGGTCGCCCCAGTGTGTCCGACCCATGGGGTGTTGGTTCTTTCCTGTCCCTCGGCCGCCCTACGTGTGTGCAGTGTCCTGGGCCACCTGGCTCCTGTTCACCAGTGTGCCCGCTCGGTGTGTTGTTTTGCGTGTGCGGTGTCCTGGGCCTCCTGGCTCCTGTTCACCGGTGTGCCCGCTCGGTGTGTTGTGTTGCGTGTGCGGTGTCCTGGGCCACTTGGCTCCTGTTCACCGGTGTGCCCGCGCGGTGTGTTATGTTGCGTGTGCGGTGTCCTGGGCCACCTGGCTCCTGTTCACCGGTGTGCCCGCTCGGTGTGTTGTTTCGCGTGTGCGGTGTCCTGCGCCGCCTGGCTCCTGTTCACCGGTGTGCCCGCTCGGTGGGTTGTGTTGCGTGTGCGGTGTCCTGGGCCACTTGGCTCCCGTTCACCGGTGTGCCCGCTCGGTGTGTTGTTTTGCGTGTGCGGTCCCCTGGGCCTCCTGGCTCCTGTTCACCGGTGTGCCCACGCGGTGTGTTGTTTCGCGTGTGCGGTGTCCTGCGCCACCTGGCTCCTGTTCACCGGTGTGCCCGCTCGGTGTGTTGTTTCGCGTGTGCGGTGTCCTGGGCCACCTGGCTCCTGTTCACCGGTGTGCCCGCTCGGTGTGTTGTGTTGCGTGTGCGGTGTCCTGGGCCACTTGGCTCCTGTTCACCGGTGTGCCCGCGCGGTGGGTTGTGTTGCGTCTACGGTGTCCTGGGCCACTTGGCTCCCGTTCACCGGTGTGCCCGCTCGGTGTGTTGTTTTGCGTGTGCGGTGTCCTGGGCCTCCTGGCTCCTGTTCACCGGTGTGCCCGCTCGGTGTGTTGTTTCGCGTGTGCGGTGTCCTGCGCCACCTGGCTCCTGTTCACCGGTGTGCCCGCTCGGTGTGTTGTGTTGCGTGTGCGGTGTCCTGGGCCACTTGGCTCCTGTTCACCGGTGTGCCCACTCAGTGTGTTGTTTTGCGTGTACGGTGTCCTGGGCCTCCTGGCTCCTGTTCACCGGTGTGCCCGCTCGGTGTGTTGTTTCGCGTGTGCGGTGTCCTGGGCCACCTGGCTCCTGTTCACCGGTGTGCCCGCCCGGTGTGTTCTGTTGCGTGCACGGTGTCCTGGGCCTCCTGGCTCCTGTTCACCGGTGTGCCCGCTCGGTGGGTTGTGTTGCGTGTGCGGTGTCCTGGGCCACTTGGCTCCCATTCACCGGTGTGCCCGCTCTGTGTGTTGTGTTGCGTGTGCGGTGTCCTGGGCCACCTGGCTCCTGTTCACCGGTGTGCCCGCTCGGTGTGTTGTTTCGCGTGTGCGGTGTCCTGGGCCTCCTGGCTCCTGTTCACCGGTGTGCCCGCTCGGTGTGTTGTTTCGCGTGTGCGGTGTCCTGGGCCACTTGGCTCCTGTTCACCGGTGTGCCCGCTCGGTGTGTTGTTTCGCGTGTGCGGTGTCCTGCGCCACCTGGCTCCTGTTCACCGGTGTGCCCGCCCGGTGTGTTCTGTTGCGTGCACGGTGTCCTGGGCCTCCTGGCTCCTGTTCACCGGTGTGCCCGCTCGGTGGGTTGTGTTGCGTGTGCGGTGTCCTGGGCCACTTGGCTCCCGTTCACCGGTGTGCCCGCTCTGTGTGTTGTGTTGCGTGTGCGGTGTCCTGGGCCATTTGGCTCCTGTTCACCGGTGTGCCCGCTCGGTGTGTTGTGTTGCGTGTGCGGTGTCATGGGCCACTTGGCTCCTGTTCTCCGGTGTGCCCGCTCGGTGTGTTGTTTTGCGTGTGCGGTGTCTTGGGCCTCCTGATTCCTGCTCACCGGTGTGCCCACTCTGTGTGTTGTGTTGCGCGTACGGTATCCTTGGCCTCCTGGCTCCTGTTCAACGGTGTGCCCGCTCGGTGTGTTGTTTCGCGTGTGCGGTGTCCTGGGCCACCTGGCTCCTGTTCACCGGTGTGCCCGCCCGGTGTGTTCTGTTGCGTGCACGGTGTCCTGGGCCTCCTGGCTCCTGTTCACCGGTGTGCCCGCTCGGTGGGTTGTGTTGCGTGTGCGGTGTCCTGGGCCACTTGGCTCCCATTCACCGGTGTGCCCGCTCTGTGTGTTGTGTTGCGTGTGCGGTGTCCTGGGCCACCTGGCTCCTGTTCACCGGTGTGCCCGCGCGGTGCGTTGTGTTGCGTGTACGGTGTCCTGGGCCTCCTGGCTCCTGTTCACCGGTGTGCCCGCTCGGTGTGTTGTTTCGCGTGTGCGGTGTCCTGGGCCTCCTGGCTCCTGTTCACCGGTGTGCCCGCTCGGTGTGTTGTTTCGCGTGTGCGGTGTCCTGGGCCACTTGGCTCCTGTTCACCGGTGTGCCCGCTCGGTGTGTTGTTTCGCGTGTGCGGTGTCCTGCGCCACCTGGCTCCTGTTCACCGGTGTGCCCGCCCGGTGTGTTCTGTTGCGTGCACGGTGTCCTGGGCCTCCTGGCTCCTGTTCACCGGTGTGCCCGCTCGGTGGGTTGTGTTGCGTGTGCGGTGTCCTGGGCCACTTGGCTCCCATTCACCGGTGTGCCCGCTCTGTGTGTTGTGTTGCGTGTGCGGTGTCCTGGGCCACCTGGCTCCTGTTCACCGGTGTGCCCGCGCGGTGCGTTGTGTTGCGTGTACGGTGTCCTGGGCCTCCTGGCTCCTGTTCACCGGTGTGCCCGCTCGGTGTGTTGTTTCGCGTGTGCGGTGTCCTGGGCCTCCTGGCTCCTGTTCACCGGTGTGCCCGCTCGGTGTGTTGTTTCGCGTGTGCGGTGTCCTGGGCCACTTGGCTCCTGTTCACCGGTGTGCCCGCTCGGTGTGTTGTTTCGCGTGTGCGGTGTCCTGCGCCACCTGGCTCCTGTTCACCGGTGTGCCCGCCCGGTGTGTTCTGTTGCGTGCACGGTGTCCTGGGCCTCCTGGCTCCTGTTCACCGGTGTGCCCGCTCGGTGGGTTGTGTTGCGTGTGCGGTGTCCTGGGCCACTTGGCTCCCGTTCACCGGTGTGCCCGCTCTGTGTGTTGTGTTGCGTGTGCGGTGTCCTGGGCCATTTGGCTCCTGTTCACCGGTGTGCCCGCTCGGTGTGTTGTGTTGCGTGTGCGGTGTCATGGGCCACTTGGCTCCTGTTCTCCGGTGTGCCCGCTCGGTGTGTTGTTTTGCGTGTGCGGTGTCTTGGGCCTCCTGATTCCTGCTCACCGGTGTGCCCACTCTGTGTGTTGTGTTGCGCGTACGGTATCCTTGGCCTCCTGGCTCCTGTTCAACGGTGTGCTCGCTCGGTGTGTTGTTGCGCGTGTGCGGTGTCTTGGGACTCCTGGCTCCTGTTGTCCGGTGTGCCCTCTCTGTTTGTTGTGTTGCGTGTGCGGTGTCCTGGGCCACTTGGCTCCTGTTCACCGGTGTGCCCACTCAGTGTGTTGTTTTGCGTGTGCGGTGTCCTGGGCCTCCTGGCTCTTGTTCACCGGTGTGCCCGCTCGGTGTGTTGTTTTGCGTGTGCGGTGTCCTGGGCCTCCTGGCTCCTGTTCACCGGTGTGCCCACGCGGTGTGTTGTGTTGCGTGTGCGGTGTCCTGGGCCACCTGGCTCCTGTTCACCGGTGTGCCCGCTCGGTGTGTTGTGTTGCGTGTGCGTTGTCCTGGGCCAGTTGGCTCCTGTTCACCGGTGTGCCTGCTCGGTGTGTTGTTTCGCGTGTGCGGTGTCCTGGGCCACCTGGCTCCCGTTCTCCGGTGTGCCCGCTCGGTGTGTTGTTTTGCGTGTACGGTGTCCTGGGCCTCCTGGCTCCTGTTCACCGGTGTGCCCGCTCGGTGGGTTGTGTTGCGTGTGCGTTGTCCTGGGCCACTTGGCTCCTGTTCACCGGTGTGCCTGCTCGGTGTGTTGTTTCGCGTGTGCGGTGTCCTGGGCCACCTGGCTCCTGTTCACCGGTGTGCCCGCTCGGTGTGTTCTGTTGCGCACGGTGTCTTGGGCCTCCTGGCTCCCGTTCACCGGTGTGCCCGCTCGGTGTGTTGTTTTGCGTGTGCGGTGTCATGGGCCTCCTGGCTCCTGTTCACCGGTGTGCCCGCTCGGTGGGTTGTGTTGGGTGTGCGGTGTCCTGGGCCTCCTGGCTCCTGTTCACCGGTGTGCCTGCTCGGTGTGTTGTTTCGCGTGTGCGGTGTCCTGGGCCACCTGGCTCCTGTTCACCGGTGTGCCCGCTCGGTGTGTTGTTTTGCGTGTGCGGTGTCCTGGGCCTCCTGGCTCCTGTTCACCGGTGTGCCCGCTCGGTGTGTTCTGTTGCGCGTACGGTATCCGTGGCCTCCTGGCTCCTGTTCACCGGTGTGCCCGCTCGGTGTGTTGTGTTGCGTGTGCGGTGTCCTGGGCCACTTGGCTCCCGTTCACCGGTGTGCCCGCTCGGTGTGTTGTTTTGCGTGTGCGGTGTCCTGGGCCTCCTGGCTCCTGTTCACCGGTGTGCCCGCTCGGTGTGTTCTGTTGCGCGCGGTGTCTTGGGCCTCCTGGCTCCTGTTCACCGGTGTGCCCGCTCGGTGGGTTGTGTTGCGTGTGCGGTGTCCTGGGCCTCCTGGCTCCCGTTCACCGGTGTGCCCGCTCGGTGTGTTGTGTTGCGTGTGCGGTGTCCTTGGCCTCCTGGCTCCTGTTCACCGGTGTGCCCGCTCGGTGTGTTGTGTTGGGTGTGCGGTGTCCTGGGCCACCTGGCTCCTGTTCACCGGTGTGCCTGCTCGGTGTGTTGTTTCGCGTGTGCGGTGTCCTGGGCCTCCTGGCTCCTGTTCACCGGTGTGCCCGCTCGGTGTGTTCTGTTGCGCGTACGGTGTCCTTGGCCTCCTGGCTCCTGTTCACCGGTGTGCCCGCTCGGTGTGTTGTGTTGCGTGTGCGGTGTCCTGGGCCACCTGGCTCCTGTTCACCGGTGTGCCCGCTCGGTGTGTTGTTTCGCGTGTGCGGTCCCCTGGGCCACCTGGCTCCTGTTCACCGGTGTGCCCGCTCGGTGTGTTGTTTTGCGTGTGCGGTGTCCTGGGCCTCCTGGCTCCTGTTCAACGGTGTGCCCGCTCGGTGTGTTGTTTCGCGTGTGCGGTGTCCTGGGTCTCCTGGCTCCTGTTCACCGGTGTGCCCGCTCGGTGGGTTGCGTTGCGTGTGCGGTGTCCTGGGCCACTTGGCTCCTGTTCACCGGTGTGCCCCCTCGGTGTGTTGTGTTGGGTGCGCGGTGTCCTGGGCCACCTGGCTCCTGTTCACCGGTGTGCCCGCTCGGTGTGTTGTTTTGCGTGTGCGGTGTCCTGGGCCTCCTGGCTCCTGTTCACCGGTGTGCCTGCTCGGTGTGTTGTGTCGCGCGTGCGGTGTCCTGGGCCACTTGGCTCCTGTTCTCCGGTGTGTTCGCTCTGTGTGTTGTGCTTTGGGTTGCGCTGGTGTGTTGCTGGGCGGGGCGTCGCTGCGGGGCGCTCACTCGTCCATCCGGACGGCGGCTGTTCGTAGCCGGCAGGGGCTGGGTACCCTCCGGGCGCGCACTCGTCCATCCGGACGGCGGCTGTTCGTAGCCGGCAGGGGCTGGGTACCCTCCGGGCGCGCACTCGTCCATCCGGACGGCGGCTGTTCCGTAGCCGGTAGGGGCTGGGTACCCTCCGGGCGCGCACTCGTCCATCCGGACGGCGGCTGGTGTGCGTGTGCGTGCTTTGCTTGGCCGGGTCGGGCGGGCCGGCCTCCCAGGCGCGTTCTGGTGCGCCTCACCTTTCCCTTTGGCGGCTTTGTCTTTCTGCTGTGCTTGGCCCCCTCCGGGCTGGGGTTGCCCCCCTCTCTCTCGCTGCTGTTGCCGTTCCTCGTTGCCTTGGCGCTGTGTTTTGGTTGTTTTTCTCGGCCTCCCGCTGCTTGGCTCTCCGTGCGCTCGCGCCTCGTTTGTGTCTCCCGCTTGGCCGTTGGCTGCTCTTTGGTGTTTGCTCCGCCCCCCCCCTCCCCTTTTGTGTCACACGGTTTTCGTCGCTGCTGCTTGGTGCCTTGGTGTTTTTTTTTTTCTTTCTTCTTCTTCTTTCTCTCCGCGCCCCTGTTGTCTCCGGCTTTCTCTGGTTTCCGGCCCCGGGTGCCCTGGGCCTCGGCGCTGTGCGTTGTTTGCTTTGTTGGCCTTCCGCTTCTCGGCTCTCCGTGCGCTTGTCCCTCTTTCGTGCCTTCCGCCTGGCTGTTGGCTGCTCCCTGGTGGTTGCCCCACCCCCCCCCCCCCTTTGTGTCTCGCGGTTTTCGTCGCTGCCGCTCGGTGCTGTGTGCCGTGTGCTGTGTTGTGATGTGCGTCCCTGGGTGCGGTGCTGCGCCGCGCTGCTGCGCGTTGTGTCGCCCGGTGTTGTGCTGTCGTGTGCTGTGTTGCGCTCGTTTGGTGCCGCTGCTTGTTGCGCCGTGCCCTCTGGCGCTGCCCGTCGCCCTGGGGCCCTGTGCTCTGCGGCGCTGTGTTTTGCGGTGTTCCCCCGCGCTGTGTGCTCTGTGCTGTGTGTGTTTTGTCGTGGCGCGGTGGTGCGTGCTGTTGTTCGCCGCTCTGCTTTGTGCTGTGTGTGTCCCGGGGTGCTGTGCTGTGCGTTCCCTGTCCTCTCCGCTCTGTGCGGTGCTGTGCTTCGCTGTGCTGGTGCGCTCGCGTTGTGCTGTTCCCGTGGTGCGTGCTGTTGCTGGCGCCTGGTGCTGTGGTGTGCTGCTGTGTGTTGTGCTGTTTCCTGTGGTGTGCCGTGGTGCGGTGCTGGGTCTGGTGGCCCGTGGTTGTTTGCTGGTGGCGTGTTTCGGTGTCGGTGTCCCTGTCTGGCCGCGTGGTCTGCTTCCCTGTGGTTGGTGTGGTTTGCTGTGGTGCCCTGCTTTCCTGTGTCGTGTTCTGTGGTGCTGTGCTGTCGCGTGGTGCTGTGCTGTTGTGCTCTGCTGTCGTGTTGCGGTGATGTTGGGGCTTGCTTTGCCCTCCTGCGGGCTGTCGTGCTGCGCTGTGTTGTGCTGTTGGTTGGCTGTGCTGTTTTTTGCCCGGTGGTGGTGTCTGCGTGCTGTGGTGCTCTTTTCCTCGTGCTGTGCGTTCCCTGTCTTCTCCGCTCTGTGCGCTGCGGTGCCTTGTTGTGCTGGCTGTGGTGCCCTGCTTCCCTGTGTCGTGTGTTGTGGCGCTGTGCTGTCGTGTGGTGCTGTGCTGTCGTGTTCTGCTGTCGTTTTGCGGTGCTGTTTGTGTTTGCTTTGCCCTCCTGCGGCCTGTCGTGCGGCGCCAGTGTGGTCTGCGCTGTTGTTGGTGCCTCGTGCTGTGGCGTGTCCCTGTGCGTTGTGGTGTCTCCCTGGGCGTTCTGCGGTGTGGTGGTGCTGCTCTGGTGTGCCGTGGTGTCTTGCTGTGCTGTGCGTTGTCCTGTGGTGTCCTGCGCCCTGTGCCGTGTCCTGCGGTGCCGTGCTGCCCTGCGGTGCTGTGCGGTTGTCTGCGCTGCTGGTGTTTGTTTTTCCTTTTGTCCTCTTTTCCTTTGCTAAAAACCCCTGCCGTTTTTCCGTGCCTTTGAAAACTTTCTGAAAACCAAAAATTAAAATGTTTCTCTTTAGAAAATCAAACTCTACGCAACTCACGCACGCAGGCAAGCAGCAATACCAAGGTGAAATTTCTGACTTACGTGTTGCCACGCGACCGCGAAGATGGTGGTCTTGCTTGCTAGGGGTTGACCGCTTTTCCCCCAGGGCCGGTCGCCTAAGCTGATGAAAAGGGGTGAGGGGGGGCAGGAGGGAGGGGAGGTAGGTGCATGGAGAAGGAAAGAAAAGAAAGGGAAGCAGGGCGAAGGGACGCGGCGGCTTAGAAAAACTTTTTCGAGTTTTACGCGCTGCTCGCGACGCGTTTTTCTTTGCGCCTACGGCTAGTTAGACGACGAGAGGGACGGCGTTAGGGTCCTAAGAGCGTTACGGTTGTTACGGCGCCAACTATTCACCTATTTCACGTCGAAAAATTTCTCGTCGCGTTTGGTGCTGATAGTAATGAGTGAGTCCCGCTTTCTGTTGTTCTTCTCAACGCTCAATGCCATGGTTTCATAAAAACGGCTGACAGCATTAGGAGGAGCCCCCCTCCCCCCTGGACCGCTATCCCACCTTCCCACCGGATCCCCTCCAAACTCTCCTCCAATGCGTGCATCTGTGTTGCCTTGGGCCCTGCGTCTATGTGCCACATGTACCCCTCCCTCCCTCCCTCCCCCAAGTCCGACGACCCCAGGCTTCCGTTGGTTTCCTCAACTTTGTCCGCGCTTGCGCTGGGGGGGGGGGGGAATGGCTGTGACGGATTGTCTATTCTGGCCCCCCTGCCACCAGATAATTTTCCCTCCTCCGCACCCTCCCTGCGACAGCCTGCTGCCTGGCAGTGGCAGAGGATTGATTGCAAGGAAACTGTCTGTCTGATGGACTGAAATCCTTTTTTACTATTCAAAGTGTCACCATTGCTGGCTGGTATTCGCTATGGGCACTTCATTGCCCCTTGCCCCAAAAGCCTGAATGGCTTGTCAACAGTGTACATAAAGCACCATTTTCCCCAACCACAACAGACAAGCTGCCGGAAAAGAAATGTGATGTGCGGCTGCTAATCTTTTCATGGGCATTCACCACGGGCTCCATACAGGACAGAATATTCGTACGGTCCTTCCTACTCCAGGAATGTACAGGGATCTTGTGTCGCTGTTGGCGCTTAACGATGCACAAGTTGGAGCCCCCGGATGGCGGGGGTGGCTTGGTTGAACTCACACACATCTTGTGATTCAGCGTGGCCGAGCCTTGATTCTGACTCAGGCCATTGTCCAACATCCTTGTCTTCTTTAGTTTTCTTCAAGCACTGGACCTTCAGCGCAGCATGTTACTGTTAGTATCTAGTGATTGACACTGATATTCAGTTTGGCCACCTTTTCTGACACCACTGAGTTCCGACTCTGGCGTTACGCCGACACGCACACGTGCGTCGTGGCGCAATTTTTTGTCAGTTTTGCGCCGCCCAAGCCGTGGTGTGTGGTTGACTCGTTTTGCTTGGCCGAATGAGCAGCTGCGCTAGTTATCCAGAAATGTTCCACCCAGTTGATTCATCAGTTGGCCCGTCGGTGCTGGCAGTGGCTCCTCATCCCCAAATGGTCCATTGTTGGGTACCACTTCCTGGGCATGTGTCAGTGTGTCGTCCATGGACAACTCCCTTGTCCAAACAACAGCAGGTGTTGTTTTTGCAGCTTTTGGTGCCTTTGCAGTTGTTTGTGCACGGGGCGTGCGGCAGCTGTTCGTCGTGCTGAAATCATACTACGCATTTCAACAACATACAAAGGGGAGGGTGAGTGAGATGTTGATTGCCATCATGGAGGACAAGGGGGGCGAGACTCGTGTGACTGGGAATTGCGCAAAGGGCAGTCTGACTTCTGAATGAATTGTGCAATTTCCCACGTCAAAGGCATGAACAGGAAAAAGCGCAGGACCACCTGCAGACACCCATACAGATGCATGCAATCGTTCCTCGTTGTTCTACCTCTCCCCACCCTAACACAAACATACACCTTCAAGAGTAACCTCACTTGGAACACCCATGCAGAGGCCTTGGGGCACCTGGGTGTCAATGAACCCGCAAGCATCTGGGTCGTGATATACCTCCGAGGGCGTCAGCATTTCGGCTACCGGAGGTGAATACCTGTATGCATGTGTGTCTGTGCACATAGGCGTGATCATGCACAGTTGCGTGACTAGCTGTGTGTGTCATGCAAAGCCACACTGGACAGACCTGTGTCAATGCAAAAGTAAGTGGGGTCGTTGTTGTTGTTGTCATTGCTGGTCAAACTATCCAACTTATGCCGTGTATCCTGTTGAGTCGTGGTTATATGCCGCCAATAGATTCCAAGGCGGACAGGCCCTTTTGTACTTGGACACGGGCTCCAAAGGTCATAGACATTTACATGACAGATTCCAAGTGGGTTAGGTTACACACTTGGAACATGAGGGAATTTGCAAAAAAGAGTTCCAATTTTGCATGCAAAGATTGCTCTGTACTTGGTGGCTTTGTAGATGGCTGTTTTGACTGCAGAGAATAGAAGAAAAAGGAGATGACATAGATGCTACATGGCCAAGTGCAAGGGGTCATAGAGAAACACAGAAAACCGATGTGTGAACACCTCACAGATGCATGTTGTCACCATCCGCCTAACAGAAAGTCCAGGAAAAAATCAACAAGCAATGATTGGTTACACATGACATTCCACCGACGTCGATGGGGCAAATAGATTGCCCTTTTGCATTTTGAGGCCCTTTCTGTGCCTCAGTGATTAATAGCAGTATTCTTGGGCCGGTTTCTTTCTCTTTTGTTGGTTTATTAAAGACCCCCGAAACAAACCGATGTCTTTCCAATTCAACCATCCGCTGCCATCGAATGGCTGAGGCCAAATGATGAATGTGCTTTTCAGATGGCCCTGCCGCCCCAGCGTTTTAATGGCACACACGACGCACAGGATGTGTGATCCCCACAGTGTCTGGAGGGACCACGACACAGTACCTCCGAACCGTCATGACCGTCAGTGCTGTCTGTGTCGGTGGGCAGCTCTACAACTGCCGAATATACAACTGACAAGAACAAGTACATTGCATGCAGGGGAGGGACATTTGATATTTGCATGAATGTCTTTGCTGCTTGTGCAGACCAAGCACGGCAAGCAGGCAGGAGCAAAGGTAGAGAGAAGGAGGAACAAATATCCAACGTACGCAACGGCAGCCAATGTGGATGGTTTGAAGGCCCGAGGTCAGCTAAGGCTAACCGCGTAGCTAACTAGGAACGGTGTTGAGAGCAACGACTGTAAGTGGACTGAGCCACTGCAGTTCGGGTACGCATTTGCCCTTCTGTAGTCACGCAATGTCGATGTCTTACTCTGGCCCACCCGGCAACGCTTTTTTGATTTTTTTGTTTTGTTCCCAGGTTGAAAGATGTCTTTGTTTGCTAGCGTTGCCATGGCCCCGCCCGACCCCATTCTCGGGGTTACTCGGGCTTGGATAGCTGATACTTCACCAGACAAATTGAACCCCTGTGTTGGAGCCTACCGCTCCGAAGAAGGGCAGCCTTGGGTCCTCCCCACCGTCAAGGATGCAGAGGCCCAGCTTCTGAAGCAGCAGGAGGCTGGCAAGATCAACAAGGAGTATCTGCCCATCGACGGTATTCTGGAATTCTACAACGCTTTTGTGAACCTGATGCTTGGGGAGGACTCAGCCCCCATCAAAGAGGGTCATGCATGCATTGTGCAATGCCTTTCAGGAACCGGCGGTTTGCAACTTGGAGCGGCCGTCATCGGCAACTACATGAAGGGGAGAGTGATCTACATTCCGAACCCAACGTGGGGCAACCACAAGGCCATCTTTCCTCAACAAGGCGTAGAAGTGAAGCAGTACCGATACTACAAGCCAGAGACATGTGGGCTGGACTTTGAGGGGATGATGGAAGACCTGAAGGCGATGCCCAGCGGCTCTGTGGTGCTTCTGCACGCCTGTGCACACAACCCCACTGGTGTGGATCCAACGGAGGAGCAATGGAAAGTGATCGCAGACGTCGTCAAGGAGAAGGGGCTGTTCCCGATGATGGATTCTGCGTACCAGGGCTTCGCCTCCGGGGACTTTGACAAGGATGCTTGCGCGTGCCGGTATTTTGTCTCCTTGGGTGTGGAGATGATGCTCATTCAGTCGTTTGCAAAGAACATGGGTATGTGCCTTGCGGACGTGCTTGTTCATGCACGAATGGGTTACCTGGACCCGGTAGTGGAGGGTACAGATGCAGCGCTGAGAGGAAGGGTAGAGTGGGTGAATGGCCCACTGTCGTTCCATCCACAACACTTTGGAAGTGGTGATTGGTTGCGGACATACACAACGGTGGCGACGAGGTACCCGATTCCACAGTAAGCAGCACTCTAACGATCCACTGAACGGGAGTGTGTGTGCCCCCCGTCTCCCTCTTGCTTCCCTCCGAAGCACAGCAAAAGTACCATCCACAAAGGTATGTGTGTGCAACAGCATTTCAAACAAAAGGAGGGGGGAGGGGGGCGCATGTGCGCTTCGTGTTGCCTACCATTTTGCCCCGCAGGTCTCTACGGCGAGCGCACTGGACTTTCACGACAATTTGTGTGGACAAGGACGATGCAGACCGGCTGAAGAGTCACATCAAGATTCTTATCCGGACCATGTATTCGAGCCCCCCCCCCGCCCACGGGGCAAGCATCGCGGCTTTGATATTGAATGATCCCGCAAGATTGACGGCATGGAAAGCGGAAGTGAAGATTATGGCGGACCGGATCATCAACATGCGTAAGGAGCTGCATGCTGCGATGTTGGCCAACGGCTCTCCAACAACGTGGGACCACGTCATCAACCAGATTGGAATGTTCACGTTCACCAGATTGAAGCCAAAGCAGGTCGAGCACTTGACCTCCAAGCACCATATTTATTTGACGAAGGATGGGCGCATCAGTATGGCTGGGCTAAGCGGTCCGACGGTAAAGTATTTGGCTGACGCCATGAAGGACGCTGTCACAAATGTGACTGAGTTGACACGTTTCTTGTGTCCGTTGCTGCCTGTGCGTATTGGACAAACGTCGGGACATCGGAACACAGCAAAGGGAACAAGCAGCAGGGTCTAGGACTAGGCACTGGCGCGGGCTGCAGAGATGCAGCTTTGTCTGACGAGGGGTCAGATGCTCGCCTTTGGACAGTTCCACAGTGCTGCAGGTTGCGCTTGGCGTGAGGCATTTTGTCATGGATGATGAAGAAGCTTACCGCAAGAGCACCTGTGCGCATGAGATTGTCAAGGTAGCATTGGCACTCCTGCCTTGTTTGGTCTTAGTATGCTCCCTCTGGAGTAGGATGTGTTTTTTGTCGATTCGGCACATGGCGATGGACACTGCAAGGCACCAAATCTGCACGAAACACTTGCTCAGGAGTTTCCTTTACAATCTACCAACATTACATGGGCTGCAGTCGTCAACGGATGTTTATATATACTGTGCATGTATACTGCCATAAATAGGCCACTAGTACCCCCAGCACAAGGTTTCAATTGTTTTGTACTTTGAGATAAGGGGACCATATGTATACTGATTGCAATTATGATTAGTGATAATCGCAGCTTTCGCCAAAGCGTGTGGATTTGTGTGCCTTGGCATAATATATGTCTGTTTCAATGTCTCTGAATGCTGAGACGGTCTCCTCGTCGCCTTGGGCCCGGGGAGCGCACACGTATGAACACTTTGCCGCAAGGAGCGGACCGCATCGGAGCAGTGGTATCATTGTTTTGACTTGACCGCCCCCCACCCAGCCAGTCTCTTGAGTGCAAAGGCCTGGGACCCCCACACTAATGCGTATCCGCGTGTTTGCATAGTTCAATGGAGTATTCTTGCCTATCTTTTTAGTGGGACCGTAGGTCCTAGAGCAACCGAGATACCTCTCTAGAGAACCACTGGGCGGTGCTGGTGCCAAACAAAACGGAAGAATGCAACAGCGGCACGAGGGACGGTATCCAGTGTGGCCGACAATATGGACTAAATCAACGAGCAGACGAGATTTCGAATAGGGGCAGCACGTATCTGCAGAGGGCGACCTAGGAACTTGAGCTGCGGTGTGTAGCGGTGGAGAGTGTAGAGTCAGACCGAATTTAAGGACATCACACACTGAGACCTGCAAGCTGGTTCCGATTGTGGTTTTTGGGCATTGGCGGAGCTCGGATGTATGCTCCATGTTTGAATTGCTGGATGACCTCTTTTGAGGATTTCAAAACCTCTCTCATTTCAGTGGAGTAATTTTATGCAGACTACACCCCGCGAGGTATTCAGCGCACAATGCAGTGGGCATCCCCCATCATGCATGAACTCCAGCAGTTATGCCCAACCAGAAGAGGCCTTCGGGCCCCTAGGGGGGTTGACAATGGCTTTGCAAAATTGTGTTTTTTGTTGCGAAATCACGATTTCCAAAGGCCCTCTGTCACAAGCCGGCCGCAGGAGACCCTTTCCGAGTTGCATTGCATGGAGCTATAGAGTTTCGATTGCTGCTGTGGCCATTTGATTGCGCAGTTTCCACACGCCGTCTGATGGGTTCGCAATCACAGCTGCTCATGCCATGCATTCAAATGCGGGCCCTGCTGGAAATGCATCTTTCTGGGGGGATATATCCTACCGCAACACATGGTGCATGTGCAGCGTGACACCGGGATGTTGCACCATGCATTATGGAACAGGAACCGAAAGTAAGGCAGCCCATGGATACGAGGCAGTGGTTGGTATGGTGCCTGGGGGCCACAAGGCCGCAGGGGACCAGTACTGGTTGGTGTGCACTGCCATTGTGTGCACAGTGTGACACACAGGCTTGCATGGTGTGGATTATCCTCTTCAACGCCTGTGAGGGCCGCAGGGTGATGGCATGTGCACGTTGCACTAGCGTAGGCCAAGGCTGTCCATGGGGGGGCCACAAAGCTCAACTTTGTCAATTTGAGGACAGCATGTGGACCAGTATCCAATTGAGGTGTCATCACAAGAATCATTGTATGATGGGCTGTGTGGGCTCCCGGTTTTGTTGTAGCCCACATGTTTAAGGGCAGCAAGCCCCTTGAACCCAGACCTTTGCGGTGCGGACTTTTGTTGTGCCAGCCCTCGGCAGTTGCAGGGCACACGGTTCTGTGCAAGTCCCTGCAGAACAAACTGTTGCGGTGCGCTGCTTGCAAAAAGGTGTTGTTGGCAACTATGTACCACTAATGGCACGTATAAGCCAGAGGGATCCCGATTGAATGTACACACATACAATCGTGGTATATATGCAGAGGATTCCAGTCGGTGTGCTTCAGTGTGCTTCAGGATGCCACTCGGTCAGTGTGCCTCGGTTGAAAGTGGTTGCTTCTTGTGTTGCAATCTGGACATCGGACCGAACAAGGACCGAACAAGTACCAAACAGGGACGAAATAAGGACCGAACAAGGACCTAACAAGTCCTTGTTCCGTCCTAATCCCATCCTTATTCGGTCCTTGTTCGGTCCTTGTTCCATCCATGTTCGGTCCTTGTTCGGTTCTTGTTCGGTAGTTGTTCGGTAGTTGTTCGGTTCTTCTTCAATAGCTGCACTCAATAGCTGCACTCAATAGCTGCACTCAATAGCCGCACTCAATAGGTGCACTCAATAGCCGCACTCAATAGCTGCACTCAATAGGTGCACTCAATAGCTCAACTCATTAGCTGCACTCAATAGCTGCACTCAATGGCTGCACTCAATAGCTGCACTCAATAGCTGCACTCAATAGCTGCACTCCATAGCTGCAGTCAACAGCTGCAGTCAACAGCTGCACCCAACAGCTGCACTCATTAGCTGCACTCAATAGCTGCAGTCAATAGCTGCACTCAATAGGTGCACTCAATAGCTGCACTCATTAGCTGCACTCAATAGGTGCACTCAATATCTGCACTCAACAGCTGCACTCAATAAGTGTTCCAAGCATTCCGCTGTTCCAAGTGTTCCGGTGTTCCAAGTATTCCCGTGTTCCAAGTATTCCTGTGTTCCAAGTATTCCTGTGTTCCAAGTATTCCCGTGTTCCAAGTAAGCCTGTGCTCCAAGTATTCACGTGTTCCAAGCATTCCTGTGTTCCCGGTATTCCCGTGTTCCAAGTATTCCCGTGTTCCAAGTATTCCTGTGTTCCAAGTATTCCCGTGTTCCAAGTATTCCCGTGTTCCAAGTATTCCTGTGTTCGAAGTATTCCCGTATTCCAGGTATTCCCGTGTTCCAAGTATTCCCGTGTTCCAAGTATTCCGGTGTTCCAAGTATTCCGCTGTTCCAAGTATTGCGGTGTTCCAAGTATTCCCGTGTTCCAAGTATTCCTGTGTTCCAAGTATTCCCGTGTTCCAAGTATTCTCGTGTTCCGAGTATTCCGGTGTTTCAAGTATTCCCGTGTTCCAATTACTCCGGTGTTCCAAGTATTCCTGCGTTCCAAGTATTGCCGTAGTCCAAGTATTCCGGTGTTCCAAGTATTCCCGTGTTCCAAGTATTCCGCTGTTCCCAGTATTGCGGTGTTCGCAGCATTCCAGTTTTTTCAAGTATTCCCGTGTTCCAAGTCTCCTGGTGTTCGAAGTATTCGGGTGTTCCAAGTATTCCGGTCTTCCAAACATTCCGGTGTTCCAAGTATTCTGGTGCTCCAAGTATTCCTGTGTACCAAGTATTCCCGTGTTCCAAGTACTCCCGTGTTCCAAGTATTCCCGTGTTCCAAGTATTGCGGTGTTCCAAGTATTTCCGTGTTCCAAGTATTCCCGTGTTCCAAGTATTCCTGTTTTCCAAGTATTCGTTTGTTCCAAGTATTCCCGTGTTCCAAGTACCTTGTTGTTGCAAGTATTCCGGTGTTCCAAGTATTCCTGTGTTTCAAGTATTCGCGTGTTCCAAGTATTCCCGTGTTCCAAGTATTCCGGTGTTCCAAGTACTCCGGTGTTCCAAGTACTCCGGTGTTCCAAGTATTGCGGTGTTTCAAGTATTCCCGTGTTCCAAGTATTCCCGTGTTCCAAGGTGACCCCATTTTTACCACGCGGACACCATTTTTCCCCCGATCCTAAGTTGACCCCTAAGTTGACTCCTAAGTTGACCCCTAAGTTGGCCCCTAAGTTGACTCCTAAGTTGACACCTAAGTTGGCCCCTAAGTTGACTCCTAAGTTGGCCCCTAAGTTGACTCCTAAGTTGACCCCTAAGTTGACTCCTAAGTTGACCCCTAAGTTGACTCCTAAGTTGACCCCTAAGTTGACACCTAAGTTGACTCCTAAGTTGACCCCTAAGTTGACTCCTAAAGGGACCCCTAAGTTGACCTCTAAGTTGACTCCTAAGTTGACTCCTAAGTTGAGTGACTCCTAAGTTTACTCCTAAGCTGATTGACTCCTAAGTTGACTCCTGAGGTGACTACTAAATTGACTGCTAAGTTGACTCCTAAGTTGACTCCTAAGTTGATTGACTGCAAGGTTGACCCCTAAGTTGACCTCTAAGTTGACCCCTAAGTTGACCCCTAAGTTGACCTCTAAGTTGACTCCGAAGTTGACTCCTTTTTTGCACTGAACGGCGCCTTTTGTGGCTGGCCAGGCCGGCGTAAGTTGACTCCTAAGTTGACTCCTAAGTTGACTCCTAAGTTGACCCCTAAGTTGACCCCTCAGTTGACTCCTAAGTTGACCCCTAAGTTGACTCCCAAGTTGACTCCTAAGTTGACCCCTAAGTTGACTGCTAAGTGGACCCCTAAGTTAACCCCTAAGTTTACTCCTAAGTTGACTCCTAAGTTCAAGACTGAATATTGGGACCGAGCTGGTGGAGGAGGGAACATCAGCTATGAGTGGTGAGGGACACCAATGAGTCACACATTGAAGGCTGTTGACAGAGTGGAATCAGCTTGTAAGTGATACCTCTCACCACAAGGCCCACTTTCAAGGCTTTTGGGACTTCTGAGGGGCCAAAGTGCCCCAAAATGGGCTCAAAATGGGCTCATTTCACCCGTTTGTGCACCCCAAATGGTCTAGGATGAGTTTTGGAAAGGTGCGTTTTTTACCCATTTTTGACCAATTTTTGGCCCCCAAACAGCCCATTTTCCAGGCATGTTGGGATTTTTAGAGGACCAAAATGGGCCACCACAAGCTCAAAACAGTCCAAAAACACTTGTTCTAGCATCATACGTGGTCTAGGATCATTTTTGAAAAAATTGTTTTTTTTTGCCTCTTATGGACCCCGTTGACCCAATTTCGCACCGACCTGCTCGAGCTTGCAGCATGCCGCAGCCTAGTGGGCCTAGGTACCAGGGTCTAGGCGTCCGTTTGGGCAATTTTGAGGTGTGGAAACCACAAAAGGTCGCGGGTTGCCAGTGGAATAGGTGCCCTCGGAATTGCGTTTTGAGCCATGTAGCCAGAGATATGGCATGTTCTTCGTTTGTGGCTGTTGGCAGCCAATCTACACAAATTTGGGGCTGTTGAGGGCCTTTTAGGGCTGTTTCCGGGACATATTATGGAGTTAGAGGGCCCCAAAGGGCTCTTTGATATGGGAAAGTCAAGCTGCCCGTGCAGTGTAGCCACCGTTTTCCTTCGTTTCACTGTTTTGAATGGGTTCTAGGGCTGTTTTGGGCCAAAAATAGCTGTTTTTGGCCCGAATTTGCAGTTTTTGAAACCCGGGTCTAAGCTATTCCCTTTGAGAAAGCTCCGCGGAGCCTAGCCGGAGGGCTCAGGGCCGGCATGGGGAAAGGGAACACAGGGCAGGTATCCCTTCTGCGCGTCCCGGAGGTACGGAGGGGTCGGTGCTGGGGCCTTGCCCTTGGGGTCCATGAGGTACGAGCACAACAGTGAAGACAATGAAGATGAAGATACGAACTTGCAAAAAATCCCAGTCTACAAGAAAATGTAGGCGGATAATATGATACATATAATTCCGGAATATTCTTCCTGTATAATTTATAAAAAATCCGATTGTGAAAAGATATTTGGCTGATTTGATTTGCGCACGCCCGCCGGCGATCCCACTAAATCATCGGAACGCGACCATCTCAGCCGCAACGGACACCAGAATTGAATCCGGCGTGTCCATAATATACAGGAACTGTTCGGGTAAAAATTTGGGTAGCCTTCCCAAATGTAAATGTCCGGAAATGAGCTGAATCTGGCTGAATGGGGGTGCATTGACCTGAATTGACCTCGAATCTGCTCGGATGGAGGGTAGCCGCACTTACACTCTCCCTCCACGAACACACTGGGGTGTGTTACCGGGTCAACGAAGGCGTGAGCGTGGCGAAAAGCCGAAAAACGCGCCTCTTAGCAGCAAAATCTGTCTAGATCTGCTCACAATCCAATGGATTGAGACTGAATCAGGGTAAATGACACCAGAATCTACAAGAATGAGACATGAAAAACAACCAAAGGAAACAAAATTAGGTCAAAAGACACGTAAACGTACCTCGAAAGGATACCAAACCCTGTCCTGGTCGAGAATGAGGAGCAATTCAGCAAAATCAGGCAAAATTACACATGAAATGCAGGGGGATTCGAGACAAATGACCTGTTCTGAGCGTTTGTTGCTCTCGCGGGCACGCTACGGTGTCCTCCACGTACTCTACATCATGTTATTCCCGCTTTTCTCTTGTCGAACCGACAGCATGTGCTCAAGATGGCCAAAATGTATACAGAATTGGCAAGAACTGAGACAATTGACATTGAATTGGGCTTGGATTAAGGAGTCAAAATACACACAGAGAGCAATGGTTCACAGAGATAGTGTATATTCACTACAAAGTGTCCTGCCTAGGTCCGCGGCAGGGCAATTGGAGGAAGCCGTCACTAGATCCTACAGAAATCCAACAAACTGACACCACATTGTCAGCACAATGTCTGCACTCCAGGACTGTACAAGATTAAGGCTGGAATCAGCTGAAATCAGCAATAATGAGTAGACGGAGAGTGTGCAAACGAGCACCACAGCAGTAAACAAAAGTCAGTTCACCTTGGGTAGGCGAGTTTTTATCTCACAAAGCGAGCATCTAACAGATTCTAAGAAAATGTTGGCATGATGAATCATTCATGATGATTGACATGCTGACCTTGAATCGTGCAGCTAAATCATGACAGACTCCGCCGGAGGTTCACGGAAGGCGATAGCCTGTGGGCCATAAGCTGCAACACACCGTATATAACCGTATTTACAGTGGCGGTGGTGTTTTCGAAGGATAAGTAGGTCAATCTCTTGCTTTCAGACCACAACCTGAACAATTCTGCTGATCTAGAACCTGAATTCGCAAATGAGGCTCACTTTTCTGACGAAACAGTTTTCGCCTGTGCCACCAGACTCCAGAAGTGTCTGCCTGGAGTCCGTAGAAGCCATATATAAAGATCCTTAAGAGAACTGACGTCGCGGTTTAGCGAAATGGTAGAAACAAGTCAGTAGGATGCTCTCAAATCAAGACAAAATTGGAGGAATCTCCACAGATGAAGCTGGAATGAAGTCTACCGGCAGCAGAATGAAGCTCAAAACTAAGTTTCTGGTTGTGTTTTGAACACTACCAGACTGCAGGGGGTTCCTGTAGGGAGTAAGCGGCTGCGCAACCTGAGATTTATCTACATTACATCATCTGCTGGTGGTAGAAATTCAGGAATTCCAGTTCCACAGTTCAGATTACCCCTAGTCTGTCCTTGTGGAAGCCTGGCGCTGACATTCCCACACATCACAGCACTACACCGGACATACCAGTAGCGTTCTTACGCTCCAGTAGTTAACCGAAGGGGCATCACGCAAAATCTGAAGGAATGAGGGGCGAATGATCAAGATTCCCTCACTCATGACACTCTAAAACAAGTGCTCTCCGCACCTGGTCTAGCGGATTGAGCACGCAGCTGAAGCTTCGAAGGAGCCAGTTCGATCCCCTTTGGAAGAAGGGGAAATTGAGAAAAAGACGGAGGAGCAACCGCGCCACGAAGTCACGGCGACTTTTTACGAGGCACCTGCTTTCCCTCCGCAGCCAATGCTTGGGACCGCAGGCGTAACTACACACGCGAGTGTTCAAGAGCTGGATAGGCCATGCCGGAGATATTGGTGGCGTGGGCATCTAGAGGGGTTCGAACCTACGGCCCCTAGCTCAAGAGGCGGCACGCCTATCCACTATACTGACGAAGGTCCTTAATACAATCCGGTGTTCGGCGGTACAAAAACCGTCTTAGGCTGACCGCTCGGTACATGTACATGTGGTAAAAATGTAAATAAAACCTGAATGAACTCTGCCGTCCGGAGACGCAAATAAATATGTAAAACCACCTATACCGGCCTCCAAGGGACAGCCCCATGGCGCTCATGCAGCCCCGGATGCAGGCGGTGGATGGGCGGGTCGGTGCCACACGCAATGAATGGCCTGAGACGAAGCGGGAGAGTGACCCTACTGGGGTTTGAACCAACGACCCCGGTCCGTTGACGAAGGCATTTACCAACTAGAGTAGCACCAGCCATGCCAGTATCGCACAGTCAAAGTTTAACAACCGGCTTCGGACTTACGAGTACACATTTATCACGATCCGTTCCGGGTCTCGAACCTACGACCACGGAGCGGGAACCAAGTGCACTGCCCAACTTGACTGACGAGCTGTATACCGATAAACGGCGAACGAAGTTCAAACCTCTCATCAGTTACCGGATTGGTACATGAAACCTCCAACTTCTAGTAATCAGCTCAGATCTTCGCCTGTCCGGCTCGAACTGGACTTTTAAGGGCCAGGACAGTTAGTGCACCTTCGCCGGCAACACATGACGGCTTCAGTCGCACAAGTCCAATGTAGGCCGATTTTCTCACTCATGTGGCCAAAGTCATCCGTTCACCAGTGGCACCTCAGAATTGAACCTGAAAAATACGCAAAAACTTGTCTCAAGACTACAACACACTTGGTGTACTGGGTAGCCCCACAGTCCACCCGAAGGGGACGTAATTGGGCCTGATGTACCAGGAATTTGAAATTTGGATCAGAATTTGATGAAACGGATGTGAGTGAGTAATGTACAAAAATGAGCTCAGAATGTCTCGGAATGTGGACGAACGACCACCTGGCTCAACGCTGCAGGCTTGCCGCCACCGCGGAACCGGTCTGGTGGTCTTCGTTCACGCACAGGACGCCCCTCATTGCCCTCCTGTGCATGTGCTGGAGGGAGGCGTGGTGCTTCCGGTCGCACGGCACCTTGAGGCGCCTGATTTCGTGCAGAATGTGCTGGAATCTGTGGCGGAGGAGCTGGATCTCCGTCCACCACAACGGCCTATGCTCCGTCCTTTTCAACTACACGGTCTGGCTTGCTCAGGCAGTCAGTAAATAGGACCGGAATCTCAGGATGAGCTCGCAGGTAATTTCTGAAACCTGTGGTATAACCATGTACAAAGGAAGAGGGAGGTTCCCAAGTGTTCTCGGACTCAGTAAAACCCTTGTACTTGACAAGAAACCGCCAGTTACCCTCATCATCCTTATAATGGTCGACAAGGCGTTCTACCTCGTAATTACCACCTTCAATCCTGCGTTCGGAAAGCCATTTGGAGGTCCAGAAAAGGGGTTTGACCCTGCCCTTTGGACTCGGAATCTCAGGCTTAAGCCTGTCTCTGCTCACCTCCAACTCCCGATTCACATCCACACGCATCTTAAAACTGTCTTCCCTGACTCGAGAAACAATTTCAAAGGGACCTTCCCACAGGGGGAGAAGCTTGGAGTCTCCCTCCTGGGTAGTTTCGCTCTTGCGGAGCCAAACACGGTCTCCTTTTTCGAGATCTTGTGGTTCCTTTCTGCCCTGGTTGGCAATGCTCAACCAATCTGCGTGAAATTTCTCAACAAGTCGCTTGGCCTCCTTTTCCCCAGCCTGAATCTCGTCGAAAAATGCTGATGCATCCTTACATTCCCGTGGATGATCGTACGGGAGGTTCCACCAGCACTAGTTTCGACCGAAAACAAGCTGATTGGGTGAGTACCCGTGATACAACTCTGTGTTGTGGTACCGGCGGAGCAGGGCAAAAAGGATCTCAAGCCAATCGACATCCTTGTCACTGGCGAGTTCCTTTCGCAACATATTAATTATGGTTTTTCCTGCTCGTTCTGCCGGCAATGCCCTGTGCTGGTGGACCTCACATCGAAGATGATGGATTCCCAACTGAGCACAGAGGGTTTTCCACCACTCAGAAATATATGCACTGCCTGAATCAGTTAAAATCTCCCAGGGAACATCCCAGCATCCCATCCATGTCTGCGCACACCATTTGGCGGCAGCCTTGCCAGTCATGGCGTTCACGTTGCAAGGCAAGACATGAATGTACCCTGAGTGTCTGCATTGAATTAATAACACACCATTCATTTTTTTGTTGGTCCAATGGCATTCCTCTCCCTCCAGGTCACCGAGGTAGAAGAAATCAGAGGTGACTCAGTCGAAGAGTCGCTCGGGTACGGGATGCGGCCTCAGATAGCCCTTAGGCTTGGCCGTAGCAGGCACCGCCACTGCACATTGGGCACATGATGAGGCCACTTTCATGCACTGGGTGTGCAATCGAGCTCCAAAGAGACGATGTTTAATGGGTTTCCAGAGTTTGGCGCCATGGGAGTGAGGAGTCTCCCATTTGTGCCACCAGTTGACAACTCTGGACGCCAATCTGTCAGGCACGCACAGTTTCCCATTCATCCACAGTTTTCCGTTGTCCAAAAAATATTCGGAATAAATTCCGTCCTGAATTGCTGACTTTGAAGTCAAATGTTCGTAGATTTCTTGAAACATATCATCGGATTTATATTCTTTGGACCAATCCTTGGTGAGCAGGGAGTCCTTGGGGATCGCCTGAGCAGGTGGCACAGGTTTTCGACCCAATGGATGGACACATCTGAACCGCACCACAGGATTTCATCGTTTAACGAACTGTGGGGTGGATTCTCCAGGTTTAACTACTCTGAGGGTGTCAACACGCACTGCAGAGCATTGGACATGGGAATGTGGGGGATGACCCTCCACTGTGATATCGTGGCAGGGCAATCGACCCTGCCGGACTGAACACTGTAGACAGTTGCGCTTAATCAACTGAAGCATTTTCGGCGGGGGTGATGTCCGTGCGTCCACAGAAAAATTGGAAAAATTGAAAATCCTTCAATCCATCACCCCAACCCCTCCAAGTACTACATGAAGTCTATACCAAACTTCGATTCCATTGGAGTTGCGTAAATGGTCTTGGAATCCTTGCTCGCCCCATGGGGAGCGTCCGCGGACACAATCTGGCGTCTATGAACAAAGAGAAGGTATATGTATAATAAATATGCAAAATAAATGCGTTGACATGTACAATGTATGAGTAACAATTCTATACTATAAAATAGCATAAAAAAAGAAGACGAAATGAAGGCGACGGCGTCGCCGCCATCAGAAAATCTGACGGCTACGAGGCGTCGCCATCAGGATCTCCACTGAGATCCTGCCCAAACTGGGCCAACCAGTGGTTTTTGGGTGAAAAACAACAAAATAAAGTGATTTTTGAGTCAAAAACACTCCTTTTGCGCGTCTCCCCCCAACGCGTAGCGTAAGCGACGCGACGCGTTTCTGTGCCAATTCAACCTACATATGAAAAGGCCCACTGTTGGGCTACGCCATAGGCGTCTGGGCGATTCCTGGAATCGCCTCAGCATTTTTTGAAAAATGCGTGAACGCGCTACTTTTCGCAAAAATGGACCTTCGCGGAACGCCGCGAAAAAGGTCACGCTATAATCTTTTATTCCTAAAAACGATAAAACAATAATAAAATTGCCTAAAATCTTTAGAAATCGAGAGTTAAATTCTCGATCTGGAGCTGCGTCGCGCAGGCGACGACTGTCGTCGCCAGTCCAGAAAAGACGTAAAATTACGATTTCTGGGGTATTTTACAAAAATTTCACAGAAATCAGGATGCCGTAGCATCAACAGAAAAATTCCTGATCTGGCCTGGCGAGGAGCGCCACAGGCTGTGCAGCGGGTATGGGTGAAGCACCCCATACCGCTTCACCCCCCTCCTTAGAAGCCTTGCCTATATCCAAAGGAAGGCAAGGCCAAGGAGGCGCTCTGACCCCTGCAGTGTCCTGGTTTCAATACTGATTCATCAGAACAGTGGGGGGGGGGGGGCTTCGTGAGTAATTTACATGGGGGGGAGCACCACACACATGCAAAAAAAAAAAATTAATTTTTTTTTTTTTTTTTTTTTTGATCTTGAAATATTCATAGGGCAATTGCCCCTCAGGCGACAACACTGGTCCCTGGCACTCCTCGTAGCCTCTGGTGACCAGACCAGGGGCGCTGCAGGGCCTTCCGCCCTGACTGATGGCACTTAGGTGCACATATTGGCCCTTTTTCTCCATGGGCATGGAAACCAATAATTCAATAATTTCAGAAAAATTCGGAAAAATTATTTAGGGTCAAACCCAAGGCAAGGCCTTCCACCGCGCCTGAATTTAGGGCCATTTCCTGCCCAAGGCGACGAATTCCTCGTGCCTTTTAGGGTCGATTCCCAACCCAGGGTGACGAATGAACGCACCTGATTTGGGGGATTTAGGGTCATTTCCTACCCAAGGCGCCCCACGCCTATTTAGGAAGGGACCTCCCAGAGGGTCAGCCAACCTAAGGCGACGAATTAACGCGCCGGATTGGGTTACTGGTGGACGCGGGGCGCTTACCGCGCGACCTGCTGTCGTCGCTCTTGGGATTTGCCATCCACTCCACTTGTCAAGCTGCTGCAGGGTCCAGATTTCCTGAAGACCTGTGCTGGGATCGTCGTCGTCGTCGCAGGAGCTCTGGAGCTGATCTTAGGGCTGTCGTCGTCGCTGCTGTTGCCTTGGGGGCCAGTCTTGGCCCAGGCGTCCCTTCTTGCACTGTATTTCCACCAGGGCAATACCTTAGGCTGCAGTCTGTTGCGCTGCGGGAGTTGTCGAAAACCAGGCAGCAGGCGTCGGTCTCGACGTTGTGGGAGCTCATCGACAGGTCCTCCAGTGAACCACGCGGACAGCGGCAAGACCATTTTGAAGCATTTTCGGCGGGGGTGATGTCCGTGCGTCCACAGAAAAATTGGAAAAATTGAAAATCCTTCAATCCATCACCCCAACCCCTCCAAGTACTACATGAAGTCTATACCAAACTTCGATTCCATTGGAGTTGCGTAAATGGTCTTGGAATCCTTGCTCGCCCCATAGGGAGCGTCCGCGGACACAATCTGGCGTCTATGAACAAAGAGAGGGTATATGTATAATAAATATGCAAAATAAATGCGTTGACATGTACAATGTATGAGTAACAATTCTATACTATAAAATAGCATAAAAAAAGAAGACGAAATGAAGGCGACGGCGTCGCCGCCATCAGAAAATCTGACGGCTACGAG
Source organism: Eutreptiella sp. 'Long Island Sound 2002' (assembly GCA_964036045.1). NCBI lineage: Eukaryota > Euglenozoa > Euglenophyceae > Eutreptiales > Eutreptiaceae > Eutreptiella > Eutreptiella sp. 'Long Island Sound 2002'. Next base: position 44,657,672 of record OZ038389.1, on the reverse strand, counting down.
GCGTCGCCATCAGGATCTCCACTGAGATCCTGCCCAAACTGGGCCAACCAGTGGTTTTTGGGTGAAAAACAACAAAATAAAGTGATTTTTGAGTCAAAAACACTCCTTTTGCGCGTCTCCCCCCAACGCGTAGCGTAAGCGACGCGACGCGTTTCTGTGCCAGTTCAACCTACATATGAAAAGGCCCACTGTTGGGCTACGCCATAGGCGTCTGGGCGATTCCTGGAATCGCCTCAGCATTTTTTGAAAAATGCGTGAACGCGCTACTTTTCGCAAAAATGGACCTTCGCGGAACGCCGCGAAAAAGGTCACGCTATAATCTTTTATTCCTAAAAACGATAAAACAATAATAAAATTGCCTAAAATCTTTAGAAATCGAGAGTTAAATTCCCGATCTGGAGCTGCGTCGCGCAGGCGACGACTGTCGTCGCCAGTCCAGAAAAGACGTAAAATTACGATTTCTGGGGTATTTTACAAAAATCCCACAGAAATCAGGATGCCGTAGCATCAACAGGAAAATTCCTGATCTGGCCTGGCGAAGGGCGCCACAGGCTGTGCAGCGGGTATGGGTGAAGCACCCCATACTGCCTTTCCTCAGCATCCCACTCAATTACTAACCCACGGTCTTGTTCAGTCCCATGAATGTTCGTTGAGAGGCAAGCTTAGGAAGCAGGATATGCCCATCTGCTTAAAGCGTCAGCGACAGTGTTGTACTTGCCGGGAAGGTAAGCCACATGAAGATTGAAAAGACTCAAAAACTTGTGCCATCTAGCACGCCGTCCAGCAGGACCTGACACCGTGTTGACATGTTCTGTCGACCAATACTCAAGAGAGCGATGATCCGTCAGAACTTCAACTCTGTTTGTGCCTATCCACGATTGATATTTTTTTAAGGCACAGATGATGGCGTAGGTCTCCTGCTCACGGGGGGACCACTGCATTTGTCTGGGAGAAAGCTTCCCCGACCAGAATGCAAGCGGATAATGAGCCCCAGTTTCTAAATCTTGCTGTTCTAACACTGCCCCAACCACATACTTACTAGCATCAGTCCTAAGGTAGAAAGGGCGATCGAATTTGGGAACGTGCAAAGTGGCGACTTGGCAAAGGGCGGCTTTTAATTGCACAAACGCCTCATCGCACTCGTCGGTCCACTGCACTCGCACCTTCGAGCCCGCACGACCAGCCTACCTACCAACCTTGAGTAATTCAGTAAGGGGGGCGGCGTACGTGGCATAATCCTTGACGATAGTATGGTAAAAATTGCAACAGCCAAGGAATCCACGAAGGGACGAAATGGTCTCAGGGCGCTTCCACTTCTGAATTGCAAGGAGCTTCCCTGGACTCGGCTGGCGAGTCCCATTTCGTAGCAAACTGCCACAGAACTTGACACTTTCCAGAAATAATTTACCCTTCTTGGGACCGCAGATGAGCTGATTTTTGTCCAGAATGTCGAGGACCATGTTAAGGATCAGCTGTTTCTCATGCAGGTCCACAAGCTCCTGTTCGGTTAAACCATCGCCCACGGTTGCGATGATTATGTCGTCGATATACACGGAAACGAATTCGCGAAGCTCAAGGTGCTCTGAAAACAAGACTTCTTCCATCATCCGTTGGAAAAAGCTCGGAGCATTCTTCAAACCCATAGGCATGACGATCCACTGAACAGGACCCACTGGACTGCACATGCACGTCAGGGGTCTCGATGACTTTGCCACAGGCATCTGGTGGAAGCCATGCCTTAGATCCAGGACTGAGAATAGTTTCCCCTTGGCTCTCTTCACGATTTCCTCCTCAATGAGGGGTAAAGGGTGAGAATCAGCCTTAGTTTCTGCATTTAAATTACGGAAATCAACCACCATGCGCCAACCATCAATAGTATTCTCGTCTGCTGGGGGCGGTTTAGGCACTGTGAAGGGCGCACAACACCACTGAGAGGTCATGCACGCCTCCAACCAGCCGAATTCTGGCAGATTTCTCTGAATGATGTCACGAAGAATTTCATGCTTCTTGCCATGATTTTCGTAAGGTCGCTGCTTTTTGGGTTTTGCTCCCTCCTTTAGCTCGATGAACGCCTCTCCGTGCTGGCCACGCACTGGAGGGTTCTTGACGAGCTTACCAGAGAGGGTGGTGTCCTTTCGCTCGGCGAAAATCTTTTCCCTTCGCTCATTGCAAAGTTAACTTTCAACCTGTTCACCAGCCACCACTGTAGAGCAAATTTTCGCCAGATCTCGCGATCCAGCAGGCAACAGACCTTGTTTCAACGACTGAAACAGAGAGGGATCAACTCCCTCTTGCGGGTATGTCGTGGATGCCCCAACCTGCTGAGCATCTTCCACATCCTCACAGACAAAGGGGTCCAAAAAGGCCTCAAACTTGGGTGTTTCGTAAAATTGTCTGAATTTGACCTTCTTTCGGAATTTTTTTCCCTTGACCAGATGGGAGATGCTTGCTGGATCTGATCGTATTGGGGTCTGACTACAATCAGACTTTCCAGATTCCAGGTTCGGCACCGTATCATCTCCTTCCAAAAAATCAGAAAATTCGAATCTGAATCCGTACCATGGTCAAGACCTGACTCTGACCCATGGTCTCATGTGCAAGATCCGTCCGAGATGAGACCTCCATCGACCAGAAAAGCGACGGAAGGCCACGGCCGCTGTCGCAGGGGACCAGTGTCGTCCCTGGCATACAGCTTGACGTCGTGTGACAGAGGCGGATGGAGTCGACTGTCATGGCCAAAACATCCTTCCACCATGGCTTCCAATCCCATAGTGGTACGACAAGGATGGCCTGTGTGCAATCCTCCTTTATTTTTTGAACGACCTCTCCCAACAAATGAAAAGGGGGGTTTATCCACAGCCTTTTATCCCACTTTACTGCCCATGCATCGTCAGCTAACCGCTTGAAACGCTTGTTTAACTCGTTGCAAAAGGCATCCTTGGCGGGCACAAAATCGTGGTTCTCCAAAAAATAGGAACATACATAATCACGCAACTTATCTACAACGCGGTAGTTGGAAGACTTCCAATTGCGCGGTTTGGGACGCTGAGTGTCCCTTCGTCGCTCCTGTAGCAAGATGCTGTAAGCTGTAGTGGCGTTTATCTCACTAATCCCTTCATCCTCACCAAAAACTGTGTTCACCCTTCGACTCAAAAATTCTTTTGCATTTCGGTACCCAGAATGCAAGAACCGAAAGCTGGGAGCTTCCTGCTCTCCTGATTCCAAAATAAAACAACGTCTGTGTCCTACAGGGGCCACTTTGTTCTTCGTTAAAAATGGATGACCTAAATAAAGGTCGTATTTGATGGCCGCTCTATAAAAATAATCCTCTAAAACAACATCCTCTACCTTACCTTCCTCCCATAAATCCTCGGCGACCATGTGCGCCTTCAGAAACGAACCTGTATTCCCTCCTGGAAGAGCATGACCTGAAACGCCTTCCAGGTTAACGTGGTGCAGCGAAGTGTCAACACATTCGTCTGGTAAAAATTTTTCTGACTGAAGATTCACTTCACTACCATTGTCACAAAGACACGTAGCAAGCTGTTTGTTCCCCTTCTTGTCAGTAACCCACAGACGACAAATGAATTGACGAGCTCCGTATTTGTTGGGAACACCGATCTCCACAACATTCCTATCTCCATCCGCCTCAACTGGCGGTGGTGCTACAGACAACGCTCCAATGTCCACGATCGGACATTCAGGAAAACGCCTGAATGTGTGTGGGGTGGCCACACAATCTTGGCGCCTTTATTCCTGATAATCTCCCTCATACTCCTGTTGCACGGTTTTCCAGGAACCGTCCTCGTCCTCCCACTGGTCTCCAAAGCCTTCTTCGCCAAGATTCCCTTCTTCATCGGGGGCATCCTGGTCCTCCGTCGTCACATTATTATAATAATCCTCGTCGGAACCAGCAACTTGGTGCACTGATGCACCACGACCTGAATTAGAGTTCCGCTGACCAGATGATCCTTTCCCTCGTCCACCTTTCGTGCCCTGGGAGGTCCCCTTGCCCTTACCAGCGCTCATTCCCTTGGAATGTCCCGAAAATTGGCCACTGGATTGGCCTTTTCCCTTCGAAAAATTGCCTTTTCCACCATTACCCTTGGCAGAATTGGACTTACCATTTCCATTTTTAAAATTTTCTGGAGAGCGTCCTTGGCTGGATTGGCCCTGATTTCCCTTGCCTCCAGAAGTCTGCTGGCCTTTACGGCCTTTACCTTTTCCGCTGGGCGTCGATTGGCGATTTTCATCCACCTTCTTGACAGGGGCTTTGGGCGGATCCTTGCTGGCTTCTTGTGCCACTCTTTCCGCATCGGTCTTATTCCACCAGTGATTCTCAGTGGAATGCGACTTGGCACGGTTGGTGTGACCGAAGGACAAACAAATGGCACAGTCTTTCGGCTGCGTGTTATTTACATTCTTCTGATTCCCACCTTTAGAGGGGGGATTTCGGCTCAATGCTTCATGGAATTGCTGATGATTGGCATCCGCCAATTTTTCCAACTCCTCCCACAATTCAGTGGGCGTGAAGCTGAAAACCCACGGCTTTGCCACGAGCCGAGTTCCTCCCAAGGAGACGCCTCGGTTCACCACTTCATTGAAAATATCTCTGTCCTCCTTCTCCGCGAATTTCAGTCTCCAAGCACCGTCCTTTTCCTTACACTTGGAAAAGTTAGTGGGCGAGCACTTTTTAAGGGCCTCTCTGACCTGAAAACGACCTGAGCCCTTAGGGAATCCCGTGACTTCAGTCCACCAGGATTTCACCTTCTCTTTGGACTGCTCCTGCCTCAGCGATGCAGCCGTGTCGGCAGGCATTTTCGCGAAGATGATGGCCTTCAATTCGCCATCTGACAGATGTTCCCCAGCACTCTCAGCCTCAGTGACCAGATTTTCAAAGCGGAGTCGCTTGTTCTGAACCTCGTGGAGAATGAGTTTGGGAATGTTCGGGAAAGAGGTGAGGAGGGTTCGGTAATGGTCTTCAGGCAACCTACTTTCTCATCCCTCAAGCAGAGCAAACAATTCACTGTAGGTGAGTGGGTTAGAGGAATCAGCCCTATCAGTGTAGGATTTAATGCACGTGTCACGAATGGGACCCTCTAAACACTCAACGAGAGCATCAACCTTCTCGTCGTCTCGAAGCTTGTTCTTGCCAACCCACAGAGAAAATTCTCTTTTAAAAACAGCCCACCGGCGAGGGTTGCCATTGTATTTTGGTTGTTTTGCAATGGCTCTCAGTTTAGCCCTCACAGGGTTAATAATGTCCTCAATGCCGCCACCAGCCGCCAGGATGGGATTGACCTGGGCAGCACCTGAGACGCCGGCGGCGCCCAGAAGACTCTGGGCGAGCAAGACCTGAGCCGCAATCATGGGATCAGCGGATCTTTTCTCGTCCAAAACTTCTGTTTTCTTTTTGGTCCTCGCTTCTGAAACACGCTGAGGATTTCTACTCTCAAAAACTCTTTCTCTTAATTTTTCACGTTTTTTCTTTTGTTCTTCCGCTCTGGAATTTGTGGTGGGCGCGAGTGAAAAAACTTCAGTCGCTTCATCGGCTACAAAAGAGGTAGATCGGACTGGCGGATCTGGCAAATGAGAGGAGGGGTGAGCGAAAGATCTTCCCATCGAAAAAAAGTGGAAGAGTTTTTCCTGATTAAATCTAATCGCCTGATTCTCAGCGGCGAAGGTGGCGATTTCTTTCCGACACGAGCAGTGGTGGGCACAGGACACATGAGAGGCGGTTTCAGAACGCGATCCAATTGATTCTGGCTTCCTTACCACGTCTTCGTGCTCGTTCAGCCAACTCTCGATGGTGTTCGCGGCAGGCAGTTCTTGAGATTCCTCCTGCGCCACCTTGAGGAAGGCTTGCTCCAACGCCGACTCCAGCGACACCACATCGACCTCCATTGTCTTGGCGGTGGACTCGACTGGCACCGTCGGATGTTCTCGGTGAAACCTGCAGTAGCAATGATGAATTTGCAGGCACCATTGGTCATACAAATCCAGTCGCTGTAGGCTTTCGATCTTCTGGAATTTGATCCTCCAGCGTTCCTGGGACTCCTGGATCTGGGTGTCCAAGTTGGCGGAGACGGCCTGCTCGATGGCATTCTGGAGCAGCAGGTCGATTTCCGCAGGCGTAGGTGTCATTCTGGCGGGCATCTCTCCTGGTCCACTTGCGATCGGCGGATCTCGATGCACATGCATGCTTTCCTTGGATGGGAGACGAATGTCGTCCTCCTGATTCGATGAGTCTCCACCCAAGGAGCCGTACACTCCGTTGGGACCAGCGCCCGGTGAAGGGCCGCTTGGGGGCCCGGATTCTCGACTGGGATCGGGGACTGAGCTGGGGTGAGGAATGGGTATGTACCTGGGGCAGTCAGGATTCTGGCAAGGAATCCCTAACTCTTCGGAGAATGTCGCAACTATGCAACATTCTACGCCGTCCTCTGGGCTATCTGGATCATCTAGATCGCAAATGCTCTCGTCATCACTGTCCGGTGGGTCGGACTCGTACTCCATACCTATAGCGCTATAGCTAGCCTCGAGGCTGAAGGCTGCTCTGCTACCATCTAAGCTATTCCCTTTGAGAAAGCTCCGCGGAGCCTGGCCGGAGGGCTCAGCGCCGGCATGGGGAAAGGGAACAGAGGGCAGGTATCCCTTCTGTGCGTCCCGGAGGTATGGAGGGGTCGGTGCTGGGGCCTTGCCCTTGGGGTCCATGAGGTACGAGCACGACAGTGAAGACAATGAAGATGAAGATACGAACTTGCAGAAAATCCCAGTCTACAAGAAAATGTAGGCGGATAATATGATACATATAATTCCGGAATATTCTTCCTATATAATTTATAAAAAAATCCGATTGTGAAAAAATATTTGGCTGATTTGATTTGCGCACGCGCGCCGGCGATCCCACTAAATCATCGGAACGCGACCATCTCAGCCGCAACGGACACCAGAATTGCACCAACTGTTTCAATGCATACGGGGCTAAAGAGGGCTACATCCTCACCGGGTGGGGCGCATAGGAGGGTGATCAAGTGTACCTAGAGATAGATAGAGCCACTTGATCTAACAACACTCTTGGAGGTGATTATCCATTGCCAAACCAAAAGATACAAAACATTTGTGTCGGTTGTTTTACCCCCCCTCAAAAAAAATGGGCAGGGGGGGGGGGTTAGAACCCAAACCCCATTGGGGGATACTTCTCGTGGACAAAATAAGGATTTTGCAAAGGGTCAAAACCCCAATTTGGCCCCAGAGACTATGGTGAGCAAATTGTTGAGCATGTGGCTTCCCCATTCGCAGATTTAATCTAACACACTCTCTGTTCATGAGATCAAAAAATGAGAAGTGTCACTTTTCAGCCTGGCCTTGTCCCTTGCTATCCACATATGACAAGCCATATCTAAGAACTTTGGGGCCTAGTTTAACTAAAACAAGCAGCACAAGAACATGAAAAACACATGGTGCTCTGGTGTGTGGGGCTGCGGCATGTCAGGCTATGTCTGATATTTGGAGTGGCACTCATGTTTGATTGATCCGAACCGCAATCAACTCATTTCTTCTTGGTGGCCTGCTGTGCTTTTTATTGTGATTGAGGCGAATGTGTTTGAGAACTATTTCAGTGGTCTCAGAAAATATTTTGCATTGGGAAAGGCCAAGGATCCGATTTGCAGACCATCCATTCATTCTAGTAGCAGAGGAAAAAAGCATACCCAAACCAAAATAACCCAAAAATACCCAAAGCACTTTCTCACAAAAAGACCTTGGGGCCTGATCACAGCAACCAACACACAACAAAGCCAACTAAAGCGCTTAAAACTCATTAGGACACAGTGCTGGCAGATCGATGGCCCGCGGGGCAAACACCGACGCACTCAGCGGCACAGACTCACATGGACCGAAAGCAGCTGCCGCAGACGTGGCCAAGTTCGCTGCGGCAGCCGCACCCCCGCGCATATCCGCTGGGGCTGCAAAGCTCCCCCCGCGGGGTCCCATAGAATTAGCAGCACTATCAGCTGCAGCTGAGATGCTTCCCACCCCTCCCTTGGTACTGGCCAGGGGATGCTTGTCAGTGCACATCCGGCAATCCATAGCCGGCTTTGCACTGCCACTGGCACGCGTCAGCTGCTTAAAAGATTCGCTCAGCTGGTGCAGACTGATATTATCTGATATTGTCCCAGAGATCCCCGGCTCACTCACCTCAGAGCACCCAGATCCAGTGACCCCCCCAGAACCCTGCCAGCCACATGCCTCGGCACTGCCTTCAAGAGGGGCAGCGAGCTGCTGGTTGATTGTTTGGAATGGATTGGCCCCTGACAACAGGGGTGTCGGCCCCCCAGTGCCTGGAGACGGCTCCTCGTCGCTGTCGTCAGCCCCATGGGCTGGCGCCGGCCCTGCCAGCAGCTGCGTCAACAGGTCAGTGAGTGCTTCACCAGGAGATGCCCGCTGCGGGCTTGGAGGGCGGCTGCTGCTGGCACCAGCATCCTCTGAGATCCGCTGGCCGGCTGTGGGGATCTCGCCATGTTGGGCACCCGTACCTGAGGGTTGACGCGGCCCGCCAGCGGTTGCCTTCGCAATGGACACACTGCCCGGAACCCTCAGCATCCCCTGGGCAGCCCGCTCCCACGCACCGGAGTCTGTCGCTCCACCACCAACGGTCGAGGCCAGGCCTTGGGGTGGGGTGGGGGCAGCCGGGGAAGAAGAGGAGGGAGCAAAAGCAGAAGCAGAGGTGGAGGCAGGAAGGAAGGAGGAAGAGGTGGGGGCAAACGAAGAAGGGGAGGAAGACGCTGCGCCATGAAGGAGAGGGTTCGTGAGTGGCTGTGTGGAGGCCTGACTGGCAGGGAGGGGAAACGAGGCGGAGATGGAGACAGGAGGAGGAGGGGGTGCAAATCCAGCGCCAGGGGCAGCTCCGACGGCGCTGCCCACAACCCCCGGGGAACACCGCGGCCCGATGGTGCTTACCGGTGCCGCGGCTCGGGGCACGGGGGTGGGCGGGGCTTGGTGGGGTGCAGGCGGTGGGGGGGGCGGGGGCGGCCACGGGTCCGCCCGCAGCGCGGGCGCGCTCTGCATTAGAGACTGGGGCTGCGGGGGCTGCAGGGGGACCTGCGGGGGCACCCCCGGCTGCAGCAAGAAACAGGCGGCGGGGGGCGCCAGCTGCAGCTGCCGTTGCACCCGCATCTGCGGCATCCCTGCAACAGGGCCACGGGCACCAGCCGGCTGCGAGGTGCGGGGGCCACCCGGATGCGGATGCTGCGTGGCGGGTGGGGGGTGCAGTGGGGGTGGCGGGGGGGGTGGCGCATTGTACAGGGGCTGGGGGTGTAACACTGCACCCCCGTGCTGCGTGAGCCCCTGGGGCAGCTGCTGTAAGGTGGCAGGGGCAGCAACGCGGCTGGGGACGGGCACAGGCGGGTCTGTGCCACGGGTGGGCACGTCCGTTGGCATTGGGGCCTGCGAGGTCATGGTTAGGCTGGCGCTCGGGTGCATTGCCAGTTGCAGGGGCTGTGGTTGCAGGGGCTGCGGGGGGGCCAGCGTCGGAAGGAACGAGGGGCCCCCCGCAGCGCGGCCCCCATCGTCTGCGTAGCGTGGGAAATGCAGCGCTGTTCTGCCGGCGGGAGAACTGTAGGCGGCATGGGGGTCCAGGTCAAGGTCCGCGGAGGGTGTGGGAGAGGGTGTGGAGGACGGGGAGTACCCGTGCCCATGCAGGTGGTGGTGCATCAGGTGGTAGGCGGTGTAGCGGCGGGCAGCTGGGGCCGAGGCGGGCCCTGCGAGCGGCGAAGGCACCCCAGCCTCCGGTTCAGGGAGGAGGTCCAGCTCCGTTCCTGCCATTGGAGTGTCCAGAGCTTGGGGAGGCTGCATGGGCGGGGAGGGGGTGGGGAGGCGGGGCCCTGACACGTGGGTGTGGGAGTGACTGTGCTGCTGCTGCTGCAGATGAGGGTGTGGGGGTTGGTACGGAGGCTGGAGATGCGGGGGGTGGTGCTGAGGCTGATGATGAGGGTGCATGTGCGGCTGCATGTGCTGCGAGTAGGTCAGAGAAGGGTCAGGGGAAGGACTGGGGACTGGTGGGCCATGCGGCGATGGTGTGGCAGGGTTAGTGCCTCCGCCGGGCGATGGAGAGGCAGTGAATTGGAAATGGTGTGCCAAGGATTGGAAGTGGTTGTAGTGGGGCTGGGGTGGGCTGTGGGGGGCCGGTGAAAGCGGTGTGTACACGCCTTCATGCGGGTTGGACGTGGGGATCGGGGAGTAGTCTTTGGCCAGCCGTTGCGGCGTTTGGGGCTGTGGACAGCGTGTGTGAGAAGGGAAAGAGAGGGTATGGTCAACAGCGTGAGGCGGATGGAGGGGGACGGATCCAATCCATGGCTTTGCACATGGGAAATCAATCAAGAATCCAGTTCAGCCATCCGCATTTGGTTTGACATGACGATACGCATGCAATTTGGCGACACACATGCAATAGCCTACTGCAACATGAGTGGTGTGCGCGACACTTGGGTGGAAAAGACTGCTTTGGATCATCGCGAGCGATCACATTGCTCACGTGCACTTTCACATTTGGCGTGCGCAGTCGCGACACTACGTGCGCGCTACTGCGTAAGATAGCGTGTTCGAATCAAATTTCAGACTTTGCAGTTTTTGTGCTCTGCTTGGAAAACGATGCCTGGGACATTGATGAGGCACAGGGGGCACAGCATTAGCTTGCATGATGCGTACTTGATCCACTGACAAATGAACTCCACACACATTTGACATGAGAGGTTTACTTTGGTGCACGTCGGAAAAAAAATTGAATGTTTCGCCAGTTCATTTCCCTCTGCTTCGTCTTTGGGTTGAGGAACTGACACGCACTGTGATTCAGGAGAACTCATCATCCGTAAACTACCCCCCCATCATAACATCATCACCACAAGTGGGTCCGCCCCCCTCTTCCAAGGAAGTGAGTTACCCTGAGATTACCGATGCAGCCCTGTCGCCCAGCAGGACTCAAGCAGGGAAGAGGGACTGAGAGAGTAGCATGCAAACAAAACTAAGGCTACCGCCCACCAGGGAAGAGCAGCCGAAATTGCCCGTATCCCCAACGGTGACACAAATACGGGTTGGAACTACGTTCATTTTGCAACACATTCGTTGTGTTGCTTTTTGTGGAAATAATTGGTTTGTTTGCTCTGGGTCATCAACACTGGACGCACCCTTTCATCTTTCAATGTAACCAAAGGGGAATCTTTGGTAGACTTACCCCCCGCCCCCCTTGTAATCCCCCCCCTAATGTCAGGCCGGTCCCCCCCTATGAGGGGGGGGGGGGGGGGACGGTCACCAAATGATGGTCCCCCCCAACCCCAGTTCCAGTGTAACCTGAAGAAAATTTTTGTTCGGTGCCTGGTGTTTCCTATGCTTTTTGGGCCAAGTGACGGTCCCCCCATGGGGGGGGGGGGATATTGCAAGAGGTGGGGGATTACAAGAGGGGGGGGGTACCTTGCCTGACACAGCCACCCACCGAGAGCAACCACTCAAAAGCACGTAACTTCGGAAAGGAGTGGGAAGGAGGAATGAATTGGTGGGTGAAAAACGCACCGGTGAAACACTGAGCATTGGAGGAGGACAACTGTAAAAAGATACCGTGAGCATCCAGAGAGACACAGTGAGAAAAACAGAGCGACACTTTCCTCCAGCAGTCGAAGGCAAAAGCCACGGGACACCACACCTGAGGCTGCTGACTGACAGCCAACCCGGGCCTCGCAGGAGACACATCCGCACGTTGACTGTCTCCATTTGGGGGGGCACAGTCAGGGGCATTCAGCCCCAGCCCTGTGGCCGTACTGTCCCTCCCCCCCAACTCGGGAAGGATTTCGTCCTCCTCCTCATCCTCGGCAGGTTCTTGGGCTGCAGTGTTTGCAGCGTGCCAAGCCCTGCAACACATGGGGTATGGACTTTACCACTGCAGCGTGCCGCGCCTTACCAGGAAACAGGGCATGGATCACCGTTCAAAACACATCTCCATCTGCATGCACAACCACAAACGCAATGCCAAGGAAGACCTAATTAAAGGGCAGAAAAAAGAATTGAATAAGACAACGAACACCAGACCTGGTAGCATCAAACGTAGCAGGACTGAGTCATGCATCACTGCTTACCTAGCAGGCTTCGTTTATAACAGGGAGGGGGGGTATTTTGGACAAAACCCACCCACCCAACTTTGGACCCACCCACCCCACTTTTGACACACCCAGCCCCCCCCCCTTATAATTCTTATAATTCTGTGGGGAGCATTTTTTTTTGTAAACCAAATTGGCTAGATAACCCTGCCTTTGCAAATTAGTTTCATGATGGACCATGGGAAAGAAAGGGGGAAACAGCTCCACCGCTTTTGCGCAATGACAGATATATGCCAACCTGAGGAATTGAACCCAGGATCTTGCAGTTGTGCATGCAATGTTCCACCAACTAGGATACTGGACATCTTTGACAAGCACACGGTCAGGGATCTATCCAGGGATGCGATAATTATTTTGGGATGACTGGAAAAATGCCCATTTTTGTCCATTACTGAATTCCCCTGAAAAGTCCGAGTATACGGAATATTCATATTACCAAACACATGTGGTGAAAACACATTTTTTTAAGCTTTTGCACAACGACAGAGTGGAAAGGGGCACCAGCAACCAGCCAGACAAGGCTCCTATGACCAAAGAAAGAAGGGATGGCTGGAGCCCAACCCACGAAACCCTCGGAATTATAGGGGTGGGGGGGGTCCAGAGCTTTAGATCCATGCCCCTAGGTCTCAATTTAAGGCTACATAATGCCAGAAGCAGCAAAACCCAACAAAGAAAATGCCATGCACCCAACTCAACAAAGGGTGTACAAACGTGGGGATAGTTTGTTCACCCTCCACCATAACAGCAACGTACCCCTAGGGCCCGAGCTGCCAATGCCAACAGCGTAAGCTGTTCATCATATTTGTGGGCCTGTGTGGTTATCTAATAACCTCCGCGAGGCGATTTTCGAAAATTTCAGCCGACCCATGTCAATCTCAAAACGGCTAAGTCCTCCCTGGCAAGGGGATCAATGGTCGGTGCTCCCTGGCAAGGGTCCATAGGGGGGCCGACCAAGATGCCCAGAGTTCGGACACCATTGGTCAGAGGGTCCATGTATAAAAAATAAAATTATTCGGGACCTGGGTTTAAATTGATGCACAGCGGCCACAATACGCAAAAAAAGTTTGACCCCCCACCCCAAAAGTCATACCCCCCCCCCCGCCCCTTGTCGTTCCCCACCCCAGGGAAGACGGTCCCCCACCACACCCCTGGGGGACGGTCACCAAGTGACGGTCCCCCACCCCCCCTTGGGGGACCGCACTACCACCATACACGCACATTTTCAGGCACAGAAATTGCAGCATAAAACGAAAGAATTCAGCATAAGATACGTTCAAAGGGCTGCCAATGTACGGAGACCTACTCCTTGACCGGCTCGGTGTAAAATTTCTTGGTCCTGCTCCACTTCACCTTGAACTCTGGCACATGCTCTCCACTTTCCACTAGAATGCTTTGGGCAGCACTCTTGGGTGGTGGTTTTGCCTTCTTGGTAGGAGGCTTGGCAGGCGCAAGTAGGTTTTTGGGAACCCATTTCCCTTCGGGAATGTGCCTTGTAAAATACAACTTGTTCCCAAAACTGTGTCCCATACCCCATACACCACGGGCACTCTTCACCCACACAACCTCCGTGTCAGAATTCAGGTCACTATCATCATCCGTCACATTTGTCCGGTCCCAGGGGGAAACATGGTTGTGCTGTCAAGTTCCATTTCAGCGAAAGTGAGCAAAATGTCCCGCCATGAGTGCAAGGGATACAAGTGGCAGTGCCCCACAACACAGTCACCCACACAACAACACAATGAGCCGCAACGAAAAATTTTGGGTTGACCAAGTGACGGTCCCCCACCCCCCCCTGGGGAACGACAAGGGGTGGGGAACGACAAGGGGGGGGGGTACCCAGGTAGTGGGGGGGGGGGGGGAGAGGGGTCAAAATCGAAAAATTCATTGGGGTTGCCTCCCAAAACGATGATTTAGTGTTAGACATCCGATATCATGCTTTAGGGCATGCTACGCGAATGACCCCCAAAAGGGGGGGGGGTACATAGCACCCGCGCCTACACTTGATCTAATAACATCTCTCACGGATGCACAAGAAAATGCAATGAATAGTTGCGTCAGAGTGTCAATGATGGCGTCAAATATTCGTCAGCGTAAGAGTCATACACAGCATCATGGCGTTACAATAACAACCACACTGAAATGCAAAGAATCCAACCTAGATCACTGTTGCAGTCAAAGAAACAGCCAGTAGCAATTTGCTGTGCGCAACACGCCAGGGCTGCCTTTCACTGCTGCAGCACTTACTTCGCAGTAAGCAGGAATGCAACGAACATCAGAGTGTCAATGATGGCGTCAAATATTCGTCGGCGTAAGAGTCATACACAGCATCATGGCTTTACAACAACACCGCTACCGGAATCCAATGACATTAGACACCCTGCCACATTGTTAGACACCTCTACTGCTACCGGAATCCACTGAGATTAGACACCCTGCCACATAACCACACTGAAATGCAAAGAATCCAACCTGGATCACTGTTGCAGTCAAAGAAACAGCCAGTAGCAATTTGCTGTGCGCAACACGCCAGGGCTGCCTTTCACTGCTGCAGCACTTACTTCGCAGTAAGCAGGAATGCAACGAACATCAGAGTGTCAATGATGGCGTCAAATATTCGTCAGCGTAAGAGTCATACACAGCATCATGGCGTTACAATAACAACCACACTGAAATGCAAAGAATCCAACCTAGATCACTGTTGCAGTCAAAGAAACAGCCAGTAGCAATTTGCTGTGCGCAACACGCCAGGGCTGCCTTTCACTGCTGCAGCACTTACTTCGCAGTAAGCAGGAATGCAACGAACATCAGAGTGTCAATGATGGCGTCAAATATTCGTCGGCGTAAGAGTCATACACAGCATCATGGCTTTACAACAACACCGCTACCGGAATCCAATGACATTAGACACCCTGCCACATTGTTAGACACCTCTACTGCTACCGGAATCCACTGAGATTAGACACCCTGCCACATAACCACACTGAAATGCAAAGAATCCAACCTGGATCACTGTTGCAGTCAAAGAAACAGCCAGTAGCAATTTGCTGTGCGCAACACGCCAGGGCTGCCTTTCACTGCTGCAGCACTTACTTCGCAGTAAGCAGGAATGCAACGAGCATCAGAGTGTCAATGATGGCGTCAAATATTCGTCAGCGTAAGAGTCATACACAGCATCATGGCTTTTCAATAACAACCACACTGAAATGAAACCTGGATCATTGTTGCAGCCCAAAAAACAGCCAATGGCAATTTGCGTGGCAGAAAAAGCTGAGACTTTTCAGTACTGCAGCACTACGGTAGCTTCGCTCCACCCAGGGACACCATGAACGTTTCGTGTCAGAGTGTCAATGGTGGCGTCAAATATTCGTCAGGGTAAGAGTCACACAAAGCATCATCACTCTACAACAACAACCACACTGAAATGCAAAGAATCCAACCTGGATCACAGCCAGTGGTAATTTGCTGTGCACAACAAGCTAGGGCTACCTTTCACTGCTGCAGCACTTACTTCGCAATAAGTAGGAATGCAACGAACATTTGCGTCAGAGTGTCAATGATGGCGTCAAATATTCGTCAGCGTAAGAGTCATACACAGCATCATGGCTTCACAGCAACAACAACAACACTGAACTGCAAAGAATCCAAACTGGATAATTGTTGCGGTCAAACGGCCAGTGGCAATTTGCTGTACACAGCAAGCTAGGGCTGCTTACCATTGCGGCTGCTGCAACCAAGATCAACCAGGATCACAAAGCTCAAATTGGCATGTCATCATCTAGCCAACACAATATTTGGAGACATGTGCAGGGAGAGCACAGCTACAGTGGAGGTTAGTATGCGTTTGAGAAGAATCCACAACGGACTGCTATGAACATTGGTGTCAGAGGGTCAATGATGATACAGCATCATAGCTCCAGATTAAAGATTGCTTCGACCGTGTACTCATGTACGGACCTGAATACATCCTGCCAAAATGTGCATTGTGGCTCTGTGTGATCTATGGTTGCTGCTACTGCAGCGACGACAGATTGAGCGAATTGGAACTGGCTGCACGTGACTGCAGGAACTATAGGAAATATACATAGGTAGATCGGATTCTATCCACTTCAGTATGCAAGCATAGCTCACAGCTGCGATTAATTGTGTTCAGAGTATCAATAGTGTCAACTGATCATCAGGATGCAAATTATGCAAATGCCATCCCGATTCCTGCTGCAGGTCACATGGGTATCAAGCAAACGTGTGTGGGCCCGTGCCCGGCTCCCAGCACACCTGCGGTTGCGGGTAATTATGGAATTGATCTGCCGCCGGGTGAAAGGATGGATCTTGTTAGCAGATGTGCCTTGGCCTCCGTAGTTGAAGTTGCGCAGAGTAGTGTTGTTCTTAAGGTATTGATAGAGCGCCTCCCCTCCCTCTTGATGGATCTCGTTGTCCGTCTGGAAATAAGCAACCAACAGTCATCAGAGACGATAACTGCCACTGTTCTCGTTGCAGCCGCGTACAACGGACAACGGAGCCATGCATATGCAAGACACAAACCATGCATTTCACGGTTTCTGAAGTCTGTTCGTCACAATTTCTCCCCCCCCCCCCCCGGCCACACTTCACCCTCTTGCCCCATATTCTGGTTTGGTGTAGCGTGGCTTGTCGACGTTCGCATTGTTCTCGGCGTGTTGGTGGGTGGCCAACGTCACTCCGCTCTCGTGTGTTGCTGCCGACGTAAACTTGCGCGCTTTGGGCTGCTGCGACCCCTGCGCTGGCGCGCATACTGGCACACTTTCACTTGTTGGAGGCTAGCGCATAGCCCCACCTGCACACCTTTGCTGACTGGACGCCAGCACAGGCTTCCACGGGCCAAACGCTAGTGTACTGACTTTACACGAGTGTACATGGACTGGGCGCTACTGGCGCGCTTCCGCTCCACAGCGGCCCCTTCTCACATCACCCACAATCTCACATCGGTGGTAATGAGCACCCTCCAAACTTTACAGTTGAGGGACAGACTTCGTGTGAAGCATGCCGGCGTCGGCATGGGACCGACGCCAAGGGACTGGTGAGCAGAGGCAAAACTGTCCCGCTTTCACCCCCCAAACATACGTTGCCCGACCTCCTGTGGCCGGTTCCTCCTGGAAACCCAAATCATTGCATATAATACACCCGAGATTACCAACCGGCACTGAGCCTTTATGGCAGACCCCCGTGGAGCAAGCACAGGAAAGGTGAGACGGAGACGCCGTGTGCAGACAAGACAAGGCCGCGCTCACACAAATGAAGGCGGGGGGGAAGGAGGGATGGTCAGTTGTGGACCCGCCACTTAGCTCCAGCCGCGCCTGCCTCGCGGCTTTCATTGCCTTCACCGTTCCATTCGTGTTCGTGTCGCTTGGACAGTTCCATCCAGTGCCAAAGGGGGGGGGGGGCTTGATTCACTTCCAGTCAACCGTTGCCAAACCGATCACTCTGCTCCCGACAGCCCGTCCTGCCTCATGCCCCTCCCCCTCACACACCAGACACAATCTCGTCAAGGAGGAGTTGAAAGCCAAAGCTTTAGCCATGGAGATAGCCCCTTCGTTGGAACTGTGGTTAGTCCCAATATCCAAATGCCTCAACGTTGTGTTCTCCATCAGTGCGCTCGCCATGTGCACAATCCCTGAAGGCATACCCAACGGGAGGCCTAACGAAGCCACTGAAGCAAGGGGGGCCTAATCTGGTGGATGCTGGAATGGCGGACTTGCTGAACATGGGGCGGCGGCCGGGTCCTGTTCTGCTCAGACTCCCTCCCCAAAACCACATGTCGAAAATCGGGGTGAGGCACAGGGGGCTCTTGGGAGGGTGGCTGGGCAAAAGGGTTGGGAGGGGAAAAGGCGGGGGGTGGCTCCCGGGGGTTGGCAACCTTTGAGAAAGAGAGGCGCGAGACACAATGAAGAAATCATCACCACCAGCCTTGACGGGGAAGGAACCAGCAAACAAAGCGAATGACCATGAACTACAAATGATGAATGTGTTAATCTATTTATTTAAATGGTGTTGTAAATAGTTTTTCTTAACTTCAAGCGGAGTGGGGGTGGGGGCACTATCCTTCGGAAAGGAGGGGGAGGGGATGGCATACAAAGACCGGCCCCGGCCGTCCCCCCGCCCTCGTATCGCTGAGGGCTGGGAGAAAGGAGTTGTACAAGGTAAGGGATAGCCAGTCCTACCAAAGCCCAAAGTGGCATAGAAAATGAGAAAAACAAGGACCACAAAATTGAACATGGAACATCCGTCCCTGTCAATAGCCTATGGCTCTGTAATCGAAGCTTCTTGGGCAAGCCAACAGAGAGGTGTCATGCCAGTCCTGAGGCCGCAATTGTTTTGGCATTTATGCCACCATGTTTAAGCAACATTCTGCCAAACCACAATTTTGGTGCCCCGTGTCGCGTCACAACCGATACAATGGCGAGACATGTTTGCATCTTCCTTTTCCGAAGAGCATTCCGCATGACATGGGAGCCCGTCTGCACGGGTTTATGAGCGCTGGAGAAAGGCTTGGAGGGAGAGAGTATGACGGACGAAAACAGTGCAGGATCTAGCATCAGAGATCACTATCCAGATCTGTCTCCGCACATTGATTGCGAGCGCGTTCCGACCAGGCTTACCACCTCTTGGGATCTCCTGTTCCGTCCCACAAACCTTTGGGCTGCCAGAGGGCAGAGCTGATTCCTACGCGGACGGAAATACTTGCGAGTTTCGGAGCCTCTCGCGCACCGGCAGCACTGCGCTCGGGCCCAGCTGCACTGCTTTCCCTCCTGCCTTCGCCACCCCTTTAATCGCTCACCTGGGCCCTGCCACCCTGAGCAGCAGCGGTCAAGGTGGGCAGCACGCAGACGTACAATGAGATGCAATGCGAGGCCGTCCGGCCAGAGGGAACGCACACCTTTAGCAAAAATAGAGTTGTTGTTAAGGTCAATACTGAGCAGTGTTGCATTACTCCGAAGCGCATTTGCTAACCCTAAAGCTCCTGCACAATGAATGCGGTGTGAAGAGCGCACGCGGAAGGCAAATACGGATACACAGGACCACTGCCTCTCCCCGGTCACATGAATCCAGCCACCATACACACGATGGGGAACCGCGACAAAAACCTCAAAGCGGGAAAACACACACACACACACACACCTACGCACACATAGACCGCACAAACCTATACACACCGAGCCCAAACGCCCGACACCCACCTCGCATGGGACCGCGCTACAGTACCCCCTCAAATGAGGCTCTTGTGACAGAGCCCCAAAAACTCAGCCTGGGGCCCAACAGCTGCCTCGAGGAATTGCCTTTCGAAAATTTCCCCCGCATGGCCTGAAAATGATCAGTCATGTTCACCGGGGTACCGGTTTGACATTCCGGGGCATTCAGGATGGCATCCAACGAACGATCTCCACGATGCACACACCACCGAGGTCCACACTGCGATGCTGTGCGGTGCAATCGTGTGACTGCCACTCACGGCTGGTGTTAGATGGCAGGCGAAGCAGCGCACGCTCCCGCGACATCCTGCGTCCGGATAGGGGCACACACCTACATTCCCCAGATTGTTGTTCCCCAGATCTATACCGATGAGGGTATTGTTCGAATGCTGAAGAGCCTTCCAAAGAGCAGAGGCTCCGCGCTTGGCGATGCCGTTTCCAGATAGCCCCACCGTTGTGATCCGTTGATTCTCTGCGAGAAATGCATCAAGATCCATTGCAGCGTGAGCAGCTGTTTGAGCCTAAGACTCCGGCTCAAGGAAGACCCTGCGGCTCTGGTGACACAACGGGCTAAGAGGTGTGGACGCCACCGCAAATCAGTGCACTGTGCTCATGCTTCGGCGTTGTTTGATTGCTTCATGCGATCTGCCCCCGGCCCGGGGAAAACATTTCTGATTTAGCCATCTGGAGCATTTCCTGGGCGGTATTTTGCTGACACATATGGCTCCTGGTGCACGGGAACATGGATCGCTTTGTGTTCCGTACTGCACCCTGGAAAAGCAATATTCAGGTGCATAGAATTTCGCCAGAAGTGGCTATTATTTGCCACCCCCCCCCCCCCCCCTCCCCAATACCACATACTAGCCCCAACTTAAACATAGATCCCATGAGTTGCCACCACGCAAACCTCCCGCAACACGGCTGCCAGTCAGGGCCAAACATGCTTTTTCTGCCGGTTTGACAGGGACTGCCCCCCGGGGTCTCTACCACGAATCACATTCGGAAAACGGGATCCTTGCAGGGCGGGGGGATTGCACGACACAGACCAGACATACGTTCAAGAAGAGTTGAGATATGCGCAGCGCCATCATCGTTGAGGGCGTTGTCATTGAAATTCAGGGCATGAATGCATTTGTTAACACACAGTGACTGGCACAAAGAATATGCGCCATCGGCATCGATCTTGTTGCTTTGCAACTCGAGCACCTGTAGAGTTTGCAGGGGTTGGGTGTTGCTGAATTATGCATGTGGCTTGTCTACGCCCTAATCTATTGTACCCCCTTAGGGGTATACTGAACACCTCACGGAACTTGTCAAGTGTGAAAGATATGAGGTCAGCAAACCAACACCCGTCCATGGGCAGCCGTCGGAGGGTGTCACGCTAGAGCCGAGGGTTCGCTCACGGGGTGTTCGGCGAGCAGTTGCATGCGCACATCGTGCACTTAGAGCCACTGAAGGACAGATGGACATCAGCTGCAAGATGAGCCAACCAAACAGATGGCAGCACCGCAGGCGGGGGAAGTGTTTAATATTCTGGTGGACGAACCCCGCCGTTTTTTCCGCCATATGGGGTCTTGTGCCACAGGCCTTCTGAACAGCCGCATGTGCCCATCGCGCCACACGTTTGTGACTGTATCTGGCCAGAACAGCAACCACCCCCCTTGGACCCACCCAGCCCCCCCCCCTCCCCTAGTAATACTCTGTACACGACCTACATAAAAAAAAAAAGCACGCGAGTTATGCCAAAAAAGAACTACGCGATTTGCGATTTCTTCCACATGCGACCTACGCTTTCCTTCGGTGTGTGTGTGTGTGTGTGTGTGTGTACACGGAACACCGACAGCTTGACAGGGCAGGACAAGGGGCATGACCCACAACCAGCTGGAGGATGTGCCGACATTTGAAATGACTGACAACATACATCTGAGAGCCTGTGGGTCAGTCTGGAGTCGAACGCACTGTATTCCAATGGGAGGGAGTTTTTCAGCCCAGATTTGCACAGCTGTTGGGCAGTATTTCAGGGGCGAAAATTTTTGAGATCACTCGGGGAGCTACGCTTTACTGAGTCTAGGTTGCCGTTTTGGGCCACAGATCAAGGAGCAATGACCATGTGCCAATTCAGGGACAATATTTTGGTTGCCTCGTCCTATCCTGATTCAGATAGGGTCCAGTTGATACATACTGTGTGCAGCTCCTGGGAAATGCATGGAACCTGAAGGTGTTGTGTGATTGCCAGCCAGAGCACCCCACATGTCAGTTCACGTGCCTCAAGACCCATACCACAGCAATGGATTTCTGTTTGGTACGGGGGGAAGGCCTGGCATACTTGCACCCCAATGCCTTGACAGCGTCGTGGGAGTTAAAGCAAGGGGCACCGCTTAAGTCGCCAGACTCACAGCACACAGGGTACATATCAGGGATCATCACCGGGGCACTGGCGGCAAGTAATCCATGGTGCAACAGCTGGGGTGGGCAGTTGTTGAGCATCAGTGCTTGGTGCCAAGTTATGGGTGGGGCTGTGGGGGGGGGGGACCCCCCCCCCCCAGGAGACCCTGGGTTGTTAGAAGGCGCCGAAGAAATTTTTTGGCCTAAACTGACTTGCGCCGAAGGCGCCAGAGAAAATTTTTGATTGGCTGAAGACCCGGAGAAAAATTTGTCCGATCACTTAAGGGGAGATGCTGAGTTGTTAAGCAAAACTCTGGTTGTGTATGGCAAAAAGCGACAGAAAAAATACTTTTTTATTTTTGATGTAAATTGTGTGCATTTTTTTTAAAAAATAAAGTCGCGTACACCGTCATGTAAGTGCGTGTGCATGCCATTCTGCAACCCTGTTGCACACACACACACACACACACACACACACACACACACACACACGGCGTGAGGTGACCAAGAAACCGAGCAACCAACAACACACACGCACGCATGCACGCATGCGCATGCGGAGAGACAACCCGAAGAATCCCGCATGACATTTGCACACCAGCAACGATGAATTCCTGCTGATAGCCTGGGCCAGCACCTCGCAAGCACCGTGCAGTCCTATCCGGTTTCCCTTCAACTGAACCTCTGCCAAACGGCAATGGGGCCTGAGACAGTGGAAGCACAAGAAACTGCGCCCGAATGACGACAGAGGTCAGATCTCGGGAAGGCTCTCGTCCGCCTGCATCCCTTAGCAAATCTCAAAGCAGGGGCGGGGATCAATCCTGCAGTCCCACGCAGTTTTGGAAAGGAAGGGTCGGGGAGGGGGAGACCTTATTTTGGAGGATTGACTGTCTCGAGGACTCTTTTTTTTGGGGGGGGGGGCTAATTGAGATGAGCTAAGCGAAGGTGTCGGTGTACGTGTTGGGGGGTGCCATTAAGGCTGAGTATGCCAGTGTACGTACTTTTGAGGAGGGAACCTTCCACGTGAACCAATACTGCCCATCAGCTGCTGACAGTCTCCGACAGATTTGCCACTAGGGTCCCTCAGGTCAGACAGGTCAGACGGCGATCAGAAGGATCGGGGTCCTTCTGAGTCGGCCACGAGACGCAGCTGGTTCCGCCCACAGTAGAGGAGAAGAATGGTGCATGGTACAGAGCTGATTCCTGACGGCACTCGATTACACTGCCAACACCAGCGGCAACTCTGGTCTCCAATCAGTTATTCCGGAGTGGCGAAGTACTTCTTCGACCAGCCCCGCAAAATAATTAAGAACCCTCCCTTCGTTTCCTCGAGTCTATTCCAATGAGATTCTGGCGACAGTTAGCACGACCACCAGGTGCCCAACTGATGGACATGTGAACTAGTTGATGTATGGCATCCGACCAGTCCGACGCTTGCAGCAACATACAGTGAAAGCAGCTGGGTCAATGCGTGCACGCCTGCCAGGCTGATATTGTTGTCTCGGAGGCCCAGACTGGTCAGAGTAGTGTTACCACGAAGTGCGTTTGCTGCAAAGGGGATGACAAAAGGAAAACGAAAGAGCAAGTTGATCTAAACCAAGCCAGACGGGGGGGGATTCCGTCCAACGCCGCTCGTGTTATCAATCTGCAATCACGGCAATCCACAGACCACCACCTGTTCGGCTAGCCGGCACCTACTGCAGTATTTCCCATTTGGATACACGATGCCCCGATAGATGCTGTTGCTGTTGCACGATTTCGCATTCTAATCAACAACTGCAGCCACGTACCAAGCAATTGAAATGCTTCTTCCATGACCCAAAGAGAACACATCAGAGCAAGCACATTCAGCACAGGGGGGGGGGAATTCTTTTGTCATCACCCTTCGATTGGTTTCGTTCGTGGAACGTAACACAAGCATTGGTCACACATACCGAGGGCTGTAACCCCTGTGTCCCCAATATTGTTGCCCCCGATATGCAACTGGATGAGCGTGTTGTTGTGACGCAGGCCGTCTGCAAGGTACTGTGTGCCTGGAACAAGGGTACAGCATGTGGGGAGCGAGGCACACGCACGCGGCACGAACCGAAGTAAGAAGGGGTATCAACGCCAAAAACGCACTTTCTGTGTCTAAACCGCAAAGCGGCAAATGCTACCAACGGTACTCTGGGTTCTTGTCTAACACGTCTGTCAGACACGCCAGCGCTTTACCCCTGCACACCCCACAGGGAAACTCGGCACACACCTGCGGTTGTGACACAATTGTCACCAAGCTTCAGCCTCAACAGCGTCTCATTGCCCCTTAACATATTCAAAAAGTGTTTGCAACTTTCATTCCCTGAAGCAATGCGGAATAAATCAAGAGAACAGGGATGCACCAGCACCTCCACGCAACTCTGTGCAGATCTGTGCTTTTCATTGCTGTTGCCTCAATTTCTTTGGTATTTGGAAATACGAATACTTGCTTGAGCTGCATTGCAGCAAAAGAGAGGCATCTGATGGGTCGAGCGTTGGACTGGATGGCACACCCTTCGCAAATCAGAGGAAACCATAGGTGTCGAGGATGGTGCAATGCCGACCGTGAAACTTGACCGGACATGCGGGTGGTACTTAGTCAGGTCAGTGCAAGGAATCGTAAAGAAGGGGGGAGCCATAAAGGCTGGGGGGGTGGGGGCGGAGGCCGTTTGGAGGGGGGGTGTGACCTAATTAAAAAACAGACAAATGCAAACCAGAGGTAATGCACTCCACAGTCAGGCATAAGTGCATCTTTATTCTCTATGCCAAACCTGGTTAAACCTCAAGACACACACTGTGTCTGAAACAGAAAACAGAACATCATGTCTGACTACATTAGTCAGACAATCACAGTCAGTAGCTGTCAGCCGTTTGGAGGGGGGGGGGGGGGGGCAGTGCAGGGGCACAGTGATGCGGTGGTCATGGCGCGCTTCAGGATGCAAGGACGAAAGCATACCAACTTTGTTTCCAAACAGTTCCAACGTGTGGATCACAGTCCCAGGACTGTCCAAGTACGGAATAAGGAAGTTGCACACACCCTGTAAACAGAAGTTGTTGGGTCGCCACGCCCTGACGTCCTGTCACGCTGTCACGTGCATATTCTCCTCACTGCACAACTCCACACCATACCCGGTCTGTGATATTGTTGTGGTTAAAAATCAATTCGGTTATGCTCTGACCATGTTGCTCCAGAGCATTCACAATGGCCTGAAAATGGTCGTCCCCAATCTCCGCATGACATAGGCTCAACCGACGCAGAAGAAACTGCAAGAAGGACAGATGGGTTTCCTGTGCTCATCGGCAGAAACGGCCGTGCTTCCGAAAACAAAAATCTGGGGTGCGGTGCCATATCCAGGCAGTTACCGCAGTGCAAGCGCGACAACACACAACAGGGTAGCACTCTGCAGTCGCGTATCTTGGCAGCAGCGTCAGCAGCAGCTGGGCAACTGGCCTGTGTGTATTGAGACATGGAACGGCACCTTCTTCTTGTTTTTGGAGTTGAGCGGATTAATGTTCAACGCTGCTACGAGCTCGTTGCACGGTTGCACGCCCAAGTTCTCACAGGCTTCCAGATATGCAACACGCAGTTTGCTGTTCCGCTCCCTGATGTGCCCCAAGTCCGGCTGCTGGCTGCTCGAGTTGGGTGGAGCATTCTTTTGCATTCTTCATCTGTAGAACACAGGCAGCACGAGCACGCGCCAGAAGTGCAAAGACCTGATCGGGCAGCGGCCCACATGGCGCAGACCACCTGCAGTCTAGCGCAGTATGCGACCGGAGCAGGACGAAAATTTCACGTCTCCAAAAGACCGCTGCACAACAAGTGTTCAACGTGCATTCCAGCACGCAGTTTGCATGTTATTTTTGCAGGGGATCTCTTGTGACCGAGACCCAAAGTTGTCAAGGTTTAATTGTTCAATTTAAATGCACAGGAATACCAAATGCAACGGAAACCCATTCGTGGTTGGCAATTCTCCATTTGGCAATTCTCGATTCATCACACCCGCGACCAGCCCTTCTGTTATCTGAGAGTCGCAGCGGCTGCAAATTCTTGGTACCATTCTATTGCAAATTCTTGGTATCCTTATTCGGCAGTACCATGGGCACGCATGAGAATTTCGATCCGTGTACATATCCGTGTTTATGCTGTTCCACTGGTCCTCACTTTTGGACATTCATCGGATGTATCATTTTAAGGTGAACCTTAAGGGATTTTGCACGACGGTATGCGCTGTGCACACGATCGGCTGACCATCTGCTTTCGTCAAACTGGCAAAGTACGATACCGTATCCTGAACTTTTGCACGCGTTGAGAGGGTAGCCTTGGCTCTTGCCCACCCCCTGAAAACCCTCCCCAGAAAAAGGCGACGTCGCCTCACTTTGATTCAACGTCTGGCAGTGCAGAGCCTACTTATAGAACCTTGACATGGACTGCATCACAGATGTGAAAAAGGTGGGCTGCTTGAGTGAGTGCCCAACATGCCACACAGCCTGCACGACCTAATGACCATCCACACTCCTGTGGTAATTGGACATCCGTGATTTCTTTCCCACTATGAGTCGCAGCCACACGCTAATTGTAATAATTGCTAATTATTCTGCTATCTTACATGCTATGTAATTATGTAAGTATGCATCAAGAAGCAAGACCTGCGCACAGTCCATGACTTGATCACGGAGAAGAGAGGGAAATGTGCTGATGTGCAGGGAGGGATATGGTTGCAACCGCGAAACGGATAGGATAGGCACAGGGTCACGTGAGCAGTTTGAGAATATTTCGTTCTAACAAGTCTATGAGTATGTAAAATGCGAGCTACATGAAAACTGTTTGTTTATCGGTTGCAACCGTAGCTACAGGTAGATCACACGAGTGGCGATTGCAGGCACCGTATCGGCGCAATTGTCATGTATCTGTTACATTGACAAAGAGCATGCCTTTTGTTTCTAAGAAAACCCGTGCATCCCGGGCCAAAGTCTCCAAACACGTACCCATCACTATTGGCCCACCGCCCGTTTCGATTCCGAGATTTGGTTGGAGTGTCCGGGGAAAGTTGAAATTGCACTCGATGTAGATGCTCTTCAAAGAGGTATATGGATTGAAGCTACAAGAAGATGGCCGGGGCCCCATGCTCCAAACACTCGAACCGCTACTGCGCATACACCCGCAAACCGGCCAAATCGAATTTGCACTAAAGGACAAAGTCTCATACACACACAACCCAGAGCCCACACGAAGATACATTAGGTCCCTGGACACCTGCTCGCCGAACGCACGGAGGGTGAAATCACGGATACCGGCAATTGCCATGAAGTGCATGTACTACCAAACCAAGTGGGAAACCCTTCGTGCGAGGAAGCTATGGGGGTGGGTAATTAACCGTGACGGACCGTGACGGACCGTGACCGACCAGCCCAAAAAGATCGTGGTTTCCCTTAGGGCCATGGGGCATGTAACAGGGCACATGAGCAAGGAACTGCAACTTTGATTGTCGTGTTGACGGCTTGTCTTGACTTATTGCATGTGCGGCAACAAGATAGAAGCATTGCTACGTGTCTTGCGGCTTTGGGCCATAGTATATTCATGCAACTAATCCGGGTTGTCAAACTCATCACATGAGTCATGCTCTTCTTCTTCCTGGTTTGTACCTGCCTTTGGTCCAGAAGTTGTTCCCAGGGCTGAGCTAGAGCTAAAGTGCAGGAAGCATGGGTAAAGGTCGCCCGGTACGGAGGTCCTGTCCGGTTCGGCGGTCGCTACCGTGACGGACCGTGACGGACTGTGACTTTACCCACCCCCTATGTCATGGAGCTACGCACAAAGGGGTGCCTTGGACGGTCTTTGTACATCTTCATTGCCCCATAGAGGGCCCGTGTGGGCGCCCTACTTTGCCTGTACCTCGTTTCCTGCCTACAGCCACGCACCCAAGGTTCGCTTGTTGGTCCGGGGGAAGCCGAAACGCATGAGGCTGGTTTTAAACTGAGCACTCAAGAGACGTGAACCGTGAATACATGCGTGCACATGTACGATGTACCCGAGCGTGAAACGGAAGCATATGTGTCTACACCCTTGCACTTCAGCTCGGTTAATGTCTCTTGAAAAGTTTTGTGTTTGCCTCGCTTACCATGCAATCCGGTGTCGCAATGTTGCCTCGTCTATTGCTTGAAACGTTTTTCCGAACTAACATTCCACAATATGAGAAGGGAGAAGGCTCTTGTATGACTGGTAACAAAAGGAGTTGTTTTGTCCTCGCAAGGTGGAAGAAGGCCCGAAAAAAAAGACCCAATCGGAATTTTCAATGACAAAAGAGCTTGGAAAGTATGGGGAGTTTGAGGAGTTTGGGGTGTCCGGGACGCGAGGGGATGCGGGGGAGGGACGCCAGGGGGACGCGGGGAGGACATGAAATTAACCGTTTTCAAAAGACATAGATATGTATGTACTTAACCATTTTGGGGGTTTTGGCAAAAGACATGCCCTCCTAGGCTCTCCAATCCTTCGGTACCACACAAAACAGCACATGATGGCCCTTTGGATCGCAACCATCCACATTCCTATGTCACAACATTTCCGGTAAGCAGTGCAGGCACGTATGCAAGCATGTGGAAGGGTAGGGCTCTCAACATGCACTCATTGTACACCATGCCACAACGTACAATACATGGGAACATGAATGTGGCGGTGAGTTTGGTCATTATCACAACATTCATCCGTGTGCAAAAAGCGGTTGAGGTCTGCCGCACTCAACGCCATGTCGTTCCGCATCCTTATTGCCTCAAAGCGGGTGAGCCGTGGCTGTGTTGTAGTTTTTTGGCAAAAAAATTGACCAATTAATGTGCACCAAGCAATGACCAAAGAACAAAAAGTCGGCATATTCCTCAAAAGATTCCTTGGGACAGTAAATCAACCGAAAATTCAAGCATCACTACACCATCTCTTGTGCCTCTTCCCTATGGGTTGTAGTCAAGGCAAACATCATCATTTTCGCGGTACAACGGGACGCGGGGGGGCACGCGGGGGAGGATGCGGGGGGGACGCGGGGAGGGCACCCCCTCTCTAGCCAAGAAACCCATTCCCCACACTTTCATTGTTTTCCACTTTTGTGGGAGTGGTGGCATGGAGTCTAGCCCGTTCCCTTGTTGAGCGGTCGGGCTCAGCACCTCCGTCTTGTGCTTTGCCCTCCTGCTCCCTTCCTTTGGGTCTCTAGGCTCCGGGGAGTACTACCATGTTCGCACCCTTTCACCTTGACCCCTATTGTTCGCAGCGAATAAGCTGCAACATTCAGTGGAAGAAGAGACAGAGCAGTGTGGGAGACATAGGTCCCAGTGCTGAGGTAGTACGGGGGCTAGGGGGAACACACAAAACACATACGCGCGTACACCACACAACCACGGCCAACACAGACACAATACAGCTAGCAAAATCCTCCTCCACGGGGGTCTGTGTTCATTAACATGTATAGCAACCGGGGCCACCTCGGTAGCCCCATCGGCAATGGTCTTATATACGTCGTACACCGTGTAGGTGCACCAATGGGTAGCAACGAAAGGCGAGGGCAAAGGGGCCGAGCAACAAATAGCACATGATAGTTTGGTGTTTTAATGTACCATAATAACACCGGATGAGCGCTTATTTCCCATGTGTTTATGTTTGCAGCAAAGCCGGATGCATCAGTGACAAGTGGTCTTTGCTTGTGGATTTGTGCCAAATTGAAAGTACTCACCACAGAAGTGGGTGCCGGCCGTTATGTTCTAGACTTGTTACTCAACTCCCCCCTTTTATGAGGTCCGTCTAGCCAAGTACGTTATGCACATGACAATCCTATTTTGTCCTTTCAACAGGATAGGCACCATGCACGGCTACGCGTGCCAAGATGTCCAAAAATATTTGAAGGCACAATGCGGGAGCCAAGCAAATCTTTGGCTCGGTTGAAATGAGCAAATTCTATGGATGCTTGTGTGTCATTGGAGTACTATTTGTTGTGTTTAGCCTTGTCTCTATCTCACAACGCCCGATCACTCCAAGTGTGACCTCACCGGATGGTTTCACACAAACCGTTGGATTGAAGGACGACGCAAACGTGCTCTTGTCTGGGCCGGACCTCCCCAAATTGAATGCTGCGGTCACCGATCATGCCAACCCTCCACCGTTCAACTTGACAAGTGAGCCCAAGAAGCGGAAAAGCCGCGGCCAACGCATCGCAGAATCGCGGAATTTTACATACACCAATGCAGGCCTCATCAAGCGGATCATGATGTCCTTGCCGGACCAACCGTGGAATTCCACCCCGAACTTCACTCGCATGCCACCGGCGCCGATGATTGATGTGGCCGCAAATTCGGAACTCTTGCTGCGAAGATATGTTGAGGAGCCCGGGATAGACGCACTTGTCCAATTCGTGGAGAGAATGGCAACAGGTTCTAGTTTTGCCTCCGACTTAGTTTAAGATTTTTTGAGTTCTCTCCGCTTTTCTTGGCCGAGGAAGCGGTAGGGCTGGGGGCTGCGGCAATGGGATGTCATGGTCACCACCGAGATGGCGTAGGGTTTGTTATTAGCATTGCTTTTCATCGAACAGCCCTATTGAGCTTCCCTTTCTCCTTTGTGCACGCCAGTGGCTCGGTAGGTGGTCGGCCGGTTTACCCGTCTTACACACTTTGGCGGCAATGGCACCGGGACGTCCCGAAGACGGACAGGAGGGGTTTAGGTGTTGGCAAACATTGTCAAAGACCATCGGGCGCTTGCGCCAACCCATGCATCATGATAAACCTCATGTAGGATCCCACAACTGCGATTTTGCCCGCTCGGAGCGGACTAGGGTTTATGAAGTTAGGGGGTTAATGGGTGTGTGCTCGGAAACATGGTGAGTATCCTAGTGATCATCCAAAACTTCAATGTGTTGCTGAGCCACCAAACCCGTGCAACAAAAATCACCCCCATGAGTCTTCGTCCTTTGCCAACCTGGTACCTTGCCTTGGTACAATGCATGTTAGCGGTAATCGGTGGGCACAATTAAGACCTTGAGATTTTGGTTCAAGAGGTGCCGCAACGCACGTGCTCTTTTGGTTGCGCAACCACGGAGGTGACATTGGATGCTGGAGGTTTTGGCATGACGCCATGCCCATCGGCCTCTCACCACCCTGTGACCTTCCTCTTCCTCCCTGCCCTAACCTTCCTTCTCTACCTCCCTTTCCTTTCCCTTGGCCTTTCCCTCCATAGGCCGTGGTGCCCATCCGCCTCTCACCACTCCTTCCCTTTCCATTCCCTTGGTCGGTTGTGCCAATGGAGCCCCCGGACTTGCCCTGTTTCACTTCTCCGCGTCGAGTCCACGCAGAGGAAGGCATGCCTTCGCCGTTGGCCAGGTGCGTCCAAGCGGCCATCCCAAGCCAGCGGTGAGGTATACCTCTCCCCAACGGCGGCTGATGGACCCTGGGATGTCCATTTGCGGGGTCGTTTCCCCGACGGGGGCACACAACAACCTTTTGCCTCCAAGTTCCCGCGCTTAGTCCTTCCTTTGGCGAGCGCAACACGAACCCCCCTCTCCTTCGTGCCTTTGCTGCGCGTGTTGCGTCCCCTTAGCCACGCATGGTGTGCACGGGTGTGGGTTGTGGCGGGTGTTGTCCGCTGTTGGGTAGGAGCGGGCGGTTCCTCCTCGTGGTGGGTGTTGGGTGGCGCAGTGGGTGCTGTGGGTTGACGAACGGGAAAGGATTGGTGCCCCGCGGGGTACTGGTTGTTGCAAGGTGTGTGTGGGTGCGCGGGGGAGTAGGTTGTAGCGGGTGTTGTGGGGTGGGCCAGTTGCCATGGTTGGCCGCACATTTCTTGGCGCGACTCCCCGGACCCCCTCCACATAGGAACAAGTTGTTGTGAGGTTGCTGCCCCGTGTTGGGTGGAGGTGTGATGGGCCCCTTGCTAGCACCCTTTTCCCGGCTTGGTCCGGGCCCTTGACGATGTGGTGCGTCCCTTTTCTGGTTGAGTTGCTATGCGAGGGAAGATGTCTCACCCTTGCTCGCTTCTCAGTGCTAGCACGCTGGGACTTGCTGCCGTGGTCACTCCCTTGAGAGCGCGGCCACCGGTGGGCTTGTGTTGCCACATCGGGCATCTCGCTGAGGCCCCATTGGGCCCCCCGAGAAGAACACGCTGCACGTGTAGACTTCATTGGGTTTGTGTGGTTGGTGTTGGTCACCACCCTGGCCGAAAACGTGCAGTGGTTGCCGTCCCCCCTGCCTGGTGTTTGGCCTTGCCCCCTACTCCGCCGTCGAGAAAGCTCGCTGCGCGTTGTGGTAGCCGGGGCACATCCAATGGAGACAGCGGCGCCGTTTCCATTGAGCGGGGGGGTCTGGAGGCCTTTCCACGGCCTTACCTTGGACCACATCGTTGTGCCTTGTTGCTGTATCACTGGGGGGCCGCGGCTCCCCAATGTGTATCTCAGTGGCTGGAGGATCGTCTCCTCCCCAGCTTTGCCGTGTCGATGGAATGCAGCTCTCTTTTCCATCGGGCTTCTTGCTTTCCTTTCATCCTTCTCGCGGTTGCCTTTCCCTCGGGTTCCATGGTTGCTTAGCGCCCGGTTTCGGTCCCTCTTGCTTCAAGGCCTAGGCCATGTCTTGGTGCTTTCCGGGTCGCGCCTTTGTGCTTGGCACTGCGCTCAACATGTTGCACCCTGTCACCTTGACGCCGTCGGAACTTTGCAACCATGCACGTTCGCGAACCTTTGTCACCCATGGATGGGGCTTCACCGCTTCTCCCTTGGCTTCCAGCTTCTACTCCTTGTAGAGCCGGATGCCTACTTGCTCGGCAATCACGTTTGCCTTGTGCAAGTTTTGCGTCAACCTCGTTGTGTCCTGCACTGTGAAGTTGAGGCCCTCACCTATGATGAACACCTCCGGCTCCCAACGTCTCACCTCCGGCACATACGCTTGAGGCTTGCGCCCGTACTTTGTACACCTGGTCCGGTGCCAATAAGTACATGTTGCTTCCTGCCTCTGGGTAGTGGATGGTGGGGGTAGTACAGGTGATCCGCGGTCGCTTCACTTTCATAATAAGTTTCTTCTTTTTTTGGTTGAGTGCAAAAGAAACTCCTGCAAAATCACCTACCCAATCCCCGACCCATGGCTCAAACTTGGGGCAGTGGGGGGGAAGAACGGGTGACTGTCTAGGGCCCCGTGAAGAAACAGCAACCCGACGGACCGCATGCCCATAGAAACGCAAATCGGCAGGTGGTGACAATCAGAAAGCGGAGGGGAGCGAGAAACGACCCCCGCAGCAATCAGCACAACCCTGGTACGCCAACTACTAGGCTCCGCCAACGCGAACACGACACCAACAGGAACTTAGGCTGCAGCGGCCGACAAAGCGTAGCAACCCGACGTAGCATGCGAAGGGAAGAACGGGTGACTGTCCAGGGCCCTGTAAAGAAACAGCAACCCGACGGAATGTCACACAGGGCACGCGGATCTACCACACAAATTCCGCATCCGCAAGGTGTCCCTCCTTCTATCTACCTTTTGGTCTAATTGTGGTCGGATTGGGATTTGTGGCAGTGGCGCCCTCTCTCCCCGTCTCCTACTTAGCTGATCCGACGCGTGAGCCTCGCTGCATCCCCCGCAAAAGGTACCACCCTGCAGCCTCACTGCGGTCCCTTTGTGCCGCGCCGTTCCTTCTTGGCGAGCGCTTGGGGCACCGCTTCTCCTTCCGTGAATTCTTTGCGTGTGTCGACGCCCCCGGAGTGAATCGCCTGCCGCCGTCGCCGGGTGACCTCATTGAGCAATTCCGGTACGAGGCTTACCCCGCGTTGGAGGGCCGCGGGTACAAGGCTTTGGGAGACGTCCAATGTGACCGCGGCATCCAACACTTCCACAAGATGGTGCGAAATTTCGACAGGTGTTGACATGATGTGCCCACGCATCCCTCTTGACAACCTCCACACAATGTCACAATTGGGACGTGCTCGGGTTTGAGGGAACACATTGGCGGCATTAGTCGAGGATGCCTTGACCGCTAGGCGCCAAAAGGTCGTAGGAAGGAAACCGCAAGGTTGCGCGGGAGGGGTCTGAGCGAAAGTGGTCGGAGCTCACACTGAGGGCATGCCATCCCAACATTTGGATCCGGATCCGGGCTGGAGGCGGCTACACTGGCCATGCCTGCTTCATGCTCTGCGCGAAGCTTCTTTTTCGAGCTGCGTTGGGTCATTGAAAAAGGGGTCATCATCACTCGAAGCACAAGCCCATCATCACCCGAAGCACAAGCCCCCTAGATTGCACAAACTCGGTCATCGGGAGGGGAAGGTATTCCAAAAAAGCTGGTGGGGTACTGTTGTGATGGGTTCGGATGTGACCTGTACTAAATCAATTCCCACGTGAAACCCATGCGTCTTGTCCCTGTCCCTTTCACCGTGGCGGGCTTCGAAGCATGATTCATTGTGCCCGGGGGTCGAAGAGCCTTCCACCAAAACGGGCCTTTGAAACGGGCTCTTGGGTACTCTTGGAATCAATTTCGCAGCTGCAGCTTTTACCGTGATTGAAAGGTGCTGGGTGTAGATGCATGGGTGTGATTTGACTGGAAGAACTCGGCATGCTTTGCGCATTTCATTCCCTTTTGCTTCGTCAAAGATGCACCAGTCCAAACCCACCTCTGGTCCGACGGGTGGTGTGGGCGGGGACTGAAATTGACAAGAAGTCCTGCTTGGTTGTTACCTGCTTGCGATCTTGATGGATGCGCCAATCTGCCACCTCAAGCCCAGTGTTGATGACGCAACGTCAATGGTGACGCAACACCCGCAGTTTCGATTGACAAACCACCGGTGACAAGAGATGATGTTGAGCATGGTGTGAGGTTCAAGTTCTCAGGCGCTTCGTGGTGCTATTCGTCTAATGTGGAATCCAAAACGGAGTCTATCATGATTGTTAGGTGTTCAGGCGCTCAGCCCCAACGGCGTTTGAAAGTTGACAACCAGCCAAGGGATTCCCACCACGTGTGTGGTGGGATTAGAGTCACATGCTACTAGAGAACAAAGTCCCCCTCCATTTCTTGCCGCGCCGCAATAAAGTTTGCAAACTCGGATCGTGTAATGATGTTTGGTGCCCCAAGTCCAGCAAACATGGACGGTAAATGGTTGGCGTTCAACTGGCACGGGGAGGGAGAAAGGAGGGGAAATTTTCAGGAAGGGGAAATGTCGCGGGGAAATTTCTGGCGTAAACACGGGTGGCGAACATTTCCCGAACGAAAATTTCAGCCCGGTGAAAGACCATAGGCCACCGCATCTGACGTGTCCAAGGCCTTAGACACCACCCCGCATGGGGCCTTAGCCCTCCTCCTTCGCCACATGGGGCACCCGGAGGAGCTCATTAGGCTCTTGCACACCCTCATTTGTGGCTCCACTCTGCGCATTGTCACGGCGCACGGCCCTACCCTGACCATCCGCCTCCATTGCGGCTTGCGGCAGGGCAGTGCAGAGAGCACTGTGCTCTATTTCCTCCTCCTGGAGCCGCTCCTGCGGTGCCTTGCCCGCAAGGCGCAGGGTGATGCTGTGCCGCTCCTAGTCCAGGCGTACTGCGACCACCTCCTGCTGATAGCGCACATGCTGTCACAGTTTCTGGAGTGCGCCGAGGTGATTGCGCGGTACTTGGCGGATATGGGCATAGCCCTAAATTTAGCTAAATTTAGCTAAATTTTCCTCGCGTGAATTTTGAGTGAACTCGCGTGAAGTTGTCCCTTGGCTCCAGCCCCCGCGCCTTCAGTCATTTGGCTTTTCCAAGATTTGCTCAATAGGAGCGGCTCAAGAGATGGTGGTGCTCCGCTGTAGCGCCATGGCACCAGGTGCTCCACCACCTTGGGGCAAGCAGTGCCTCTCCCAGAGGCAAAACCGGGGATCCATGGTGCAACGCATCGTTCCAGGCATATGATGGTACTTGTATCACGGGGCTCCTCCTGCTGTCCCAGCTGCGGCGCAGTCCCATTCCTCCACCCATGCCAGGGATGGATATAAGATTGACACAATCGGTTTGGTGGGTTGGGAGGGTGGGGTGCAGCCCGATGAAAATGACGAACAGACACTGTCGTGGCACTGTAATGAAACGTTTAGCGTAGCTTCTGGTGTCAAAATGGTGGTTGCTGTGGGCAACCGGTATTGCTGCGGACTGGTCACATAAGCGTCATCGTCATCGAGGGCGCGAGGTGGGGGGCTGGGGGGGTGTGGGTGGGGGGCAACTGTTCTGAAAGGTGGAAGTCAGGCGATGGGGGCGCGCCTGTGCCACCAGCCGAGTGTCGTTTTATCCACTTGATTCATTTGGGATAGTCAGTTGCCCGGGTGGCATCTCAAAAACGGCATAGGGTGGGGATGCAATGTCGTTCGGTGCAGGCCCTAAAGGTTGTTAGAGTTGCTGCACTTTTGCACTAATTTTGCATCAATGCTGGGCTCAATATGTCAAGGTCACACTCTTCCTTTGGCAGAAATTGTGAATGGAGTCCTACTCTCAAGAATCGCTCTATCGTGTATTTGCACTACGACAGCTTGGATCTATTCCGCAAACACTTCCTCAAGCTTCAGGTCTCATGCATATTCTTCTTGGGTAAGCAAGAGCAAGGCTGAGGGTGAGGATGACACAGTTCGAACCCGGTTCTGGGCTGGGTTTTCAGCTGGGCAGGCTTGGGCTGAGGCTGATGTTGTCCCAGGGTGAGGCTGTACTGAGGTTGAGGTGCTCGGGCTGACGATGAGGATGACCAGATGCTGATGCTGAGACTCCGGCTGGACTAGCCCGAGGCGTAGACATGAGCCCCAGCGTCAGTCTCAGGGTTGTATTGGGCTAATGCAGTCTCAGCCTCAGCCTCATCCTTAGGCAATACGCTCACCCGCAGCGTCAGCGTTCGCCTCAGCCTGAGCATCAGGCGATCTTAGCCTGAGCTTCAGTCTTAGCCTCAGCCTCAACATCATCAGCAGCCCACTTTCCTCAGCTCAGCCTAGCCCTCATCCCCAGCAGCATCCCCTCAGCAGAAACCTCGGGTCTCAGTCTCATCCTGAGAATCACTCTCAAGGCCGAAGCTGAAGCTGCAATGGAGGATGAGAGGCTGCAATGAGACCGGACGATGAGCCGACAATGAGGCTGAGGCTGCTGTGCTGAGGCTTGGGCTGAGGGTGAGGCTGATGCTAATGCTAGGGCTGAGGCTACGACTGAGGAGGAGGCTGAGGTGAAGGCTGAGGCTGAGACTTCAAGCACATGCTAGGACTGGCCTTGAGGTTGGGGTTAAGCCCGAGGCCGAGGTTGCACGCCACCCCTTTGGCAAGGATCTTCGCACCAGGTATTGTACTATTTGTGGACACTGCTTGCGTGTTGTAGACGCGCTGAGACGACATTCAGAAAGTGCGCCGAAGGCCCCCTCTTGAAACAATGACCCATTCATGCCGTTTACACGTGCACGTGGGGGGTTGCTGTCAAGACTAAGTATGCCGGTCGGTATTTCTGGGTGTAGGGACTGGTTTGAGTTGTCAGAAGGAAATTGTGCACAAAAGGCGGAGGTGGTGGCGCAACCGGGTGAGGTGGCGCACCAGGCGCATGGAGGACCCTATGCCCGCCCCCGCCCCCGCCTCGTGTTTTCAGGTCCACATCTTCATCATTGCTGCCATGCATGACCACCCCCTGCTCCCCGACTGGCTCATCACCAGCCCCAAGCTGCTCCGCCTGTTCAGTGTCAATATCGCCCACCGTGACGTCCATCCTAAGGTCATCCCGATTCCTCTGGGCCTCATCTACAACGCCTCCTTCTTCATCCGCACCGGCTGCCAAAGGGCTGACGATGTCACGCCCTCTCGGCTCATGCTCGCGCGCTTTGACCTCGGGGGCTACAACATCAAGGCCCGGATGGGTGGGCGATGGGTGCGCCGGCGGCCTTTGATGTCCATTTTGAGGTGTGTGGGCGTGTGGTGCGCTCTGCTTGGCCATGTCCCTCTCCCCTCCCGCAACCCCCGAATCGGAAGGTGGGCGAACGTGAAGACGGTGCCCCGGCCTCCCACGCCCGCGTCATCAGTGTGGGGGTCGTCAGCCACAGACACACCGCCTGGCCCAGAACGCAAAGCGCTTCAGTGACAGTGCCATGGGCGCCGTTCGCCGTGACGGAACGCAGTCCCCTGCCCAAAGTGTCTCTGAGGGCCCGCACAGACATCACTGAGCAGACTATCCTAAAGTACGTCAGACGCATCGCACTCGCCACGGATCCACCTCCAAAGCGGCTCCATTCACAGACCCCCTGTGTGACGGGCGTGAATTCTTCGACAGCAGCCGTATACTGTCGATCTGGCAGTGGTGGTATTCTGCCCGTCTGGGCATTGAACTCTAGACAATGGCGGTCTGTCCACTTGGCTTGGGCACTGTGTGCGTGTCCACTGGTCTGCCCGTCCGTCCGTCTTTCCCTCCATCTGACCCTGACATTTGGGTTGCCAACGACTGAGGGGGAGCACCTGATGCGGCGTGCGCGCACTGCGCACCTGTTAGGGCAACGGGGGGCAGGCATAGATGTGCTTCACGCCTTTTGTTTGTGATGCCCGTTGGTGTGCTTTCGTGGGGGTGAAGTGCTCCCGGGATAGTCAGCTCAGAAGACGCACGCGGTACGCGCGGCGCAAGCGCTTCCTCTGAGGCACAAGTCATGCATGCGAAGTGTCTGGGGGAACCCCCAATCATAGATTTAGGGATGTGCTAACCTTTGGGCTCGGCGTGGCGATTGCCGGTCACAGCGGGTGAGGCATGGAGCAGCACCCTAGCCCTGTGTGGGCATTCTGCGTCAGTGGGTGTCCAGGTATGAAAGAGTCAGGCCAGGGGGTGCTAGGCCAGAGCATCTCAGCTTCTCCTGGTTGGAGGGCACGGGCTGCCAGAACGTTGTTATGGATAGGGCTTTGTTTTTTTTTGTTCTTTTCAACAAACAGCGGTGCGCTCCGACCGACGGCCGGCGGTTGAGCTATGGCGTAGGAATTCTGGACCCTACGACCCTGGCTTGAACGCTTGAACGCACGACTGGACCTACGCGGGCAGTGAAGTGGAAGGTCCCGAGCCAATATCGAGGGTCGTCATCGGCGATGGAACCGCCATTGGTGCCACATATTGGCAAGCACACGGACCCTACGTTAGAATCCGTTGCCCCGAACCAACCGCCAGCAGCCACCCCATGAGCGTCAGCCGCCGCTCCAAAATGCCGTCGCCCAACAGTCCAGTATGCCGCACACTGTGCCTGGACAGCAACGACTCGTCCGGAGGTCACGTCCACACTGTTTACCTGCCAGTGGGGCATGTTCACTCTGACTAGAAAATGGTGCTGGTGGTTGTACCAGGGGGTGGACTCCCGGCTTCCCCCAAAAGCCTTGTAGAGCCCCCCATTCCCCCAACTCCCCCGACGCTCTGTCCATCCACAGAAAACAGGGCTTCCCGAACATGACGGCCCGGGACGTGGTGGACCGCATCCCGAAGGAGCAGTTCCTGGACCACATGCTGAACCACAAGTTCGTGCTGTGTCCCCCCGGCGAGGGGTTGGACAGCTTCCGCCTGTGGGAAACGCTCATGATAGGCCGCGTGCCCGTGATAGGCC
This sequence comes from Eutreptiella sp. 'Long Island Sound 2002', assembly GCA_964036045.1. Taxonomy (NCBI): domain Eukaryota; phylum Euglenozoa; class Euglenophyceae; order Eutreptiales; family Eutreptiaceae; genus Eutreptiella; species Eutreptiella sp. 'Long Island Sound 2002'. The sequence goes on along the minus strand of OZ038389.1, from coordinate 44,618,352 downwards.
CTGCCCTGGGCCCCGACGATGATGGGGCCTACCTCCCGCGCTCCCTCTTCGAGGGCCTGCCGCATATCTTCGTCGAAGACTGGCGGCGTTTTGGGCCGCAAGACTTGCAGCGGATGTGGGAGGAGCTGCGGCGGGATGACACCCGGCGGTACCAGTTGGCGAAGCTGTACATGCCGTACTGGGCAGTCTATGTGCTGCGCAAGTGCCTGGAAGTGCTGTGAGATTAGGGTCTGAGTCACTGATTGGCAGAGGTAGGGGTACAGGTGGAGCACCCGCAGCAGCAGCGCCCTTGCGGCTCGCAGAGTCATTAAAGATCCCTCCAGCTGAGCGGTATTGCTGACTTGTACCGGTATTGCGACTTGGAGTTTGAATTCGCGACCTCCTGGGCAGGCGTGATGCGCTGTGGCAGCTGGACAACGTGGCCTCTCTGCATCACTGGTTTGGCATTCATTTGCTACGACTCCTCTTCAACCAAGTGAATGCGGCATCTCAACCACTTTTGGGGCCCCGCGTCGCTGCGCTGGACCCTGTTTCGCACCTCAATCCGATGGCATAGCCGACGAAGGCAGCGGCATGGGCACCACGACCTTGGCCCTCTAGAGGCCATTGGCTGTGGTCAGTGATGTTCCTGCAGCCGCACCCTCACGATCCGTTCCAATGTGTCGAGGCAAAGCCCTCGGTGGTGTGCGCCCCAATGCATGCGCTTACAGATGGGCAGCGCACCTCTGGGGCCGAATTCAAATCAACCGCCCCCCCCCCGCTCCTGATCAGGTGGCGATCTGGAGCTTCTGGCCCTGCGTTAGTGGCGAGCACTTTCCGAACTTCACGGTTTTGGGAAGGATTGCATCTGGAGGCTCTGCCCCGCGGGCGGGGGGATGGATGCCACGGGTGCAGCCTGGCTGCAATGATGAGCAGTGGTGCTTCTCGTCCGACGTTGAAACTCGGTGCATCTCCGTCTGTCCTCTGGCCATATCGATACCCAAGGAAAGCAGAAGGCTGCACAGCCGATTGCCTCGATGGGCTGGCGCAGAGAGATCACCGCTTGCCCAGGGCCTGTCCTCCGCCCTGTGCACAGGCACAGACTCAGGTCCACCCGCATTTTGGTGGAGGGCTATGCACACACACACGTGTCCAGCGGGAAATGCGTCACCACCGGGTCCCATCCCGAATGGGCCCCGAGGCAAGCTCAGGTGCCTCCCATTGCCCCCCTAATGGCCTCACACCAACCAGAAAGGGCCTACGCCGCTTTACACGCGCCTAACGCCACTTTCTACGGGCCTTGCGCCCCTCTACCAGGCCTTACACCACTTACCCGGCCGTGGTCCCAATAGTCCCCAATAGGTGGCCAACGGTGTCTCCATGCTGCTGGCAAGCCTTGGCGTAAGAACGATGCGGGAGAGGAACCCACTGACAGAAAATTTTGTATCAGGGAAAGTATGAAATTTGTCACATGGGCTTGAAATTTGAAGCCGAATTTACCAACACAGACTTTCGGGTGGGTGGGTGGGTGGGTGGGGCTCAGAACCCCCCCCCCACTTCCCTGTCGTCGTTCGTATGTCATGGGCAGGACGTCCCTTCACAGTTTAAAAAAAAATACTCAGGGTCCCTTTCTGACGGGTTGAAAACTTTACCATAAAAATGATTTCCCTACAATCGGGAACGTTGTGGTAGAGTTCACCTTTGGTGACTCTTGCCACACGCGGACGTACTTGTTGCAGAATGGTGGCGTTGCGAATGAGAACGCTCGCACGGAGTCCACTGCAGGCCTGCCCGCTCCTAAGAGCGGGCTGCATGAAAGCTCCAGCTCAGGCTGTCGCTTGGTGCTTGACCTGGTCCGACCCCAGGGAGATGTGAGCGGCGGTTGTGGGTCATGAATCAAGAAGCTGTGATTCGTTCGGAGGCACGTACCTGTGGCACGCGGTTCTTTGGGGACGGGGGGCATGCAGCACGTTGCAAAACAAAAACACACAAACAGAAATTGTTGCCGTCCAGGCACAGTGGGCATCATACGGGACTGTTGGGCGACGGCATTTTGGAACGGCGACTGACGCTCATGGGGTGGCTGCTGGCGGTTGGTCCGGGGCAACCCATGTACCAGTACCTACCATCCACTGCCACACCAAATTTCTGACACAAGCGCGCCAAAGCAATATGCAAAAAATGTGGCATGTTCGCTGTCTCCTCACTGACCATCAGGGGCATCAGGAGCTGTGAAACAGAAGCCCTTTCCAACCTTATGCCTCGTCCTCAGGAGAATCCCTGCTGCACACGACTTCTTCGACGTATAGCGCAAGAAAGCCTCGGAATTGACCCCCTGCCAAACCCAATTCGGACCCGTTGTTCTCTATCAAGTCCCCTTCATATGTTCCTAGCAAGGCCCCAATGCCAAAGTTGCGAGCAAGGGCCAATCCATGCCCTGTAGAAACCATGCATGTCAAGGCCATTGTTACAACATGCAGAGGCAGGAGCACTTTTGTAACATGCTCCCTCCAGCAGTTGCTGTATTCATTCATTGCCCTGTACTATACCGAATCTGTGTTGGCTGAGTTGGGCCAGAACCAGCAAACATGGATAGGGAGAGACCCCTGACCCGCATGCATGCATAAGTAGAGTCCGTAGCGCCAGTCGGACCAGCCAAGGTAGAAGGAGGGACGAACAATGTGGGACTGAATCAGTGTTGGACAATGGCAAACTCGGACAGTAGGAAATGATAGCCGTGAGGCAGGCTATTTCATCGGCAGGTTTGAATTCCCATAATTCTGAGCAGTTTGATGGCACCGAAGAGGGTATGTTTTTGAAAATTGCCTAACCCACAAATTCACAGCTAAGGCAAAAGGCCCCCACTTTGAACCACTGCTGTATTGCCAATTTTCCTGCAATGTGATTTCATTGAACAATGTCCTACGAATCATTGAGGGAGGAGCGTCAAAGTTTTTTTGGCTGAATTACTTCAACGATGGGCACTAGTTGCAGACATTTGCAGGAAAAGTTGCAGTCATGCTAGCATGCCCTGTCGTCACCATGATCAGTTCTAGAGTTTGCATACAGTTTTCGCAATTCTCATTTATAGTTCTCTTTTTTTGCAATTGCGGATACCTTTTTGTTTATTGGGGCTTCAGTTCATCCGCTAAATGTGCAGAGTCAAAGCATCCATAATCAAATGGTTGTGTGAATTGAAGTATGTGTAAATTAGAGGGGGAGAGATGGACCCGTGCACGTGCGATCCGTAAACCCCCCCACACGTGTATCCCCCTCCCCCCACTTATAAACCCCACCCCACCTACAAGTCCCCCCCCCCAAGAGATCATGCCACCCAGGGACTTACTTATATAACCCCCCGTTTTCAGCACAAAGGCATAGAACATGAAATGCCACCGGATCATGTATTGCCAATAAGCGTGAACCAGTTACTCATTCCAGAGCTGCATCAACGAGGCCTATGCTTGTTTCTTGGCAGGGAGGTGCTCATTGGCATTCTCAAAGTCAAGAACACACTTAGGCCTAAACCAAATTAATGCGGAAGTGGCATCATACTGATAATTGGGGAGGTCCCTCAACTCAATGTGGCTGCCATCAGACGTGGGCCAGATGTAGCCACGCTTCTTGAACAACTCAACAACATTGACAACAAAGACATGATGTTTGTAAGCAGCAGTAGTGGAATGAGTGCCCAAAATGTGCTGCTGTGCAGCTGTGAGCTTAACATTTGGGTTCTTACAGGCCCACTCATCGGCAACACGCTGATAATGATGGCAATATACAAAAATGAAATCACAATCCAGTGAACTGCCACTCGTTGTGTCAGCACGGTATTGTGGATTGTGTCAGTCGCATGCAGCGCATAGGCCTCCTTTCTGAGGGCATAGAACACTTGGTTGCGCTCAGAAATCGTGTGCGTGTGGTGAACGGCGAAATCGTGCAGATGCTCGGCGTTCCAAAAGTTCTTGCACAGTGTCTTGGGGTGTCGGTTTGTGTCGCAAAGAGAGAAGATTGAGTAGGCCTGCTGATCAGCATTGATGGGCTCACAGGTTGGCAGCTTGCTCTTTTATATATAGGCTTTGTGCTCTCGAGAGTATCCATACCACGCACACACAGTGCGTGCCCGCTTTTGGACTAATATCAGGGCAATGGTCTCCCTTAGAATCCCTCTAAATGGTGTCCCGTGGACGTCACTGGAGTATGCCAAAATTATCCCGCCCGATTATGAGTGTGTAGGGGGTCTAGAGGGTTGTTGTTCATTCGTGGAGGCTTGCTGGTAACTCTTGGTGGCTTGTTGTTAATTCTTGGAGGCTTGCTGGCAACTCTTGGAGGATTGTTGTTAATTCCTTGAGGGTTGTTGTTAAATCCTACAGGGGTGACCCCACGATTGAAATGCTCCTGCAACACAGTGATGGGGGTCTATACCCATTGGCTGCCACCATTGAAAGAGATCATGTCACACAAAGAGATGTGGGAGCTTTTTTCATCCCCCTTCTCAATTTTGGCAGGCCTTGGGCAGCGGAGTGGTATTCTGGGTGCTATGACATTACACCATTGCAGTTTTCAACAAGATACGAGCGATGTTCGGGGAAGGGGAGTAAGTAAAATGGACTTTGCACGGCAACTACCATAACCAGATCTTTCCCTCCGACTGTGCACTTTCCATCATTTCACTGTCCAGATGCTCCATGGGTGTCACGGTCATTCCCTGTTTTTGTGGGCCTGGTGTTTGCGCCGCTGCCGCTGGGCTGCGTCATACAGCACGTACCCGCGCAACGTACTGAGTGCGCTCCACGACGCCGCTGCTGCCGACCGACCCCGGGAACTGCACGCTCGGCTGCAGCGCCTGGGGAATCGCGGCGTAGACCTCAGCAATCTGATCTGGAACATTCTGGAGGATGTGAAACACAGCACAAGGTCAGTCCTCGGCCTTGGGTGGGCGGTGTCATGGTACCCTCCTGCCCCCCTGGACAGTCCTGCACCTTGCACAGTGCCCCCCGGGGCTGGGATGGGGGTCACTTGGTCCTAAAGTCCACGGCACCGAAGGCGCCGAACAAAAATTTCCTCCAGTTGCCGTGGGGTTGCAGTGGAAAGGTAGATTTGGTTCCTCGCGCATGGTCCCCCCAGGGGGTGGGGGTTTGAGCTTCCTTTGGTGACTGTTCCACTTGGGGGTTGCAGGGACCGTCGCGCGTCCTGGGGGGGCGGCAGGATTCTGTGGTTGCGGTCAGCAAAGGGCCACCGATTGCAAGTCGTGGCCTTGTTCCTGGAGCGTCGTGGGTGCCGTTCTGGGGACCCCCCGACACTGGGAGGCTGACGTGACAGTCCGCAGCCCCGGGGAAGGTGGCTGCTGCAGAACAGGCCGCATCCCGGAGAACGGCCCTCGTCCCGGGATCTGCTGCGGGGCCGCACTCGGGCTGCGGACGCACAGTGGCGGGGTTGCACCATCCAGCGCTTCAGGATCACTCGATGCGGGCTGTCATCCATGAGACGACATTTCACATGGCGGTCGATAGCTGGAGGTGCGGCACGTGTAGGGGCTCCAGGGCACTTGCTTTTCCTGGGCGCAGGCACGTTTGCCGTCTTACAACAGCAGAGCACAATCCCCCTGCCCCGATTGTCCATGACTGTCCATGACTGTCCGTGGAAGGAGGCGCCTGGTCACAGAACCCTCTTGCGCTCTCCGGTATGGCCTGGGGCACACACTCAGACCACTTTCTTGTCGTGCTGTCGTGCCAAACACGACTGTGGGGCCCGACGAGGCGCTTGGAGTGCAAAGTGCCAAGTGCATGTGCAAAAGGGGTTGTGCGTGGCTGGGGGCAGGAGGGGGGCGGGAGTCGTTTGAGCCCCATGAAGGAGGGGGGGGGTTGACCCCCCCTCCCCCGAACCGGCGGTCAACCGACCGCAGTTGGCGGTTCACCGACGGCTGTGGGCGGGTGACCGGCGGTGGTCGGCGGTTAAGCAACGAAGCTGCAAGAAAATTCCCAAACATCCTTCACACACACACACACCCACACACACAGACGGCCCTGGTTGGGGTGCCATGGTGGAGGAGAGGAGTGCACCGTGCCGGGGGGTGCACCAACACGGAATGAGGGCCACACCAGACAGTGCTGGCGGGGGGCATAGAGGTTCTAGGTCAAGTGCGTGTGTGGGAGAGCCCTGGATCGCAAAAAGGCGGGGCGCTGGACTCGATGACAACTCGGGGGCCATCTTTTTGATGCCGTGGCGGGGAGCACGGGGAGCACGCAGTCGAGCAAAGAGAAGTGGAGACTGGGGTGCCTGCGCCCAGAAGTGTGGCGCACGGCGCTATGAAGCAGGGGCGCAATGGCATGACACACAGATTGATGTGATGTCTTCAACATTGGGGCGGGGGGGGGGTGCTTGTCCAAATGAATTTTCCTCCGGACCGCTTCGCGGCCCCATTTTCGAGCCATTATTGGTCCTCAGACTGCCCTTTCACAGGGGCCCTGACATCTTTGCTGTTGGCTTTTGTGAGGGCCCATCGCCTTATGACTTGACTTGCCCAATTTCCTTTAGAACTACGGCGAAACATACCAAATCGTTGCTTGCGCCGCATTTTTTTGTGCAGGTATTCCGTCGACGTGTACAACGTGCTATTGGAACACTGCACGGACCTCAGGTACGTGTCTCCTACACGTCCCCCCATACCCTCGGCGCACAGCCAATTCTGCTCCCATTCCAACGCCCCGATTGGCAGCCATTCAGAGAGCACTAAAACCGGAGGGCCCTTTATTTTTGGCCCTTAAGAATTGCGTCAAGCACCAGCGCTCGTTGCGGTTTGGCTGAACGTGGGTCGCTTTGCTGGTTCGAAAGGGATTGCGTGTTTCCTTCGGCCTGACGTCAAGTCACACTTGGACAATTGAGAAGTTGAGCAGGCCAACGGCTGCCGTTCTTCGAATTTGGGCAATTTCGGTTGCACGGACTGATCTGTTGCAAATTCTTCGTCTTTTGTGTTGCTGACATCATTTCTGTATCAGGGGGAAAGTGCAAACTTGGATCCACAGTATGAAGGGACACTAGCACTGTGCTTCACTTTCTTCTTCGCACTGCCAGTGTCCCTGGATTCCTTCACACTGCCTGGACCTGTACCCATTCACAGTGCCAGCCCTCGGTGTGGAGGGATACGGGCAATGTGAACAGAGAGTCCGCCATTAATGCTCAGCCTGGATCCCTGGGGCTGCCATTAAGGCTAGGAGGCACCCCTTCTCCCACTGGTCCCTCCAAGGGATCCAGATCTGGAGCGCCGCCGATGTGCTCGGGGGTGATCGTGATAGGTCGACCCTGCCCCCCGTGGCCATTGGTTCGAGCGTATGCATTGCATGCATGGCCGATTGAAATGCAGAGTCGTCGGCGACGCCATCACGGCCCCACGGCCTGTGAACATCAACATTGGCCCCTCGAGATCCAAGAACTCAATGCAGGCCCCACCCGACCCATCCCACACCATTCTGTCAAATCCCCCAGCAGGTCACCGTCCATTTCCCCATCCATGGCATTTCAGTCACCTGCACCCCCCTGTTCTTAGTCCTTCATGCTCACTCAACTGTGTGGAATACTCTGCTGTCTTTTTTCAGCCTACAATCTTTGTGCGTCATGCACACTGGGAAGCCTACGGGCGTGGCAGTCTCCCACTGCATAACCTGGTTTCAGACACAGCTGATCCTCACAACGTGTTAGACCCGCTACCACAGTCATTTGTGGGATCGTCATAGAACTGGACAGCTCTGAACCTTGATCCCGAGAGGTGGTCTCGTGTACCAATTGGTACATGAAAACATGGAACACGAACTTAAAGTCATAGCACATGCACAGAGAAGTTTTGCTTTTGTTTGTATTTGCACAAACTCGCAATGCCTCACTCATTGATGACCAAGATGCCACATAGTTCGTGACCACATGGCAGTGCACCTGTGGTGATAATGGGCAAATACGTGGCATGTAGTCACCCCAGGAAATGCCCCTGATACTGCAGCATGCAAAGGCTCACTCCCTCGCCAAGCCAGATTGACAAGAACACTATTCACAAGCGTGACCTTGGCCAGGTGCTGAGAGGCCCGAGGTGGCGCGCCTGGTGATCATCGGCACACGCAATGACTTCACTTTTACACACGATGTACAACGGTAGGTGGTCTATCTGCAGAGAGACAGTACATGGGGCGCCGGTCTGTGGGGGTTCATCCGGTGCACCAGTTGATGGCCAGTAATGTGTGGACTGGCGAAAAGTAGGAGTATGGCCGTTTTCCGGTTCAGAGCCAAATTGCACCCCAGAAACTCACCTGACTCCACGGACAATATTCCCTCCGCATGGGAAGTCTGCATGTGAGTGTTTCGCATGTCTGTCCAATCACTCCAATCCTCTGGCCGCAGGACTGCAGACCACTTACAGTCCTGCATGAAAGAAGACGACTGCGGCCCAGGAAATGCCAAGACTCTCAGCCTTCTGTACGGGTTGGCTGGGCGTGGGGGCGACTGGCCCACCGCTCAAAAGCTGCAGCGGATGTTTGAGAAGCATGGCGTTCTTCCAGATGAGGCATTTGCCGCCACACAGATCGACGTGTACAGGTGTGGCGATCACTTTGTGGTATCATGCATACTCGGGGCCGAGCGTGTGGGGCGTGCACAAGGGCATTGATCGGATGGTTGCCCTTGCCCTCCTTGGCCCTAGCCATGGCCCTGAAGGGGTCCCAGTGCAGCTTCAAGGGCTGGACGCACTACAGGAGGCTTGCGCGTTCTTCACCGGCGTGTCCCTGCCATGCTTTTCGCATTTCTCTGCTTACGCAGTACAGCCAATCTGCTTATGTATGTTGAGGTGCAAACAGTGCGGGAGTTGTCATCCAAAACCGGATCCATGAATAGTGGACTGACCCATTCCTTTTTCTCTGCAATTCAGCCCTTTCGCACGCGGCATTACCATCCTTCGTCTTGCAGTGCCCTGCAGCACTACGACAAAGTGGCCAGTGTAGAAAAAAAGATGACGCAGGCTTTGGGTTCAGTGCAGCCGGAGGTGTTTTCAGTGCCTACGCCTGTCTGTAGGGCTGGATCTTGGGCTCAGGCAAGAGTAGGGCACAGCTAATGCTCCAACAAAGGCAACGGCAAGAGCAAGGGCAAGAGAAAGAACAGAGACTTGGGTGCCATGCCAGGAATACGGCTAATACTACGGCAAGGGCTCGAACAGAAGTGAGGGCCAGACTGGGGCTACAAACAGGGCTAGAGCTGGGGCAAGGACTGGGACCGGCCTTGGCTTAGCCCTAGCCCTCGCTCTAGCACTAGATATATACCTAGTTGTATCCCTGGTCCTGGTCCTTGCACAGCCCTAGCCCTGGGCTAAGGTTAGAACTAAGACTATGCGAGGGCCACGGCGACAGGAGGGCTACAGCGAGCGTAAGTTCTGAACATTGCCAGCGAACGGTGCCTGGATTCCTACAACACCATGAACACGCAAGACTGTATCTCACTACAGCTCTTGCCCTTGCTCAAGCGCTTGCCCTAGCCTTGACCTTTGCCCTCGCCTTAACTCAAGCTGTAGCCCTTGCCCTCGCCCTAGCTCCTCCCCTAGTCTGAATGCCAGTCCTTGCCCTTGCCCTACCCCGTGCCCTTGCCCTTGCCCTGTCTCCCTGAGCATTGGCCCTGGCCCCTGTGCAAGTTCTTTCCCTTTTCGAGCCCCAGCCCTTGCCCTAGCCCTAGCCATAGCGAATGGCCTAACCCTCGCCCCTGCTCGTGCTCCCCCTGATGCTCCCTCCTAGTACCCCTCCAACTCGAATTTGGATGAAGCTCGCTGATTAGACCCTACCATCAACCCCCCCACAGACTTCCACAAGTAGTTGCGCATCCTCTGATGCTGTGATCATTGATATTCCTTGACCAGGATATTGCTCAGGCTGGTGTCGAACCCTACGGGGGCCACGGGGGCAGGATGGGTGGGTGAGTTAGAGGCAATCAAGCAAGTTTGTGTACCTAAAATCGGCCCGCAATTTCCACAGAAGCATCATTTTCCTCTCGCCACAAAGTTTCCTGATGTACCTGGGCGAGGAGGTCGGCTGGGGTTCGGCCAGGATCCATTTGGACATTCTGTCTCCCCTCATTGCGAAGGAATAGCCTGACTGTGGATTGCCAAGGACCAGTGTGCATGGTCAACAGTGGAAATCTCTGGGACTTGGCGCATGTGCGCGCTCCGGTTCTTGCCTACTCTTAGGTGATGAATGCGCTGTTGAATTGTTACGCCAAACAACGAAAGGCACAGGACATGCATGATCGCTGGCACCAGATGAAGGCGGCGGGCGTTAAGGTGCGCTGATTTGTGCAATTGTTTTGGCATCCTGAAGCCTGGCCTGCGACTGCCTTTTTCCACGCACCATGTGCCCCACATGGCGTGCTTGTGGGGACCACCCCTGATATCATTGGGCACTGTGGTTTGCTGTCTTGTCCCTGGTTCATTTCTTATTTTTTCATAAAGTATGCAATTTTGAGCCTCATTGGGTGCTCTATTTGGAACCCTGTTGCTGCTGCTTGTTGACCTGTGGCCACTAGCTGTTGGTGGCTTTCCACTGGTTGCTGCCTGGTTGCTGCCGCCTGGTGGCTCCTGCCCAGTGGGTGCTGGCTGCTACCTTTTGGTTGCTGTTTGGTGGCTGCCGCCTGCTGTTTGTTGGTTGCTGTCTGCTGGCTCCCAGCCGCCGGCTGCGGGCTGTTGCTTGCTGGGCGGTCTCAAGGCAGCTGCCGCAGAGTAGGCAGCGCGCGCATAGATGCACGTTGCGGTGCTCGGAGCGCTCCACCAGCACCGTCATGGTTGGGAGGTGGCGCATCTGGTGGGCCACTATGCATCTCTGCGGGCCACTTGTAGACCAGTCCAGAGGTAGGCCTCAGCCCCGCTCGTAGTTTGGCCCCCATCAGTGCTCATATTGCACCCGAGCGGGGACGGCCACCTGCTCTTGCTGCCACTCTTGCCGGTCGGATGGGGCCAGTGGGCAGTGGTCCCGGAACTTCGCCCCGCCAGGAATGCGCATGCGCGTTGCAACATCCAGGTGAGGTCCACCTGCGGCTCCTCCCTTGTGGCGGTGTCCACTCACACATTGATGGCAGTGATCTACTGCGCGGGGGTGACCACGATGTTGATCGTAGCCTCAGAGGCGAGGCACCTAGCCCCCAGGGTATGCGCGTACTGGTGGTGTATGCCATCCCTGCAATGTCCGCCTTCTTGGTATGTTCGCAGTGCGCCTATGGCGGACTCGGAGTCGGGCACCAGCCAACACACCCCCTCCTGCAACGGCAGCCGGCGGATGCAGAGCTGCAGCGTCATGGCCTCCCCCTCTTAGGAGGTCCCCACTCTGGAGGCCACCGGGGTGTGGTATTCCCCTGGTGCACTCTCGTATGCGAGCGCCATGACCATCCTTGCCTGGGTGGCCCCGGCATTGGTGGTCACTATGGCCCCATTGATGGTTGCCAGCGAAGTGTCCCGTTGTGCCGGTGGTTGTGGCTTTCGGGGCTCCAAGTGATGGGGCCCTAGGCAACCATCCTTCTAGGGCCCCCACAGCGCACCCGGCACCCAGCCTGTGGGTAGGGCTGGGAGTACACAGGGTGTGGTGTGGTATAGTGTGGTGTAGTGGGGTGTAGTGTGGTGTGGTGTGGTGTGGCATGGTGTGGTGTGGTGTGTTGTGGTCTGCCGAAGGCGCTGTTACCAAAAGGCAATGGCCGAGATGGTCTTGCATACGGGTAATGCAAGCCGGGAGGGCTGTGTGTGTAGACACGTGCTGTGTGTTGTGTGTTGCGCACCTGTGTGGCGGGCGGAGTTGTCCCCATGTTCGGTGGGCTTAGTTCTAGGCCGCCTTGGGGACTCCTTGCTGCTCTACCTGCTGGTGCAGCTGCAGTTCCTGTAGGGCCCACGCCATGGTACCTCCGGGCCCGGCACGGGCCTTCATGAGGCCTTCCCGGGCCTTGGTGTGGGCGAGCCAAACTTTCTATGACTCTGACAATAGTTGCCGGATGAACTCTGTCCCGATGTCGTGCGGTCCCGCTAGTCCCATATGGGCCGCTTGCATGGGCGGTGTGGTGATTGCCGCCGACCACTGTTCTAGGACGGCGGAGTCCCACATTTGGCGCCGCACTTGCGAAGCCTGTGGCCCAACATAGGTGTTGAGCCACGTATGCAGGCACTACCGGGCCGGGCGCCACTCATGGGACTACCCTGGGCACTCCCACAAGTGGTGGGCCGTTTCGGGGCTCAGCCGTACGTTGTGGTGCGCCGAGCGTTCCCCCAGCACCATCATGGCAGGCAGGTTGCACATGCGGTGGGCCATGAGATGCTACTGCTGGTCGCCGGTGAACCAGTCCAAAGGCAGGCTGAGGCTTGGCTGGTAGTTCGGCCCCCACCAGTGCTCGTAGTGTACCCAAGTGGGGACAGCAGCCTGCTCCTGCAACCACTCCTGCAGGTCCGTAAGGGCTAGCTAGCAGTGGTCCCGGAACTTTACCGGGGGCAAGCAGGCGTAGTGGCGGCACAACATCCAGGTGAGGCCCGCTTGTGGCTCCTCTTTGGTCGCCGCATCCACCCGTACGTTGATGGCACTTATCCAGTGGCTGTGGTGTAGTGTGGTGTGGTGTGGTGTGGTATGGTGTGGTGTGGTGTGGTGTGGTGTGGTATGGTATGTCACCACAATCGGTTCCCTGCGTACTCGCAAACACACAAGATATACTGCAGGGCCACAAACGTCCACCAGCATCGACCAAGCCCCCATAGACTGCCATAAAATCCCGACAAAGCCCACACAGATGCACTTGCTAGGACTGGACTGATCGCTCTTGACGCTGGATCTACCTGCCCAAAACGCCCCCCTAACGGACAAAGCAACTGCTAGGGTGGGTAGCCAGGTTGGCACTTCTTGACTGCACCTGGAGGGGGCACGGTTACTGCTGTGTAGGGCACGAGTTGGTATGTGCTAGGGTGCTTCCTCAAACCTAAGACCAGTGAACCGCTTGCGGGAAAGGGGTTCTGAAAGGGCTGTGCTAGGGCACTGACGAAAGCATCCAAATTCATCTACTTAAACGATTTATGCTTATCAAAGCGAGAGACCCCAGTAGCACGCTGAGCCCCCAACTGCTCTGGGCAGTTTCGTCACTTGGTTGGATCTGCTTGCCCAGGTATCAGTGGCGGGTGTTGGCAGTGCATTGACCCATCCCCCGTGCTGGATCTACCAGCCTATGCACCAGATGGGCGCTTTGGCGTTGGACTGATTGCAGAGTTGTATCTGCAATATCCGCCCCAAGATGATGGATCTGCCCTCCTGGGCCTGCCAGGATCCACATTGTCACATCTAGACTGGATACTGGAACTGCCTCCACGTACTGGTAAGCATCTCAGTCGTATCCAGGCACTGCACTGAAATACACGAAGAAGGGCCACAGAACATTCAGAATGGGACAGGAAAGCAGTGTGAAAAATCAATTTCCTCTGATACCCCACTAATTCAGCACACAATTCACCACACCACACCACACCACACCACACCACACCACACCACACCACACCACACCACACCACACCACACCACACCACACCACACCACACCACACCACACCCTACCACACCACACCACACCCTACCACACCACACCACACCACACCACACCACACCACACCGGCAGTGAGGCAGTGCATTGCAGGAGTTGCACTGCCCACTGTTCCCAGGCAGTGAGGCAGTGCATTGCAGGAGTTGCACTGTCCACTGCCCCCAGGCGGTGAGGCAGTGCATTGCAGGAGTTGCACTGCCCACTGTTCCCAGGCAGTGAGGCAGTGCATTGCAGGAGTTGCACTGTCCACTGCCCCCAGGCAGTGAGGCAGTGCATTGCAGGAGTTGCACTGCCCACTGTTCCCAGGCAGTGAGACAGTGCATTGCAGGAGTGGCACTGCCCACTGCCCCCCGGCAGTGAGGCAGTGCATTGCAGGAGTTGCACTGCCCACTGTTCCCAGGCAATGAGGCAGTGCATTGCAGGAGTTGCACTGTCCACTGCCCCCAGGCAGTGAGGCAGTGCATTGCAGGAGTTGCACTGCCCACTGTTCCCAGGCAGTGAGGCGGTGTATTGCGGGAGTTCCACTGCCCACTGCCCCCAGCCAGTGAGGCAGTGCATTGCAGGAGCTGCACTGCCCACTGCCCCCAGGCAGTGCGGCAGTGGATTGCAGGAGTGGCACTGCCCACTGCCCCCAGGCAGTGAGGCAGTGCATTGCGGGAGTTGCACTGCCCACTGTTCCCAGGCAGTGAGGCAGTGCATTGCAGGAGTTGCACTGTCCACTGCCCCCAGGCAGTGAGGCAGTGCATTGCAGGAGTTGCACTGCCCACTCCTCCCGGGCAGTGAGGCGGTGTATTGCGGGAGTTCCACTGCCCACTGCCCCCAGGCAGTGAGGCAGCGCGTAGCAGGAGTTGCGGTGCCCACTGCCCCCAGGCAGTGAGGCAGTGCATTGCAGGAGTTCCACTGCCCACTGCCCCCAGGCAGTGGGGCAGAGCACTGCAGGAGTTCCACTGCCCACTGCCCCCAGGCAGTGAGGCAGTGCATTGCAGGAGTGGCACTGCCTACTGCCCAAGGGCAGTGAGGCAGTGCATTGCACGAGTTGCGCTGCCCACTGCCCCCAGCCAGTGAGGCAGTGCATTGCAGGAGCTGCACTGCCCACTGCCCCCAGGCAGTGCGGCAGTGGATTGCAGGAGTGGCACTGCCCACTGCCCCCAGGCAGTGAGGCAGTGCATTGCAGGAGTTGCACTGCCCACTGTTCCCAGGCAGTGAGGCAGTGCATTGCAGGAGTTGCACTGTCCACTGCCCCCAGGCAGTGAGGCAGTGCATTGCAGGAGTTGCACTGCCCACTCCTCCCGGGCAGTGAGGCAGTGCATTGCGGGAGTTCCACTGCCCACTGCCCCAGGGCAGCGAGGCAGTGCATTGCAGGAGTTGCGCTGCCCACTGCCCCCAGGCAGTGGGGCAGAGCATTGCAGGAGTTCCAATGCCCACTGCCCCCAGGCAGTGAGGCAGTACATTGCAGGAGTGGCACTGCCTACTGCCCGAGGGCAGTGAGGCAGTGCATTGCAGGAGTTGCACTGCCCACTGCCCCCAGCCAGTGAGGCAGTGCATTGCAGGAGCTGCACTGCCCACTGCCCCCAGGCAGTGCGGCAGTGGATTGCAGGAGTGGCACTGCCCACTGCCCCCAGGCAGTGAGGCAGTGCATTGCAGGTGTTGCACTGCCCACTGGTCCCAGGCAGTGGGACGGTGTATTGCGGGAGTTCCACTGCCCACTGCCCCCAGGCAGTGGGGCAGAGCATTGCAGGAGTTCCACAGCCCACTGCCCCCAGGCAGTGAGGCAGTGTATTGCGGGAGTGGCACGGCCTGTTGCCCGAGGGCAGTGAGGCAGTGCATTGCAGGAGTTGCACTGCCCACTGCCCCCAGCCAGTGAGGCAGTGCATTGCAGGAGCTGCACTGCCCACTGCCCCCCGGCAGTGCGGCAGTGGATTGCAGGAGTGGCACTGCCCACTGCCCCCAGGCAGTGAGGCAGTGCATTGCAGGAGTTGCACTGCCCACTGTTCCCAGGCAGTGAGGCAGTGCATTGCAGGAGTTGCACTGTCCACTGCCCCCAGGCAGTGAGGCAGTGCATTGCAGGAGTTGCGCTGCCCACTCCTCCCGGGCAGTGAGGCAGTGCATTGCGGAAGTTCCACTGCCCACTGCCCCAGGGCAGTGAGGCAGTGCATTGCAGGAGTTGCGCTGCCCACTGCCCCCAGGCAGTAGGGCAGTGCATTGCGGGAGTTCCACTGCCCACTGCCCCCAGGCAGTGGGGCGGTGCATTGCAGGAGTTCCACTGCCCACTGCCCCCAGGCAGTGAGGCAGTGCATTGCAGGAGTTGCACTGTCCGCTGCCCCCAGGCAGAGAGGCAGTGCATTGCAGGAGTTGCACTGCCCACTGCCCCCAGGCAGTGAGGCAGTGCATTGCAGGAGTTGCACTGCCCACTGCCCCAGGGCAGTGAGGCAGTGCATTGCAGAAGTTGCACTGCCCACTGCCCCCAGGCAGTGGGGTAGTGCATTGCAGGAGTTCCACTGCCCACTGCCCCGGGGCAGTGAGGCAGTGCATTGCAGGAGTTGCACTGCCCACTGCCCCAGGGCAGTGAGGCAGTGCATTGCAGGAGTTGCACTGCCCACTGCCCCCAGGCAGTGGGGCGGTGCATTGCAGGAGTTCCACTGCCCACTGCCCCCAGGCAGTGGGGTAGTACATTGCAAGAGTTCCACTGCCCACTGCCCCAGGGCAGTGAGGCAGTGCGTAGCAGGATTTGCACTGTCCACTGCCCCCAGGCAGTGAGGCAGTGCATTGCAGGAGTTGCACTGCCCACTGCCCCAGGGAAGTGAGGCAGTGCATTGCAGGAGTTGCGCTGCCCCCTGCCCCCAGGCAGTGAGGCAGTGCATTGCGGGAGTTCCACTGCCCACTGCCCCAGGGCAGTGAGGCAGTGCATTGCAGGAGTTGCGCTGCCCACTGCCCCCAGGCAGTGGGGCAGTGCATTGCAGGAGTTGCACTGTCCACCGCCCCCGGGCAGTGAGGCAGTGCGTTGCAGGATTTGCACTGTCCACTGCCCCCAGGCAGTGAGGCAGTGCATTGCAGGGGTTCCACTGCCCACTGCCCCCAGGCAATGAGGCAGTGCATTGCAGGAGGTCCACTGCCCACTGCCCCCAGGCAGTGAGGCAGTGCATTGAAGGAGGTCCACTGCCCACTGCCCCCCGGCAGTGAGGCAGTGTGTTGCAGGAGGTCCACTGCCCACTGCGCCCAGGCAGTGGGGCAGTGCATTGAAGGAGGTCCACTGCCCACTGCGCCCAGGCAGTGAGCAACAGTGCAGCAGGGCACACACAGTGCAGTGTGGTGCAGAGCACCAAGCAGTGCGGCACCACACAGAAGGCACTGGTGGTGCAGCGCGGCACGCAGGGTGCAGTGGGCCAATGAGACCCTGTGTGACTGCGCGCAGGCGTCGGCAAGGCAGTGTCGGCCAAGTGCGAGAGTGCACTGGTCCGGCTATGCCACAACACACTTACACACAGCGCGCACACAACACACACAGCCCAGCCCGTTTACCTGTACCCGTGGGTAGACATCCCGGCCTTTGCCTTTTGGTAACAGCGCCTTCGGCACACCACACCACACCACACCACACCACACCACACCACACCACACCACACCACACCACACCACACCACACCACACCACACCACACCACACCACACCACACCACACCACACCACACCACACCACACCACACCATACCATACCATACCACACCACACCACACCACACCACACCACACCACACCACACCACACCACACCACACCACACCACACCACACCACACCACACCACACCACACCACACCACACCACACCACACCATACCATACCATACCATACCATACCATACCATACCATACCATACCACACCACACCATACCACACCACACCACACCACACCACACCACACCATACCATACCATACCATACCATACCATACCACACCACACCACACCACACCACACCATACCATACCACACCATACCACACCACACCACACCACACCACACCACACCACACCACACCACACCATACCATACCGCAGTGGGGTGGAGTGGTGCGGTGCCGTGAGATGTGGTTTTGCTGTGTGCTCGAACATGGTACATGGATAGCCTCGAGGGGGGCATGGGGTACAGGCGAAACCTCTTGCTTTCCGGTGGCGGTCCTGCCCATAGGATGTGCCGTGTGCGTGTGTGTGGAGTGGTGCTTGGTCCCACAGAGCACAGCCCTCATCCCTGACCGCGTGACATGCCCGGCCCGCTCAGCCGTGATCCGCTGTCGCCCAGGCCAACGCGGACACATACCAAACGCTGATCTGTGGGTACGCCAAAGGCCAGCAAATGCGACGAGTACAGGGAGTGTGGGACCTGATGGAACAGGGGGAGTTCAAGCCCTCGCTGGGGGTGTTCGACGCCCTCATCAACGCCTACGGCGGGGCCAATCAGCTGCAGAAGATCGCGGACATCTTTGCAGTCATGAAGGTCCTTGCCGGCCTCGACCACACCCCAAATCCGAGTCTGTGCCACCACCCGATGCCCCATTATACTGACCGTCAGTGTCGGGCGTCGGGGCCCAGAACTGTATTCGACCGCCCCGACTGCCCCACAGGCTTTCGAAAGCGAGGAGCCACTTACCAGACCGGCCCCGCCCAAGACTCCCCCCCACGATACATGACTGACCGTGACCAGCGCGACGAGGCGACCATTTTGTGTGATTGTTGTCGGGGTCCCCCCCCCCCCCCAGTGTGGTTGTTAGAAGCCCCTGTCAGGAAAATTATCCTGCAGATGTACACCGCAGCGCGCACAAGTCAGTGCTGGAGTCGGCAAACCCGGCATGGACTCGGAGTGTGCATCTGGATGCACCTGGTCACCGGCACGGGCAACAGCCCGTCTCCGGGACAGCCGACCCCCGGAGTAGTCAAACAGGACAAGTCATCCAGGGGCTCCGTTGACACGACCAAAACACGTTCGGGCCCACAGAGGGTCAGAATGAGCAGTGGCGAGAGGCCAATAGGCGCCGCCAAAGGCAAACAATCAGATACCGAGGCTTTGTGCCAACCCCCCCCCCCCCCGCGCGTTGGACCCGATACAGAGCAGTGAAACAGGGACAGTCCGGGGGCTCCGTTGGCACACCCTCCCAAGGGAAAAGAAGGGGTGTAGGGAGGTAAGGATAGGCCAGGCAGGAAAGGGAGGGCACAAGGTGGTGAGAGGCCGATGGGCACCGCCGCCGATGGAGGGAAAGGGTTCAAGGAAAGGGCAGCGGTAAGTGGCGAGAGGCCAATAGGCGCCGCCCGCTGCAGACAGCAACACAACCAGGCGTCATGCCCCCCCCCCCCCCTCCCCCCGCACTCCTGCCCCCAGGCAAGAAGAGGACTGGCAGCTGCTGTTAATGCTGTGCGAGCCTCTGGTGAAGTCAAGACCGCACCGTTGCGCTCCTGGTCAAGCCGCGAGGCACTCCGCGGTGGCAGAGTGCTTGCGCTCCGCACTGAAGATTAGTGCCGTGTGGCTCCGTAATGTGTTGTTGCCGCGACCCGCCACCCGAGAGAAACAGACACGGGGGGCCCACCGCAGCGGCTCGGTGGATCTTCGTTGGTGGCGAGGAGTCGATTGACGCCGCCCGTTGGTTGCAGCACATCAGCCCCCCCGCCTCCCCCTGGGGGGGGGGGGCGCCCCTCCGTCTTGCGCCGACCTCCATGCGGCAGTGGGCGCGCCCATCTTCCGCCCCCTCCCCTTGTCAGTGGTAACTCTCACAGCGGCCTATTCCGCAGATGTGCAATGTTGCCTGGCTTGAAAAGGAGGGACAAAAAGTGGGACCACCTGCCGCGGCGGCGTGCGCGCGGTGCGACGCCGCGCAATTCAGCAGAAGTTGAAAGAGCACAATGGGAAGCGTTTGGCATGTTTTTCTGGAGGGGCTGGTCTGGCCGTTCCTGGGGAAGGTGCACGCGGCGCGGGCGCAGGGCAAGTACTACGCAGACTGACCTCGCACTTCACGGGTGTGTCAGCCACCCCTCGTGCCTTCGCCTCAACCCCTTTCATAGCCTGTGCCTGAGGCCCGACCACAACCTCTGCCGTAGCCCAGGCACTGCCCCAGCGCCGTCGCAGCGCTGTGGGCAGTGGCAGGGAGTCGGGTGTGCGTGAACGCCTCTCCGTTTTGCAGAAACACAGCGTCCCGGCCGCGGTATCCACATTCAATACGCTGCTGACGGTCTATGGCAAGGTCTGCGTGCCGGTGTCTTCGATCGGCCCGGGTGTTGTGTCAGAAGGTGTTGCCATTCCCTGGGACCCGATGCGGAGGGCTCATGGTCGGAGCCTTCCGTCGGCGGAGATGACGGTCTACACACCAAACGGGAGTGGCAATCGACCTCCCGTAGGCACTACGTTGCGTCTGGGGCAAATGAATGGGATGCCGGCGCAGCTACACCCAAACCTGCGTCACCATATGCTCCAGGCGCCGGGTGAGAAAGAGGGAGAGGGGGGCGGTTGCGTGAGTTGTAAATGGGGACCGCGGGGTCGGACCGACGTTTGTTGGGATCACGCACCCGGACACCGTGCGGTGCGGCGGGACGGCATCGCACACTCGTAAGCGCAGTTTGAGGAATCACGGCGCGCGCATGCCTGGTGGGCTAACGCACTCATCAGCCTGCAAGTAAGCGTAGTGCCCCCCACTCCCCCCACCGCCAAACAACAGGAACCGTGTGTCGCTATGGCAGTCAATTCCCCTTCCCATGTTCACGGTAGCCCCGGTCTACAAACACGCCGGATGTGCTGCTTTCCCTGGGGGCGGGGGATGCAACCGTCATGGGCGGTGACCTGAACTTTGTTTCCAATGTCACCTCCGGTAATCCGGGCAGCAATGGCACACATGAGCTCCGAGTTGGGGCGCGTGGATGCCGGAGGGCCATGTTCGGATGCGGATGAAGTGATTGGCAATTATGTCCGGAGAAGAACAACGTTCCGTTGGTGGATGCGGTGGATGGTCGATTCCCCTGATTGCACGTGTCTTCACTGCTTCGGCATTGCTGGCCCGCAGGGGACTGGCATCTTTGCTCTCAGTGCACGCCACCCCCTTGCTCCTTGCGGGGGGGGGGGGTGACAGAAGGGCTTTGGAAAAAGTCGAAAAACTCAGGTGCCACCAAACAGCCTAAAATACCGCAATTTCGGGTTCAACTCCTTTTAACGTCCGTAGGCCTATGCACAGAGGTAGAGGGGCGGAAGGAGAGGGCCGATCAGATTTCGGGCGCCCCCCCCCCCCCCCCCCATACAGGGAGGAAGGGACCTTGGCCCTCAACCCCAGCCATTGAACACTCGGACAGCAAGCACAGAGAACAATGATCTGTTACACTGAACTGAGAGCAATGAAGACCGTGGGGCAGGCGCGGTTGGAGCTAATTGCGGTGAAGCAAACCTGACCCATTGTGGCCCCCATACAGGCCCCCCACCTATGGAGCACGGCGGCCGAGAGGGACGAGCTGGTCCCTCCAGTGCGCCCTCCTCGGCGCCTTCCACCCCTCCCTGGTCAGCCCCACGGGCTGCTGCTGCACAGCTCGTGGCGCCCTGTTGGACGCCCCCCATCCCTCCTTGGCTGGTGTGCCCCCCACCTCCGTCACGGGCCCCTCCTCAGCCCCTCTGTGCCCCCCCGGGGCCGGCCACAGGCTGAGGCCCTGTGAAGCCATCCCTCCCGCCGCGCCTGGCGCTTACAACCCCCTCCTCGGCCGGTCCCGCCAGCCCCATCACCCCTCGCCCGACTGTGGCTGGCCATAGGCCGAGGCCTCTCTCATTCCGGCCCTGCTCCCTCAGCGCTGCGCACTGCGGCACCGTCGCCGCGCGTGATCTCCCTCCGGAGCGGCTGTGGTGTCGCTGCGCTGTGGGGGAGGGGGTGGTTGTGGTATCCCCCCCACCCCCTGGCCCAGCCGACCCCTGGGCTGGCGGCTAGCGCGATCCGCGACGCCCCGATGCCAAGCTGCAGCCCCCCAAGGGGGGGGTTCACTGCCGGGCCGGCGGCGGCTTGAGAGGGCCCGGCGGCGAGGGGCCACTTCCCCTGCCCTGCCCCTGGGGTCTTGAGGGCAGGGGGAGTGGGTCTGGCAGGGGGATGGGGGGGGGCAGACCCCAGCTCCCCCACGTCAACGTCCTGCGGTGCTGAGCACCGCGCGCTTGAGTGCGGTAACAGTCCTGCCCCCTCCCTCCGGTCAGTGGACACGCTGGGGGGGGGCGGCGAGGGGGGCCATCGTGGGCCGCGAAGAAATAAAAGAAGGCCGTCGGTGGTCCATCTCCGCCGGCCTGTGCTGGCTGATGCAGTGGCGGACCTCCCCCTCCGCCTGCACCGGGTCCAGCACACGCCGAACAACAAAGTCTGGCAAGCTGGACTCTGGAAAGTCCAGCCCAGCCCCATGCGTGGGCGCCACACCGGGTGCCACAGGCGCACAAAAATCGCACTGGGGGGGGGGGGCACGTAGAAGAGCTGTGGGCCAGTGCCTGGGACCCCCCCCCCCCTTCTCTGTGGGAACTCGGTCAGTGCGCATTCAAGATCAGGCACTCCTTCTGGGGCCCTCCGGTCGGCCTGCATGGGCTGAGCCCCATGGTTTGGGCTACGTGGGCCTAGCGGCCACTACGTGGGTCCCTATGGGTTCTCGAGTACCCGTATTGTCACCAAATGACCACCCAAACCCATTCCGGGGGCGACGGAATAAATATGGGGGTTGTGTGTTCGTTTTGATTTTTTTTGG
This sequence comes from Eutreptiella sp. 'Long Island Sound 2002', assembly GCA_964036045.1. Lineage (NCBI taxonomy): Eukaryota > Euglenozoa > Euglenophyceae > Eutreptiales > Eutreptiaceae > Eutreptiella > Eutreptiella sp. 'Long Island Sound 2002'. Next base: position 44,596,066 of record OZ038389.1, on the reverse strand, counting down.
GGGCATCCGTTTGCATCCGTTTGTTTTTGTTTTATTTGTATTGATTTGTGCGCATGCGACCGCCGGCACCGAAGAGAGGGTTTGTGGACTGGCCTGAGACCACCGAATCTTGGGCACGTGTGGGTCCCGGACTTCCGCAGGGCCCAGAGCCCGTGCCGGTCTGGGGGGTCGGTGCGGCCGCTCCGTTCAGGTGAATGACGTCAAACGAATGGAGGAGCTGCAGCTCGAAATGAAGAAGCGCGGCATCGTCTTCAACGCGCGGACGTACCGGGCCCTCATCGACGCATACGCCCGCGTGGGGGAGTTCGAGAAGGTCCAGGAGGTCCGGCAGGTGTGCGGGGGGCGGAGGCGGGCGGGGCTCCCTCCGGGCGCCCCAGTCGGCGCCGCGACGAACACTGAGGCCGTACGGCCAGAAAGGTGCTGCCCAGGGAAGTGTTGGAATGGCCGTACACCGCAGGAGGAGGGGGGGGGTGTCCCCCCTGGACCCCCCCCCCTCCCCCAGACCAAAGTGACCATCGTGGGAAGAAGCGACATTTACAAGAAGGAAAATCTGATCGGGCCATTTTTGGTACACAAACTTTTGGGTCCCCCCCCCCCCTCCTTCTCCCTCCTGCCCCGCGGCGGGGGTGCGGCGGCGGCGGCGGCTGGTGCTGTTGCTATCCGGGGTTGGCGACCCACCGACGGGGCGCTGCGGCCCCTCGAAGGCGCCAGCGGACCCTTTCAGTCCTCACATCCGGCCTCCCCGACTGACTCGACCTGGAGGATGCCTCTGCCGCTAAGTCATGCGACACGGATCTCTGCCGATACCCTCGGGCGCATACCGCACGGTGCACGGCTCACGCGGACATGACACCCTCTCCAGGCGCATGCCCAGGACATCAGGTTCAGTGCATTTGAACAGCAATGCCCACGAATGATGACAACCCCCGATTTTGCTCCAAAAAAAAACGAGTGCAATCGAATTTTTGATCATCCCCAAATCCCATACAATGCCCCCCCCCCCCCCCCTGCGCCTGTGACTACATGCAAGGCACATTGATGGCGCTGATGGCCGATGGACTGATGGCCCTGCGTGTCGACAGTCGGCGATGACGGCAGTGACGAGGCAAGCCCGGCTCGCGTCTAATGCGGACGTCGCCACCGGATCTTATTGCAGCCTGTCACTGTACGGCAGTGAAGTGCCTCGGCGAGACGGGCGTCCAGCCACCGCTCTGGTGGACGGCTCTGTCACCCCGGGTCAGCCTGCCGTCCACGCCGTCCTCCTGCCTGCCCCATGCAGTGTGACCTGACCTGGAAGCTGCATTTGTGCTCGTGCCGGCCTCTCTCAAAAAGCATCCACAATGTATCCCCCCACCCCCCCCAAAAAGAACACTGCATCCCAGTGGTTTTGGATACATCTTCTCCGAAAGACTGCACCAGGCCTCTCGCTCAGGCCCGTTGCGACCTCCCACTCGGGGACTGCGTGCGGTCGTCGTGCGGTTGCTTCAGACTTCCCGGACAGGCCGCGCAAGCCCCCCCGCCCCCTTTGCCCCCACGGCCCTACCTCCTCTGAACATTTCGGTGCCCTCAGGCGATGCGCACTGCCAACGTCGTGGCAGACGCCTCCATTTTCGCCGCCCTGATCAACGCCTACGCCGCGAATCGCGAGTACGGCAGCGTCCCGCGGCTCATTCAAGAGATGAAGGTCCCGCGCACACTTTGTCACGGCGTTCCCACGCGCTTCCCCGACCGACGGGAACGCGCGGCGCTTCGTCAGCGCGCAGAGGCCAACGCCAGAGCGGACCCGTTGGCGACCGCCGCGTGGGGGTAGGGGAGCGCCGAAAAAGAGAGCGGCGGAGGGGGTCGGTGGAGGCTCCCAATGCCGGGGGGAAGGGCAGGGGCAGGCCTGCGTCAGCAGGTGATTTTTGGCATCGGTTCCCCCCCTCTGGACCCCCCCGCCTCACCAAAGTTTTTGGAGTGGCACAAAAAGAAAACTTAGTAAATGACAAATTTCTTTGGGCCTTTTGCGGTGCACAAACTTTTGGGTCCCAGGACCCCCCCGCCCCTGCCACACCACCCCAATGCGAGCACCGCGCCGGGGGATGGGTACGTATGCCCATACGATAGGTACTCCGCATAAGATAGATGCCTATGGCCTAACGATAGGTACCAGGTCACGGGCTTTGCGCGTTGGAGTGACTGAGCTGGTCGGCCACTGCGGTGGTCCGTTCGGCCGATACGTGTTTTGTACCGGGGCGAATGTGTGCATGGGGCAGGGAGGGGGATACGATTGTGCGTGCAAGGCAAAGGAGGGCCCCAACCGCGTGGGCATTTGGGGCGTGGTCAGGCGGTCGGAAACTGCGTCATTGGCGATGCCTGCGCAGAGCCCAAACATTGTTGCCGTGCGCTGAACGCGTGCACATTTGGGTATTTGCCATGCCCCCGATGCGTATGTGGCCGTGAGCTGCCATGGTCTCAACGCAGCAACAGAGGGTGACTCTGTACCCCAAAGGCACGTGCAGTGGGGGCTCCCGTGCAGGCACACGGGACGGCTGCTGCGTGAAAGACATGTGCCAGTGCTGCCCCGCGGCCGTGTGCTGTCCCGATGGCCGTTGTGCATCTGTGCCATGGCGGGACCCCTCGATATCTGCGCTGCTCCGGAGGATCGCTGTGTGCCCCTGCCACCCGACGCTGTCCCTCCGGCGCCAATGCCCTGAGCCCCGCACACGACTGCCTTGTGCCGGTGCGGTGAGGTATGTGGGTATGCGCAGCGGGCGTCTGCCGTGCCTCAAGGGCCTGCGCCGTCTTGCAGAGAGCGGCTGCCATGCCCCAAAGGTCTGCGCGGCGGGCGGCTGCGATTTCTCTTCGGTTTTGTGCAGACGTACCCTGACCTAAGCTCTGCCTTTCGCCCTCAGGAAAGTTTTGTTGTCCCGACGCTGGAGGTGTTCACTGAACTGCTGCACTGCTACGCGCGGGCCCGGGACCTGCGCAGGGCCGAGGAAACGTGGAATACCATGAAGGTGTTGTGGGTGTGGGGGCCTGACGGGAGGGTGCCGCGTGGTGTGCGGCGGCCAACGGCGTTGGCTCGGCTGAAGGCTGGTGAGCCCTGTCGCCCCGGGGGCTGCTCCGGGACCGCAGTGTTGCCTGTCTTGCAACCTCCATTGCCTTCCATTACCCTCCCCCTCCCAGAGAGGCCGCGTGGTTCGGTCGTCATCGCGCATGACGTCTGACATTGGATCGCGAAGAGGTCTGGTTCAAGCGTATTTTTTAATGGGGTGGATACCCTACCCCAGAGCGGAACAGGGGGGGGGATGTTCCGGCCTTATTTTTATGGTGGGTGCCTCCACCAGAACACCTGCCCCCCCCCCCCCCCTCGCAGGTTGGGTACGCCATCAATGAGTTGCTTTGTTTTTTTGGCATGCTCCCGGGTTTCCTTGAAGTACATAGTTTGAGGTTTTTGTTGTACCCATCTGCCAACCACCAGTAACCGCGTTGGCAACCACATTTGAAATCCCCTTTTCAGCCCCCTGCCCTCCCCAAGCGCATATCTGGGCCCCTGCGGCGCGAACCAGAAGATTGCACGTCACGAGTAGGAGGATCATGCGAGCCCGCATGCACCATTCCACGCACGTGACGTTGCACAGGGGCCACCGCAACCGCCTGTCACCGGGTCTCCTCCCTGCGCACCGCGTTACCCGTTCTCAGGCCTGCGATTTGATTCCTGATCTGCCCGCGTACAACGCAATGCTCATGGCTTATGGCACTGCTCGACAGTACCCGAAGGTGAAGCAGTTGTGGATCGAGATGCAGCAAAAGGGGGTCAAGGGCAATGCCCATACTCACAAACTGTTGCGGAGTATCTTCAGCCGCTTGGGGGATCGGCAGCAGGTGTGCCTCAGCTGGACTACGACCCACCAACTTCGTCCCTCCTTCACCGCACCCACTGCTCCTCGACGGACGACGTTGCACTGTCCGCTGGTGCCCTTGCCCTCATTAATCTGGGCACCATCCTGCTCATAAGACTGTAATCAACGCCCCAATCGCCTTTGAATGCCCCAATCGCCCTTTCTTCCATTGCTTCCGGCCTCCGCAGAGTATGTATCAAGTATGTATCCCAAGTGTGCGGTTTGGGTATCACCGCTGACTGCTGCCCCATATTTGGCCAACGACAGCATCTCTCTCGAGTTTCGCACATCACCGCCGCCCCTGTCGCACCCCTCCCACCCAAATCCATCAAGCGCTTGATACTCTTTTGGTCACCCCCAATTATCGGAGTGTTTATAGGATTTCCACCTTTTGTCATGAAGTTAGTCCAGCCCCGACCCCTTCATGGCTGACGTAATTGAGGCCGGGCAACATGATAAATTTGTTATTGTGCATGCTTCTATAAGAAAGACAGAAATCAGATTCTGTCCATTGGTGCTGTAGGCCCTTCGGCTGGGAGGGTTGGGGCCCAGGGGGACTAACAATGCATGTGCAACCTCTTGATACTGCCGGCAGCGCCGTACAGAAGTGCTCACCATTGGTTGTATGTGTCTCACATGGAAAGGAAGAAGGAGCTGCCTGCAACTGCAGCACGCAACCTGTTTCTTGGTTTGTGCCAGTGAAGGGTGGTTGAGGCTACTGAAGGCCCGCATGCCCAAGATACCACCTGCCCCACTTGGTCATCAAGCATCAAAATAATATCAAGCATGCCTGATCATATTTTGACTACCAACCACATAGCTGGTGGAACCCGTCAAACACAACGCACTACATGGTGATTTGGTGCACTAGCATCGTGGAGAACTGAAATGGAACAGGCAATTTGGCCGTCTTGGGTGCATTTTGGTCTCTTGATTGCTCCGGCAGCCATGACTTGGCGTTTTAGCATGATTTTTTCTGGGCCTTTTGGCGCGCAAAGACGAGGTGGGGGTGGGGGCTGGCCAACCCCCCCCCCCCTGCTCCTCCTTCAACCCCCCCCCCCCTCTTTGTTGTTTCCATGCATTTTGCCCGTTTCCCCCTTTGGGGGTGTTTTCCGTGTTTTTAGTGTTTTCCTTGTCATTGCAGCCCATGTTCACTATTTTTGATCAAAGCAAGTGGTACATTTTTGCATATTTGAATGTTTTTTGCACATTTGCAGTGTGTGCATCAGCAATCTGAACAGGCTCACCAAGTCTTGGTTGTGGGAAGGGGTTGCTAAGGGTTATGGAATACTTAGCTACGAGGGTCTGGGTAGCAAGGTGGTGTGGGTGCTTCACGGGGTATATTAGGGTCGAGTGGGAAGGGCAATTTAAAGACATGTGCAGTAGTCTTTTATGTTGGTGTTGTCAGGTGTTAGCATTTGGGTTCCAAGGGGTTGTTGGTGTTCAAATGGGCCATTGTGAGGGCCGGTCAGTCATTTGCTGCACTTTGCACCTTCGTTCTCCCTGTTACTTCTTATATCATGCCGCCTGTGTGGTTCCGCCCCGAATTTGGGGTTGATTGTACTTGAAGGCCAATGGGACGGAACTTTGGGCCACTCAAGTGAGCCATGCTGCCAAAAAGTGCATCACAAAGAACAATATAAATCATACACTGTTCATGTTCAGGCCTCTACCAAATCCCATCACCAAGGCCTCTGATGGGTTGACGGGTTGGTCAAAAAATGTTGTTTTTTCTGCCATTTTGGGTTTTTTTTTTGCGTTTTCTTTTTGAGCACAAGTTTCTTTCGGTTTTGGCATAATTATCCCAAATGCATGTGTGTTTGCCTGTTGCGTTTCTCGGCACCACAGCCTCCGCCGGTCCCTACAGTGCCCTATTGCATGTTTTGGGGCGCCCTTTGTCTTTTCGGTGCTGCCAGCCCACGTCTGACTCGGGGGTCCCCCCGTCATGTCCGACCTCAGGCCAACCAGAACCCCCGCGCCGCCTGCTCCTCAATCCTCCGTCCTCCTCATGTCTCTTCGCAGCTGTGGCATTTGGAAGAAGTGTTGCAAGTCCAGCGGGGTCGAGTCAATACTTTAACTGAGTTGTCACAATTGCGGCGTGCAGGCCTTCAGGCTGATGCAGGTGTGGGGAGGTCTCACATTTGTGTGTGTGTGTATGTGTGTATGTGTGTGTGTGTTTATGTGTACACAATATGCAACGTCCTGCATGCGTGTTGGAACCTCCATGTATTCTGTGAATGCATGTCAACCCCCGGGGACCCCTGCCTCCATACATGCCACACACCATCCACAGTGGCTCTGGGGCTTGCGCTGGTGTGCCACCGATCAGGCGTCCGAGTCGCCTACCCCCAGCCCAGCGCCTTGGACCACGAGTGGAACCTGAAGTCCAACCCCCCCCCCCCCCTCCTGTCCCCATCCCTTGCATACCCCGCGTACCTGGCTGGCATCATCACATGGGCGCTGAGCAGCGCACGGCCGTGGTGCCACACATGGGCGGGGGAAATGCTTTCGCTCGCCGCGTGGTTACAGATTGCGCTGTTCAGTGGATACCAGAAAAAACACGAGGCCCGGGCAGCACATTCGGCCATTGGTAGGGCGCTTGCTACCAGTCCAAACGCCCCGTCACAAACAGTTCGATGCATGTACTCCCTCCTCCCCAATCTCCCCATGTCACAATGTTGTCACTTGACGTTTTGCGCAACGTGGATCAAGCGCCACGCACACTGGGTGGGGACAACTATAGCAGCTGGATCCTCCTGCCATCCCTGTCACCAAACGGGATATCATGTCTCCTGTGGAGATCCACTGCCACTACAGCATATCTTTGGGCACTTCCGTTGTTGGGTTGCAGTCCCCCTCTTGCACCACCAACCCACCAAAACCAAATACGTCAACTAGGATGACGGAATGTGAGGCCTGTCAACTGGGGATGACCGAATGTGAGGCCTGTCAGCGTTGGCAAGGGAGCGGGCGCAACCGGGGCGGAAGGCCACCATTGTGAGCAGTGGGACAAACATTCCACTCTCACCCACAAAATTGCATCCTATCTTGAGTACTCGTGTACATTTCGAGTCAGCCCCCCCAAAAAATGCAAGCCTTCAATACCCCCTTCCCCAACACAGACTTAGGTGGGCCTCGACAGGGGGCCTCCACCTCCTAGGGAAGGTGCTATCTGGATGGGGCAGCCCCACCACTGCTAAACCTTCTCACCCACCACGCGACCACAATGTGCCACAATGACCACGTGTGTCCACAGTGGAGGATGTGTGTGTGTGAGCGGGTGGTTACACTTGTCTCCAGGGATGTGCACGCAACAGAAGTGGACATGTAAGTAGCGTTGCATGCAGACTTTCTCAACCTCACAACCCTAGGCAAATCAGGGCCTAACATCTAGAGGAGCCAGGCGTGACCAGCAGTACTTGTGATATTCGTGCATCCTCCAGCTGAGCTCCTGTTATAGAAATGACCTTGCCTACTTTTTGTTTTCAATGGCTTGATGAGTTTGTTCTGGTGATCAGTGCCGTGCCCGCGTATTTCGCCCACACTGACGGTGCGCTTTCGCGGTTTGGCTCTCTGATCCCCTTCACCAAGTGTGTTTATGTGTGTATGTGTCTATTGTGTGTGTGTGTGCGCGCGCACGTGTGTGTGTTTACCTGTGTATGTGTCTACCATGTGTGTGTGTGCGTGTGTCTCCACGATCACCATCAGCTCTGCAAAAATCAAAAAGTTGGCACCAGCGCGGAAGAAATTCGCTGCTTTGGTCCCTGAATACGACCCATAGCACGACCGCTAGTCCGCAGGCACTATCCGTGTCTTCCCTCCAATCATGAATTCGCTGATCTGTATCAAAGCGGAATGTCTGCATCAGCCCTCAACAAGTGCCTGGATACCCCTGCACCAGCCTCAACCCCATCTCCCTGTCAGGGCTTTGGCTCTTCACACACACACACACACACACACACACACACACAGACACACACACACACACACACACACACACACACACACACACACACACGCGCGCACACACACACACACACACGCGCACGCACGCACGCACGCACGCACGCACGCACGCACGCACGCACGCACGCACGCACGCACGCACGCACGCACGCACGCACGCACGCACGCACGCACGCACGCACGCACGCACGCACGCACGCACGCACGCACGCACGCACGCACGCACGCACGCACGCACGCACGCACGCACGCACGCACGCACGCACGCACGCACGCACGCACGCACGCACGCACGCACGCACGCACGCACGCACGCACGCACGCACGCACGCACGCACGCACGCACGCACGCACGCACGCACGCACGCACGCACGCACGCACGCACGCACGCACGCACGCACGCACGCACGCACGCACGCACGCACGCACGCACGCACGCACGCACGCACGCACGCACGCACGCACGCACGCACGCACGCACGCACGCACGCACGCATCTGCTCAGGAATCTCGAGGCCAGAAAAAGCTCTGGATAAGAATGATGCGCTGTAGTGATGAACTATGGCACCTAGACACAAACTATTGTGGTCCGACGATGGTGGTGAGCCATTGTGTGCAGACATCAGACATTGTGAGGGAACTATGTGCCGGGGTGGTGAGCCCCGAGCATAGCACCATCGATGTGCTTGGCCCCTGACCAGTAAAGCCCTGACGATGGTGGTGAGCCATGGTGTGCAGATAATGCGAGTGGAAAATGTGTTGGGGTGGTGAGCCCCAAGCACAGCACCATCAGTGTGCCATGTTCGGGGTTTGGTTTGGGTGGGCAATCCCACTACCAATGCCAAATACCAACACGCAGTGCATAATTCCTTCAAGCGTTGCCTCCAAAGATGTCCTGTGGCAGACAGAAACCCAAACCCAAACCCACCCACCCACCCACACACACACACGTGCAATATTCTTCACAATCCCCATCAATCTCCGGAACGTTGGGCCCAACCCCCTGCAAGCGGCTTGAGGCGCGTGCCGTAGTGCGTGCAAGTGCGACATTTCAAACAGCGGGACTTATGCAGTCGCAGGTCACAATTGATGGCCAGCCGATGGTGAGTTGACAGTTTTTGGCAGTTGTCCCAGGGTATTCCATGCCAAAATGGCAATTTTTGCACACCCGTGCTTTGTACTTAAATGTACTGTTTCTTTGACCCCTCGGACCAGTGTTAGGGGAATGGTACCAATTTTGGACTCCAAAGTAACTGGACAGGATCTGATTTGTTCCCTTGAGGGACCGTCCTGCAGAATTGAGTTGTGTCGCTGCATGACTGCTTTCACTCTCAAAGGGCCCGTGTTCGCTTGTGCTGTGCTGTTGTAAACAAGCTACCAAACAGGGGGTTCAACCAGGGCTATCTTTAAGAAGCCCCCTCCAAGATTTTTTTCTGTTAAGGACAGCCCTTGAGGACAGCCCCTGGAGACCACCAACCGCCAACTGCCAACCGCCCAACCGCCACCAACTGCCAACCGCCCAACCGCCACCAACCGCCACCAACCACCAACCACCAACTACCAACCGCCACCAACCACCACCCGCCAACCGCCACCAACCGCCAACTGCCATCCACCAACCGCCAACCGCCAACTGCCGCCAACCACCAACCTCTGAAGTAGAGAAGGTCCCATGACCGTGAAGCATGTCATCGTTAACGTTCGTTCATGTTGGCGCTACGAAGCCCCCCCCCCCCCCTAAGGACAGCCCTGGGTTCAACAGGCAAACTGTAGCTCTGCGACGCGCCTGCGGCGCGCAGGCGGCCCGCACCGTGCACCCGTCTGCCTTCAGACACGGTTGGCTATCTCCTCGCCAGCTGCATCAAGGAGCGCAGCTGCGACAAGGCACACAACGTCTGGTCCGATATGGTATGTGCTCTCTTGCTCTGGGTCGGGCGTCTCTCCGTCCGGCGTGTTCCTGCCCACAATTCCATGGCTGCGCGGTTGTGTTCGGAAATGCACGTCTGCGTTTGCTGGGCGCTGGGGCTTCGTGCGCTGCCTCCTGCGCCTCATGCGCTGCGCTGCGCGGCTTAACCCCCTCGTCCACAAACGGCCCGATGCATCCGCTTCACACTGTAGCGATTGCCTTCTCTTCACTGCAGTTGAGTGCGGACATGGTCCCCAATGTGCACATCATCAATACGCTCATCCATTTGTATATCAGCGAAGGTGACACCAGCCGACTCCAAGGGCTCTGGGCCGACTTGCAGGTGCGTGGCCCTGGCTCCCCCTCGCGACCGTATGGCCTCATTCCATGGTAGGGAGGCACAACTGAAGCTCAGTACGGCACACAAAAAAAGCGCTCTATGTTGACATTCACCGCAAGCGCAAGGTTGTTGCCATGGAGCGGCAAGCTGAAGAGGTCGCAAAGATCCAACGCATCGAGGCAAGGAAGGTCCAAAGGGAACAAAAAGAGGACCAAAACCGGAAACGCAGGCCAGACGCAACGATTCGCCACAGCTGCTTGCCTTCGCGGGGACCGGTGCCTGAAACTCTGGAGGGACGGCTTTGGAGGAGCCGTCCGCTGTTCGTCCGCCACCCGAACATGTCTGCCCTGATTTGAAAATGCTGCATGCCGTTGCATCCGATGTGCATAGCGCAGGGGATTACCGCTCCCTCACGGCTGACGCGGGCAGCGTGTGTCCCATCGGATTTGGGAGGCGCTCCTCGTCAGAGGGGGGGCCTATTTTGATGCTGCGCACCCCCGCTCACGTCGTGTGCCACCGACACTGCACTGCAAATGGTCCATGGCTCCGTGCGTTGCCTCCGACTCCGGGAAATGCGTTCCTCCACGGCACCGGAGGTTTGGGCCGGCATTGATACAGCCTGAATGGCTTCCCGGCCGCACACGCGTCAGTCCACCGGGCGCGGCCAAGTTCCTCGGTACCTCCCAGGTCCGTCAGGGTGCCTCACGCTGAGAGACAAGTGGCCTTCAACTTCTCCTGCCTCACAGCCAGTGTTGGGCTGGACAAGGCAGCCCTGCCGTGGCCCCGCAAGGTGCAGCAACCGCACCGCCTGCACCCGTGCTGCTGTATCCACGACACTAGAAGACAGACGCATAAGTACTCCCAGAGCAAGGCATAGCAAGCGAGGGCACACAGGAGGACAATGGAAATTTTCTCCAGGGAGATGTTTGCAGGGGCGTGTCGCCTTAAAGAAATGTGACGAATTTTCACACAGGCAAAGTGATGTGGGTGACGGGACCTGCAGGATCCCATGTTGGAGCGCATGACATCCTTTAGAAATTCAAGGGTGTCAAAGTTGTCACCGTCGAATTCACCTCCGGGCGAGTTCTTTTCTGCTGTTTTCATCTGACGTCTTTAGAAACCAGGACTGCGACTAAATGCCGCGGCATACGGCGCTCTTGTGGCGCATTTTGGGAAGCAGAAGGATTGGGTGACTTTGCAAGCCATTCGAAAGAAGATGACCACTGAGGATTTTGAAGGTGCATGTGTGTGTCTCAGACAGAGCAACTGATCCGTTGATCGGCGTTCTTGCAAGCAGTTGTGACAGCTGTGAGTTGCGAAGGCGGATGCACGGTTGTTTGAGGTGGCTGCTTGGGGTCAGGGGCAAAATGAAAGTTATTACAAGGGCCCTTGAGACTTGACGTTGGTTTCACAGACATGAATGCCTTGATGACGTCAGACACCCCCCCCCCCCCAGCCCCCCTACCCCCAGGGGTCTGGGTGCGGGGCGCGGGGGTCCAAGCAATGGCCTGGAACCAATGGTCAAAGAGTGTATGTGTCTGTTGAGGGGGCAGGGGGGTCAGCTGGGCACCACCCTGTTGAGCCCCCATCATACCCCCCCCCCCCCCGCATTGGGACAAAACATTCCACTCTCACCCACAGAGCTGCACCCCCCCCCCCCTTCTCCATCCCTTCCTCCCCTGCAGCCCCCCCCCCCCCTCGCGCCAGCAAGTCACACATTGGTGAGCTAGCACCCATGGCCTTGTGTGACATTCACGTTGCTGGTTGTGGTGAGCACCTCCCAGCCTGGGGTCTTCGTGATGACCGCATACCGGGCACTGATCAGGCCGTCAGGGGAGGACGCCATGGACACCCAGGAAGGTGGATGCCCGCGGCAGTGCGGATGCCCGCAGTATTACGGATGCCTGCTTGTCATAGCAGAAGGTTCAAAGGCGAGAAGCCAATAGGCGCCGCCACAGGCTAACAGAGCCAACCACCAAGGCCTTGTGCCAACCCCCCCCCCCCCACGCCCTCATAAACTTCCACGCCCTAATTCGCCTCCTCGGCCCGGTGACCTTGCCGTGGTGTGGGGGCTCAACAGTCAATAGGACTGAGCGAACAAACTGGAAGAGGGGATATTTCGCAATGCGCAACAGATGGCAGTCCAAAAGAACGGGAGCATGGACTCACAATCTCCGGGAGCCCGGGTGGGCCATAAAAACTTAGGTGCATTCCGATGATACTCTACACTGTGAACCGCCCCGTCCATGTATTTGTCCCAAAAGGGTGTGTGTAGACCCTTCCCTTGTGTAGATGCAGGTCAGTCCGACTAGATATGCGAATAAATAGGATGCTCTCTTATGCCAGGCGTCATTCATCTGTCAGATCGGCTCTGTACCCATCTTGGGAGAACCCGTGCGGCCCAGCTTTCAATATCTTCAGATGCACTTCTTCTGCATATGCATATGCATTGCTTCCTACCAGAATTCTGAGGTTACTTGACACACGTCATTTATAGGTAATCTAGTGCAGAGACACAAGATACGAGATCATGATAGAGCCAAACCTGGTTAAACCTCAAGACATACTCTGTGTCTGAAACAGAAAACAGAACATCATGTCTGACTACACGACTACAGTTAGTCAGACAATCACAGTCAGTAGCTGTCAGTCAGACATCAGCAATCACTGCTAGATAAAGAAACCATGATTACCGGCATGACCGACTTCTAGATAGGCGGGGGGGGGGAGGCAAATGTTCTTTGTTTTTTTGGCATGTTCGAATTCGCCACTACAATTCGGAGCATTTTGACTACACAGTAGTGGAGTCTGTTCTCCAACAAAATTCAAACATTCGCTGGGCAGGCAAAACAACTGCTGCCCCCCATGAATGTAGGTTTGGGGGTCTGGCAGGAAGCAAAAGGAAGGAAGGAAGGAAGGAAGGGGGGGGGGGTCACGGTTCCCCACTTAACCCCCCCCCCCCCCGTGATTGCTGCAAATGTGTCGTTGTGACTGTTTAAGATGGCGCCAAATTGCGCCCTCCCCCCCGGATCTTGGCTGACCCACCCACCCACCCACACCAGAAAATTGTTCCTCAGAAAAAAAAAGAAATTTATCGAAGGGGCCCGAACTTGGAGGTCGATTTTAGGTACACAACCTTTTTTTGGGCCTCTGACCCCCACCCCCCCACCCCCCACCCCTGGTGTAGTATGAGCCAGCCACTGAGCAAAGGCCTGGCCATAGTCTCACACAGAATGCTGCTAAGAGCAAAAGCATGTCTCACAGGCCCAGCCCCTCTTTTCCACTGCAACCGTCCGACAAACGGATCATGTTGCCTTCTTGGACACGAACCCTGCGGTCAGAAAAAACAACGGCCGGACGGGGTCGCCGTGCTGACACAGGGCCGTGCGTGTAGCTATCAGCGCTGGCGAGCGAGCCATTGCTATGGGTACATGTTCATATTGATTTCGATCCTTTTCTCCTTGTACCCCCTCCCCCCCGATTGTATAAGCTACGCCCTTGTCCAAGCCACAGTAGGCGTAGGAACCGTAATAATTGTGTACATTGGCGTAGCTTATACAGGGCGGGGGGGTTACTTTGATCGTGGCAGTGGGGCGGCATCGAGCTGGTGAGAGCAAACCATGAGTGGCAGAAACACGGGTGATAGTTCCAGATATTGTAATCCATCTGAGCGCATCACATAGTGCCTTGGATGGCAGTTTGCTGCCAAATGCTTTGTCCAATGCCAACTCTGCTTCAACTAAGACTTCATGGGGAATCTGCTCCTGACATCGGATCGCAATCCAGCGTGACTTGATTGTAGCGATGACCGAAGAAGATCAACTAACGGCGTGCAGAAAGGCGCACTGTCCATGATGTGAAATGGAAGCGCAGAGAAGAGTTACTAAGACAACGTAGGCATCATATGTTTCCGATCTCCGGAGGTGACTGCCTCATGATCTCCATCTGTTCTTATCTTTCTTTTTTCTTTCTTGATTGCGTTCTTTTCCTTTTGCCTGTGTGTGCTGTCCAAATCAGTCTTTCAATCTTCGCATAGAGAATAAAGATGCACTCATGCCCTACTGTGGAGTGCATTACCCCTGGTTTGCATTTGTCTGTTTTTGATGAGATCTCAGCCCCCCGTCTAGAAGTACACTGAAAGGCTCCCGCATGGCAGTGATGATCCCCTCAACCACCGCCATTTGTTGCGCAGTGAACCTTTCCATGTACAACAATTTTCTGGAGGCCTATGCGACCGGAGGGTTCCGCAAGCTGCTGCAAGACGTGACGCAGGTTTGCAGCCGTGACCCATTGTGGGCAGCGGTGGCTCAGTTTTGATGCCCTCGTGTCCCGTTGGGCGTGTTGAGGGCATTGGCCGTGGGTGTTCGTGCATGAATTGTGTGTGGGGCTGCCTTTAGGCATGGCGGCGAACGATGAGCAGCTCATATCCCTTCTCCATAGACTGTTGGGCGCTGGGCTCATTGGCATTGGCATTTCATGGGCCATGCGCGTCTGCCACATCTACAAATGTTGGGCAGGTGATTGTAGCGAATGGAATGGTCCGCTAACCCGCGCTTCATGGCTGCCGTACACCATCGGTCACCCGCGCACGGACGCAGACACTCGAACGAGAGGCCGTTGTTGTGGAGGGGGAGGATACCTCTGCCCCTGCCACCCCCGTGGCTAGGGAGCACACGCCGGAGAGGGCGAAGAAGGAGAAGGGTTGTGCTGCTGCAAAGTCCCATACTGCCACTGCCGCTATTTGATGAGGGAATACCATTGATTTCACAAGTGGAGATTATTCATTGAGAAGGGGATGCACTGATTTGTAAGGGGAAGCCTTTGGTCTATAAGTGGAATATAAGGGGGTTGGTTCTCGGTTGGGGTTAGGGTATCAATTTTCTCAGGGCAGGCTACTGATTTATTAGTGAAGGTCCCTGTTTGTCTCAGGGGAGGCTAAGGCTTTGTCAGGGGCAGCTATCGGTTTTTCAGGGGCTGCCATTGACAGGGGAGACGATTGCTCTATCATTTGAGGTTGATAGTTTCTGATAGGAGACCTTGATTTTGTGCTTTGACCACGATTCCAATTTTCAGGAAATGCGCAGCAGCAAAGTCTCGTTCGACATGAAAACTTACAAAATCCTGTGCAACTTTTATGCATCGGCGAGGGACCAGAAAATGCTGCGGGAGCTGATTCAGGAAATGGTATGTCTGGTTGCTGTCGTGCCAGGTGCTTTGCGTATCGCAGTGCATGAGTGAGTGCTGGTTGTGTTGGTTTTGTTGTTGCTGAGGCCTGCTATGGCTCTCCCTTTGCACTTGCGTGTGTTTTGCACTGGTTACCTGCTGGCGGAGACACAGTTGTGCAAGCAGGACCGGATTTTTGGGATTGTTGGTGAGGGTTTGAAGCATGCCGCTGCATGCCGCAGCATGCCGCAGCACTCTATAATTTTGATGGCCTTCTGTAGTTGATGGGCAGTTGGTACTCCTCCTCCTTTGACGGGGCATTTTTTCTGTCACGTTGTATTGTGATGTCCACTGTTGAACCCACTCAGGAGGGGAGAAAAAAAAACACAACCCAAGAGGAACAAGGAGATAACCATGAATACTGTAGACCTGTTGTAGTGGACAATTGGAGAAGGCATTGGTCAGTCTGATGGGCCACATAGTGACACATGGTCGCCTGCAGATGAATAAAGACACATTGCGCCATTTGGCAATCCTGTATGTCAACAAAACCGACGAAAAGCGGAAGTGAGCGGAGATGGAGGACCAATAAGCAGAGCTGTGAACCGTTTGCATTGTTTTGAGTCTTTGCAGGTGGTTGGCGGTACTTTGGGGAGGAGTAGGGCAGGGGCTTTTGGTGCCCATGCAATTCTGGACACGTGACACGTGACCGACACCCCCGCCAACGGCTTGAAGCATGCTGCAGCGCAGCGCAAATTTCTTGGGGACCGTTGGTGCTTGGTGTTGTGCCACCTGGTGTACCGGATCCTGCAGTATTTGGTGCACACTGTGTTGCAGCTCAGGCCCACACCGTCCATCTGTCAGCGAAGGGATGGGGCAGAGGGGTGTGGGGCAGGAGTGCAGGGGCTTGGGGCAAGGAGGTGAAGCAGGCCTTGACCATGAGTGTGGGGCAGGGCAGCGGCGCTTGGCACCGACATCTGTCCTCGAAAACTGCTCCTGCGACTGCCACCATCGACCATACCTGGCGCTACCATCCGTTTGAGGGACGGGTACGAAACGCCCGAAAACTCAAAACAGACGCAATAGGACGCACCCCAACAGACGGCGGGCACATCTGGACATCGTCCACGGCGTTCTGCGCCCATTTAGGCCATTCTTGAGGGCGGAAACCACCGAAAGAGGGGTTCGTGGGTGGAACGTGACGACAACGTGGACCGCCAGAATTCAGTTCGTGGCTCAGGCTCTGCCTTTGGGAAGGTCACGGGCCGCAAGCCGCCTTGAGTACAGTAGACAGTAGAGCCTGGGGAGATAGGACGGAATTGTTAACCAAGCGGATTGGAGATCGGCTGTTCTTCTACTCATGGTCGACTCGATCGAAAGGAAGAGGGGTGTAGTAATACGTTCCTTCCCCTACCGCCCGCCGTAGACGCGTTTGTGCGGGTGTGATCTGGCCCGGGCAGCCCTTGTGGGGCCCAGAGAGTGACGCATAAGTGCGGCATGTCATCGGTTCACCACCGAAGTCTACTAAATGGTCTTCAGGGGCCGAGTGTGCTGCTGGCCACGTGGTGCAGTGGCCAAGAGGTGCACTGTCACGCCCTCCAGTGTGCTACGTTGCGCATGAGGGTTGCCGAGTCGAGCTGCCCACGCTGTGCCATCTGGTTTTTTCCAGCAGCCAACGCGGTCCACGCTCTGTATGATTGCATGGCACGCCGCGAGAAGTGCACTCTTTAGACGCCCGCTCATCCAAAACCAGTGCTCAGGTCAGGTCAGAAAAGGGGCATAGTCCCAGAGCGGGAGAGTGGACTCCAGCAGGGAACATGGTTGTGTCAACGGTGCGACTATGTGAGGGATCCGAAGCTTGCCGCCCGCTTGTGTTGCAGGCTGCTGATGCTTGTCTGGTATCGCCTGAAGGGGTGCTGAACAGTGTACTGGCAGGTGTGTGTCCGGAGGATCCATCCACATGTTCCGCATTATTCTGCTTCAACCCTCCCCAGACACACCTGGAATTTGGTGTTTCTGACTGAAATGTGTGTGTGCGTGTGCGTGTGTCGTTGTGTTGTGTATGTGTGTGTGTCTGTCTGTGTATGTGTGTTTCTGTGTGGGCGATGCATCTACCGTGACGCACGTGGGACTTGGTGTTATCTGCATACAGTGTGTGGCATGCTATTGGCAGATTCGTCTGACCGTGTGGCCATGAATGAATTTCTCACCGTACCCACGCCCCCGAGGTACCACCCGGCAACGGAGAGGGTAACAGGTTGTATCATAGGACGGGGCTTGTAATGCCATCCCCACAGTGAGCCATGGGTTATGGCTAGTACACAGGACACAGACGTTCCCTGTTTAACAGAGTCATTCACCAGGTGCTGACTGGAATCGACTCACTGGGAGGTACATCACCCAGAAGACACAGCAAAGCTCTGTCCAGTGCTTGCCATGGGTTTTACGGGAATGGCAACCGAGTGAAACAGGGCGAATGGGACGAATATCACCCCAACATTCCAATATGTGGCCCACCAATACTGAAGGTGTTCAGATGAAAAGCAGCTCAGTGGACGAAATTCCACGCACACAGACTCGGTAGTCCTGTGCGATGTGTAAAAGAAGTGGCTGCAAGACCGCCAAAACTTGGCTAAGCATCGCGCCTGAAACTCGAGCGTTTCCATGGCAATCCCATTTTCTTTTCCGCACAGCCCCTGCATCACACACTCAGCTGCGGTCGGCAACAGACGGGAAGCCAATTATCTGTACTGTTGTCCCTGCCCCTTGTCTGTGCATTCCGTGCAGCCCTCTGCACGGCGGCCTCTGCTGCATTTGTCACAAGTGTCACATCACACTCGACCACGTCTTTACGATGAATTTGTGTCTGGTGTGCTTCGGGGATTGTATGGCTTTTTTTTTTGCAGATGTTGGGAAGCATCATTGCATGCAAACCGTCAGTGCATTGGTGCAAACGATGATCAATGCGCAGGTCTGTGCACCTGCTTTGCCTGTTCTGTTTCATGGAGGTGTGCATTGAGCACCCATGATTTTTAATGTGAATGCGCGGGACGCACCGAAATTCGGATGTGCCAAGGACCGTTTGATTGCGCTGCAAAAGCGTCGTAGATGGGGGGCGGCAGATAAGATGATGTGCTTCATCTGCAGTGGCGGTCCTGATCCTCCCGATAGGTGCCCCTGACGGTGAAGAACTTCACAATGGCCATCCATGAGTACGGCAAAACGGGACAAGTGCGATCGGCAGAGCGGCTTTGGGAGGTGGAGAAGAGGAGAGGTGAGTGCGTTTGTGATGCGGAATGTGCGCAGCGGCAGTGGGTCTGTGCAGTAATTGGCTGGAGGGCGGTTGGGCACGTGTGTCACCAGGTGCTTGCCGTCGGTGCAGAACACACTGCGTGTAGGGCCAGCGGCTGCCAGATCAGACGGCTCAGAGGAGAAGCGGCAGTGAGCACTGCACGGGCCCTTTGCAAAACCCGCGGTGCCGGGGGGGATGCGGGTTGAGGGGGCCTCGTCAAACAGATTTGGCTGCTTCTGTGTCTCCTGCTCCGCTGCGCGTGGTCCCGTGCCGGCCGGACCCTGTCCGACCAGGGCTGCCCAGGATGGCGCCGTGCTCACGGCCCTGACCACCACAGGGCCAGCCCATGGCCCCCAATCGAAGCCCGGGCTCAGCGTATCGCGCTCAACAAACAGTGACCATGCGGCCGGGCTGCCGCTATTGCCGGGTACTTTCAGGGGTCCAAATAATCCTTTTTGAAGGGGCCCTACGTATTTTATTGCGCAAGTAACGTCCAAAAGCACCGGGATAAGTCCCAGCAGCACGAGTCTGCCAGCAAGACATATTTCCGGGACTTCCTACCCTTTTTTGAAGGGGGCCCTAATACTTTCCGAATTGTCTTGTTAACCGGACAACTTGCCTTTTGAGTTTCAGAACGGTATTCTGGTGCACCGGGATGCTCCCGGTGCTGATGGAGGACATCCTCAGTGTGTGTCCGGGATATGCCTCGGTGCGTATTACATGGTGCAGCAGCAAAGTGCTTTGGGATACACCAGCAGATGAACGACCGCAGATCTGCTACAGAATGCGGATAAGGTGTGTCCGCAAGCACAATAGTGCGTGTGGGACATCAGGAGCTCACCCCGTGAAAGGAAGGTCTCGCAAGGTGCGTAGGGGCCCCAGTGGTTGTGGGGCGTGGTGATGCTGCACACGCTTCGCAGGGATGGTGTTCCCCGTGGGAGCCTACAACGCCTTTCTGGGGGTGTACCGACATGCGGGGGATCTCCAAAAGATGCTGCAGCTTCGAACTGAAATGGCGGACGCTGGCATCGCACCGGACGTCACGACTTTCAATACGCTGTTGCGCTATGCCGCGGACATGCACGATCACGCAATGATTGAATCAGTGCTGTCGGACATGGACGCTGCCGAGATCCTCCCGAATGCCTTTAGCATGCGGATCATGGTCGGTGTGCATGTGCACTCCACGAAGCGCACAAGCTGCGCTGGTGTTTGCGTCTGAGTTTGTGTGAATGTAGGTTGCTGTTTTCCTGCGCGCGCACGGGTGTGCGTATTTCCTACCCCGAGTGGGAAATTGAATTGGGGGGGCACAAAGAGATGCATCTGAGGTGTAGACGTCCACGCGGTTTACGAATTCACTGACATGACGGAACTACTTGTGCTCGCAAAAGATGACGCAACAAAGGGCGCGTAGAGGGTGCATAGAGGGCACATAGAGGCCCTCTTGTGCAGCTGGGCGTTGTCCAGGAGCTTTCTTTCCTCATCCGGGGTGTCATCTGGGCAAAGCCATTTAATGATAGTTCGATGTCAGCTGCGGCCTCTCTGATGCTGTGAATTGGGATCAAGGTCGTATTGGCTACTGGCCGTCAAACAGAAAGACAATTGCTTTGCTTTGACTGCACCATATCACCCCCCCCCCCCCCGTTTTTACTTCTTCTAATTTTCGCCAGCCGTACCTAGCTCCAGAGGCACTTAGACCGATCAGATGTGCGTGGCTAATCCTTCATCTATGGCCCGGTACAGGCACATCTGCACTTGATTCCAGAGGCCTACAGAGATTCCGACCTTCAGAAGCTCCGGGCCATCCGAGCCCAAATGAAGTTGTTAGAAATTCCTCTGAACGAGCGCATTGCCGCCGTGTTCATCGAAGCGTTTGCTCGGGCCAAAGAAGCTGGGGACGTTCGCAGGTTTGCGGAGGGGAAGGCCGCTGCCGTACGCCGTTAGGAGTTTCCGTCAGGCATTAAAGAATTTGCCTGAGATCGGTTACAATGTGAGACACCACAGCGTAACGTACTCAGTCACAATGAGAGACACCACGGCGCCTGGTGTTTGACGGACTCGGTTACAATTTGAGACACCACGACGCCTGGCGGGTAACGTACTCGGTTGCAATATGACACTCCCCAGCGCTTGGTGGGTAACATACTCGGTTACAATGTGAGATACCCCGGCGCCTGGTGGTTGGCGTACTTGGTTATGAACCTACTAAGTTGCAAAGTGAGACACCCAGGCGCCTGGTGATTACCGTACTAGTGTAAAATGAGACACTGGTTAACGTACTCGGTTACAATCTGCTGTGCAATGAAATTGTAGCATGCATGCTATGTGCCCATGTCTTTGTCA
Source organism: Eutreptiella sp. 'Long Island Sound 2002' (assembly GCA_964036045.1). Taxonomy (NCBI): domain Eukaryota; phylum Euglenozoa; class Euglenophyceae; order Eutreptiales; family Eutreptiaceae; genus Eutreptiella; species Eutreptiella sp. 'Long Island Sound 2002'. Next base: position 44,575,171 of record OZ038389.1, on the reverse strand, counting down.
CCTTGTTACCACTATGGAGCCCTGCGTTTGGCTTTGCAAGGGCCCTGCAGCAGACCCCCATCTGGGAAGAGGTGTTCATCCAAAGTTGACCTGTAAATTTTTTTGCAACACAAAGGTAACCTTCCACATTGGAATGATAGGGGCAAGTGTTTGATAGTGCCTGGCTGTCGCCAGGCAACCAAATGATTTTTGCTACCAAGGTCAGCGACCATTGCCGTTGAACGTGCGGCAGCCAAATGCAGTAATTCAGTGCAACCTTCAGTGAACCATGTTGGTCACGTTTCATCACCTTTAGCGACAAAGTGTGTGCATAAATGTGCCATGTTGTAGTACCCAACACGGGAGAACATACATGGATACATATTGTGGTCTGATGCACTCAGTTTTCGTTTCTTTGACAATTGGTGCAAGCGGACCAGCTGCGGCATCGCCGGTGCATAATGTTGGCCTTACTCACCACCGGTGGGTGATCAACCACTAGCTGCCGGCGGGTACAGATCATGTTGCATCGGCCAACCGGCGAACCGTGTGACGTAGTTGTCCCAAAAAAACTCATTATAATAATAGTGCACACATCTCGGTGACGCTCAAAACATGCCAAAATGGGGCAAAACATGTTTGTGCTGAACATGCTAAAAGAGGTGTGGTACAGCGGAGGAAGGGGTGGGGGTGCTGTCTGCTTGTTGGGACTTGCCCGTAGTGTGCGACTGCATGACCCTACAAAATACGTGTGCCATGGTGCTTGTTTGAGTTTCCACTTGTGTCGTCTAGCTCTCACGGTGCATGTCGGAAACTTCCCAATATGCACCTTTTCTAGCTTAACCGGCGCATGGGCGCTGAAGTGGGGACCCTCTTTGAGGAGCTCGTGGGCAATGACTGCCTCTAGTCTCAGCAATACATTCACAAGATGATTGATTAATGCGACGTGTTTTTATTTTTCTTGGGCTTGTCTTTTGCTGAGTACAACGAAATGGATCCGGGTGACTATGCTCTGTTAGCACACGGCATCAAGCACATTGCGTGCCATGAAAAAGGCCATAGGGAAGTGTTGCGCGCAAACCCTGTGGGGTGTCATGGTGACGATGGATTCGGCTGTAAGAGTGCACAAAATTTTGCCAGTCCAGCCACAGATTATTGCTGATTTGCTGGTGACTTGGCTGTAACACGCTGTAGCTTGGTGGAGTACCAAATACGCCTCATGGCACAGCTCGCATGATGGAGCATGCTCCGCACACTGTGCAAACTGGTGTTCCGACCTCGAAGTTGTATGTAACTTGTATCAATAGAGCTAGATGATGGGAGGGGTGGGGTCAGCATTCCGAGTTTTTGGTTGTGCATTGCTGTTATTCTTTGTGAGGTTTGGCTGGCGGCCGAAATACCACCGCTGCAAACTGCAGGGCCGAGGAATCCTTGTCACAGTACCTGCAGTGCCAATTGAGACGAGACATGGTGTCGTTGTGACACTATATCCTCTATAGGTCCGCAACCGCGAAAGGCGCCTATGGTACCACCGACGAGGATTTTCTTGTGTTGACATGTGCTTGCTCTCTGTGAGTTGCACAACACACGTCTTTGTACGGGGTTTCAAGGGGCACCCCCGCAGCCCCGTGGTTAGAGCCGGTGGCCCTGGCGTTTGGGGTTCAATTCCACGCATGCCGAGCAAAATCATACCCAAGGTCTTGAGATGGGTGTGGGGGCTTCTTAGTTGGCCAAGTAGGGGAGGGAGTATTTGGCAAATTTGGACTAAACATGTGTGAGGCCATTTACTTCGCTCACAAGCGCCCCTTGCTTGGCTCGCAAAAGCAATGTTCTGGACTTGCATAGGCAACTGTCGTGGCTCCCAAGGGCCACTTTCTTAGCTTGCGGGGGCCACATTGAATTCCCCTTACTATAGTGACCCCGGAAAGGCATGCGTTATGGAGCCGTATTGATTCACCCCTGATCGAGGTTACCCTCGGTAGGCAGGGGGTATGTGGCCACATTGATTCTCTCCTACCATGGTGACCGTGAGAAGGCAAGGTGTATGTAGCCATGTTGATTCTTCCCTCTCATGAGAGGGGTTTATGTAGCCATATTCAATTATCCCTTATTGTGGCAATTCCGAAAAGGCTACAGTTCCATGGCCACATTGATTTCCCCGGGCCCTTGAGAATGCCGGGGTTATGTACCCATATTGAAGTCCCCGTACTGCAAGGAGCCTAAGAAGATGGGGGGTTATGTAACCATAATCATATCGCCCTACTATTGGGACCCTGAGAAGGCAAGGGTTATGGAGCCATATTGGTTCCCCTTGACCATATTGACGCCCGAGAAGGTAGGGGTTATATGGGCATATTGATTTCCCCCTGCCTCAGGACCCTAAGAAGGGAGCGGTTGTTTAGCCATACTCCATTCTCCCCATGTTGCTGTCCCGGATTGGGCAATGGTCGTGTACCCATATTGAATTCCCCCTGAAATGCAGACCACGAGAAGGCAGGGGTGATCCAAGCACATTGATTTCCCTTTATTATGCAACCCTCCAGAAAGCAATGGGGATGTAGCCCTATTGAATCTCCCGCACAACGGGGACCCGGGTAGGCAAGGGTTGTGTAGAATTTTTGAAGTTTCCCTATTTTCGGAACGGTGTGGAGGCTCTGGTTATGTAGCCGTATTGATTTCTTTTGACTATAGGGGTCTTTTAAATAGCAACGATTATGGGCCACATTGCATGTCACTTACTATGGGGACCCCTTAAGGCAGGGGTTGTGTCGTCGCATTGATTGCCCTCTACTATGGGGACCCGGGGAAGGCAGGCAATATGCAGCCATACGGATTTTCCTCAACCAAAGGACCCCAAGAAGGTAGGGGTGATCGAGCCACATTGGATTCAACCTGCTATGTATGCTCCGAGAACGTAGGGATAATGTATTCACATGGTATCTCCCCTCCTATGGGGAGCCCAAACAACGTTTATGGAGCCATTGGCCATACCGAAGACGCCCTTCAATAGGGACCCCGAGAAGGTACGTTTTATCGCCATATTGAATTCCCCATTAATTGGGCACCCCAAGAATACAAGGTTTATGTACCCATACCGATTCTGCCCTTCTATGGGACTCCGAGAAGGCGTGGTTGTGTAGCCAAATTGATTTTTGTTTGCTTCGGGGACCCTGAGAAGGCCGGGGTTGTGTAGCCACATTGATTTCCCCCCACAATGGTGCCCTCAAGAAGGTAAGGGTTGTATGGACACATTGAAACTCCCCTGCTTTCGGGAATTTATGTTGCCAAACTCCTTGTCCGCTACCATGGCAACCCCTAGAATGTGAACATTGTGGAGGCATATCGAAGTCAATCCGCTATGGGGACTTTGAGAAGGCAAGTTCCATGCATCCTTCAGTTCCCGCGACTAAGGGCGGCCTGAGAAGGCAAGGGTTTTATAGCCGTATTAATTTCCTAGTACTATGGGGACCCCGACAAAGCACGGTGTATGTAGCGACATTGAATTCACTCTTCCATGGGGAAGGCAGAGGTTGTATAGCCATGTCGAATTCCATCCAACAAGGTATTGTGAAGGCAGAGCTGATGTAGCCACATTGAATTGATCCATCTATGTGGACCCCTAGAAGATAGGGCTTAGAAAGCCACATCCATTCCCCCCTTGTGGCGACCCTCAGAAGGTAGGGGTTATGTAGCCACATTTAATTCCCCCAACAATGGGGACCTTGAGAAGGCGCAGGTCATGTAGCCACATTGAATTCACCCTACAAGGCCGGACCCCGAGAAGGCAAGGGTGATGCAGCACTATTGAAATATTTCTTCCATTGGAACGCGAGAAGGCTAGCCTCATTGAAGTCACCCGAGTCTCGGAACTGCGAGAGGGCAGAGTTTTTGTGGCCACATTGATTTCTCCCGACGATGGGGACTCCTAGAAGGCAATGGTTTGTTTTGCGGCCACAATGATTTTTCCCCATTGTGGGGATCCCTAGAAGGAAAGGGTTATGTCGCCACATTGAGTTTTCCCCACTATGGGGATCCGGAGAACGCACGGGCTATGTAGCCATACTGATTACACCCCACGCGGGAATCCCGAGAAGGCTCGGGGATCCCGAGAAGGCAGAGGATATGTAGCCACATTGATTTGTCTCCAGTTTGGGGATCCCAAGAAGGCGGGCGCTATGTAGCCACATTGGATTTCTCCATCCATGTGGACCCCTAGAAGACAGGGCTTAGAAAGCCACATCCATTCCCCCCTTGTGGCGACCCGCAGAAGGTAGGGGTTGTGTAACCACATTTAATTCCCCCAACAATGGGGACCTTGAGAAGGCACAGGTCATGTAGCCACATTGAATTCACGCTACAAGGCGGGACCCCGAGAAGGCAAGGGTGATGTAGCCTTATTGAAATATTCCCTCCATTGGAACGCGAGAAGGCTAGCCACATTGAAGTCACCCGACCTCCGGAACAGGGCAGAGTCTGTGGGGGCCATTTTGTTTTGATATCTCCCGAAGACGGAGACTCCTAGAAGGCAATTGTTTTGCGGCCACATGATTGCTCCCTGTTGAGGGGATCCCTAGAAGGAAAGGGTTATGTAGCCACATTGAGTTTTCCCCACTATGGGGAAGCGGAGAACGCACGGGCTATGTAGCCATATTGATTACACCCCACTGCGGGAATCCCGAGAAGGTTCGGGGATGCCGAGAAGGCACATGTTATGTAGCCACATTGATTTGTCCCAAGTTTGGGGATCCCGAAAAGGCAGGCGCTATATGGCCGCATTGATTTATCCTCAGGGTGTGAATCCCGAGAAGGCAGGGAATCCGAAAACCCCGTGTCGGGCAAATTGTTCCCGCTCCTCAAGCATTAGAGCAAACGAGACAAAAGGTCAATAACACATTTGAGATCACAAACATTGATCAAGCACACAGGCGTTGGTTGAAGTGATGGTTGGACAACAAAGCATTCCGAATTTCCCGTTTGCCGCAAAACACAAGCTCATTTGCGGAGCTGCCCTGGCCAGGCTCCCGTCGCGATATGCTCAACGAGACTCGTAGGAGCCAAGCCTCCATCAAACGTGGTGTGGTGAGGGTGAGGTGAGGTGAGGTGAAGTGAGGAGGTGAGGTGAGGTGAAGTGAGGTGAATGTTGAAATCACAATTCACTCCGAAACGGCTCAAAACGCAAGATGGCCCTAACAACCTTTTTTTCCTCTCCTCTCACCTCACCTCACCGCAAAAGTCAACCGGAAAGAATCTGTAGATGTGTGCACGGTTGGGCAAGCACTTGGCTAAACGGTGTATCAAATACATGCACAAATGTTGCTCCATTCAACAAATCACGTGTCACAAAATCAAACCTGGAATGAATATCCAACGGGCACAACTTGTTATTGAAGAAATCACATGTCTCAAAATGACACTGTGGTCACTCCCGTTAATTCGATCGGCAAAAACGGGCATGGATGCCTCAAGCACCCTATGGAACACAAATTTCACTAAGGCCTCAATGTTCCATGCTCACGCAATTGTGTCTATCCGGGTTCTCATTCTTGATGCTCAAAACTTGCAAGGAGGCACGGTCAGACGACTAGATGATAATCAAGTTGCGATATGTATGACAAAGGGCGGCTATTCCCCCCAACATAACGCCAAACTCACGTGTGTGGAAAGAAATGCGGCCTCATGGGGTCAAATTCCATCCTCTCTTTTTGTCACTCGGTTGAAATAGAAGAAAGAGTTGAGCAGCTCATGACCTTTGCTGAGACGATTATTGTCGCTACGCCTAATGCAAACAACATGTGCAATGCTTTGAAACACATTGTATTCGGCTGCGGTGTATGCGCCATTACTATGCGCCATGTGCCATGATTACTTTCCCCCAACCCCACGGTCAAATCCAAGCTTGCTCACGTGTGTGGGAAGAAATGTCCTCGACATTGGGTCATCAAAGATAACCCGTTACACCACATACAACATTGCTAGTTCGCCGAGCTCATGTTATTCCACTTCACGACTGCTCACGACACGTGGATGCACATGTGGGGTTTGTGTGTGTGCATTGTGTGCTTGGTATCCTTGTCGATTGTCCTGTCATTCGAGCACTCCCTTAGCGGAGAGGGTTGAGCGGCTCAAGAGCTCCCAATACGATATGTTCTATCATCTCCAAACGGTTTTGCAGGCTATCCAATCCTCTAGCCAAACGGAGGCATCTGAATCGCTTCTTGGTCAACACCAATTCTGCGGTCAATTTGCGGTTTTCTTTTCGAAGAATGTCTATGTGTTTGGTTTCCTTGGCTCTCTCATGGGCTTCTAGATCCTTCCTCCTAACCTTCTCATCGCAAATGTCGCATGACACCATTTCTTCCCTACAGTTACCCTGGTGAGACCATGCTTGCAGGATCCCACAGGAAGGGCACTGCTCCAAGCGTTCCGTGCAAACACCTTGGTATTCAACCTCGACCTTACGCGACACCTCCATGGCGCAATGGCAAGTCGCAGGGGCGTAGCCACACCCTTCCCGGTGTGCAGCACATTGCGACCTGGTGCCCATGAATTGGCAGCGATCTGCCGGGTTGCTGGTGCAAGGCAACCCGCACATGAAAGGGAAAGGCGACGATCCAACAGGGTGTATCATATCATTTGTGGCGCACGGCCCTCATACAAACGGAAAACTGGTGCATGGGCCCACACACAAACACGGAGGTAGCCGTATCGGCCCATACAAACACACAACATGGCTTATCGGCCACACACAAACACAAAGCTGCCGCATGCGGCACACACACGAACACAAAAATGTCACATTGGCCAACCTTACAAACACCGAAATCTGCCACAGGCACAGCACAACGGCTCACATACAAACATAGAAGTGGCGCATCACGGGCCCACAGACCGACACAGAAGTGGATTTGGGGAGGTGGAACAAACAAAGGTGGAAAAAATTGGATGGAGGCATCAAGCAAGGGCACTTGAAAAGTGCTTGCGGGCAGTTCCTGTGGTGCTCCGCGAGGTCCTGGAATTAGGGTTCAAGGAGGCAACCACGCTCCCAGTGAGGGCACTTCACGTGCAGCTTCTGCATGAGCTGCTTCAATTGGTAATTCGTGCTGTGTCCGTCGTAGGGGACGCGGCAGACGGGGCACGCGTAATGCTGCGAAAGGGCCGCGTTGAGGCAGCCCTTGCAGAAGCTGTGGCCACATGCGCGTACTACCACTGGGTCGCGGAACGGTGCCTTGCAGATCGGGCATTCCGCGTCCAGGTCGAGGTTGGAGGTGGCCCCCCCAATCTGAAGCTCCATTGGGGTAAATGGGAGCAGCTCGAAAGCGGGAAGGTTGGGGCGCTGTCTTTTAGCTGGTGGCGTTGTCGTAGCTCTTGACATTCTTGAATGTTTATGGTTGTCCACACGGTGCTGAGGCTGACCCTGAGCTGGACCCCGTTGATTGTTGGTTTTGCTGCCAGGACTGCTTGGGCGCTGGTTGTGGAGTCCATCTCCACAGCAGCCTTCAACTTCGCTCCTCTCTTGTTTAGCATCCTCACTGCACGGACAACGCCGAACCGGGCACACACGTGCACAAGATCGTCCGCAGTACAACTGCAGGAGAGATCTTGAAAGAAAAGCACCTTTGATGGCTCAGACATGTTTTGCGCGACAGGTGCAATTGTTATGCAGTGACACCATGGCGGGTCTATTTGGCGATCACTTCTAAAAGGTATCCAAACTAACTGTCTCAATCGTACTGGCACTGTGCTGACAACGGATGCCGAGTGAGTGGGCTGTGTTGCGATCGTTTCGAACAGGTACTGCTGGTCTGTTGTGGTGCGTGCAGTTGTACCTGTCACACTCGGTGCCATGGTTGCATGCAAGGGACTTATGTGGTGTTTCTGAAGGCTCACAAATTTTGCAGTCAATTTTTTTCGTTGAGTTTTGGTGAACAATTTTCAACAAAGGGTCGGCGACAGCAGAACTTTCTTCTTTGTTACACGTGTTACGTGACGTCCTATTGGTAGCGCGCGCTGCCGGGCCAGGCGTTATGTAGCCATATTGATTTCTCCCCACTGTGGGGATCCTAAGAAGGCAAGCGTTATGTAACATTATTGATTTCGCCCCAATATGGGCATCCTGAGAAGGCAATGGTTATATAGCCGTATTGATTTCCTAGCATTATGGGGACCCTGACAAGGTAGGGTGTATGTAGCCATATTGAATGATTCCTACTATGCCCCCCGAGAGGGTGCAACCAATGTAGCCACATTGAATTCACCTTTCCATGGGGACCTTGAGAAAGAAGAGGTTGTGTAGCCATGTCGAATTCCATCCAACGAGGGATCTTGAAGGCAGAGGTGATGTAGCGACATTGAATTTATCCATCTATGTGGACCCCTAGAAGACGGGGCTTAGAAAGCCACATTGAGTCCCCCCATGTGGCGACCCTCACAAGGTAGGGGTTATGTAGCCACATTTAATTCCCCCAACAATGAGGACCTTGAGAAGGCACAGGTCATGTAGCCACATTGAATTTACCCTACAAGGCCGGACCCCGAGAAGGCAAGGGTGATGCAGCACTATTGAAATATTTCTTCCATTGAAACGCGAGAAGGCTTGCCACATTGAAGTCACCAGAGTCTCGGAACTGCGAGAGGGCAGAGTTTATGTGGCCCCATTGATTTCTCCCGACGATGGGGACTCCTAGAAGGCAATGGTTTGTTTTGCGGCCACAATGATTTTTCCCCATTGTGGGGATCCCTAGAAGGAAAGGGTTATGTAGGCACATTGAGTTTTCCCCACTACGGGGAAGCGGAGAACGCACGGGCTATGTAGCCATATTGATTACACCCCCCACACGCGAATCCCGAGGATGCTCGGGGATCCTGACACGGCAGAGGATATGTAGCCACATTGATTTGTCCCCAGTTTGGGGATGCCAAGAAGGCGGGCGCTATGAAGCCACATTGATTTGTCCTTAGGGTGTGAATCCCGAGAAGGCAGGGAATCCCGAGAAGGCAGGGGTTGTGTAGCCATATTGATTTCTTGCCACTGTGGGCGTCCTGAGAAGGCAAGCGGTATGTAGCCTTGTTGATTTCGCCCCAATACGGGCAACTCGAGAAGGTAGGGGTTATATAGCCGTATTGATTTCCTAGCACTATGGGGACCCCGACAAGGTAGGGTGTATGTGGCCATGTTGAATGCCTCCTACTATGACCCCCGAGAGGGTGCAACTGCTGTAGCCACATTGAATTCACCCTTCCATGGGGACCTTGAGAAGGCAGAGGTTGTGTAGCCATGTCGAATTCCATCCAACAAGGCATCTTGAAGGCAGAGGTGATGTAGCCACATTGAATTTATCCATCTATGTGGACCCCTAGAAGACAGGGCTTAGAAAGCCACATCCATTCCCCCCTTGTGGCGACCCTCACAAGGTTATGTAGGGGTTATGTAGCCACATTTAATTCCCCCAACAATGGGGACCTTGAGAAGGCACAGGTCATGTAGCCACATTGAATTCACCCTACAAGGCCGGACCCCGAGAAGGCAAGGGTGATGTAGCCTTATTGAAATCTTTCTACCATTGGAACGCGCGAAGGCTAGCCACATTGAAGTCACCCAGCTCTCGAAAGAGGGCCGAGTTTGTGGGCGCCCTTTTGTTTTGATACCTCCCGAAGACGGAGACTCCTAGAAGGCAATGGTTTTGCGGCCAAAGGGTTGTGTAGCCACATTGAGTTTTCCCCACTATAGGGATCTGGATAACGCACCAGCTATATAGCCATATTGATGACACCCCACTGCGGGAATCCTGAGAAGGCTCGGGGATCCCGAGAAGGCGCAAGTTACCCTGGGACCCCGCCTACATGGGGTAAATTCTCGTACGAATTCTGGGCTGAGCTGTTCTTGAAGATCGCGGGCAGTGTGGACACAATGGTCGGTGTTGAGCCCAGCTAGCCCATGATCGACCTTGCCTGTGAGCTGCATGGGGAGCTGAAGGAGCTGTCTGGCTCGAAGGTGCACTCCGCGCGCGCACCGCGCGCTACTTGTACGGTGTGTTTTCCCGGAAGGGTCTAGGCTTGCCCCCTCCTAAAACGGCACCTACAGAGAGAAAACCCCTTGGAAGTAAGCACAGTTGCTTGGTGAGGATAGGTGGCCAAATCTCCGCACCGCGTCAGGTGCTCCTGCGCGCGCGCCGCATCAGGTGCTCCCCCAAACACACAGGGATACATGGCAGGGCACAGGAGATACGAGGACAAAACGCTTTGGTCTCCAAGGTCCGGCTGACTTCCCGGAGGCAGGTCCAGCTTCCGTGAGCCTTCAGCCCAAAATGGTGCGTGCCCGGGTGGCCCTTCAGGGCAATGCACATCACAGTGTGACAGCCATTTATCATGATACCAGCAGCCAACATGCTGCTGCCAGTTATGCCTGAACCAGGCATTGAGGCTGGGTGCACATCGCCTGGCCATACAGCAAACACAGTACAGACTGGCATGCCCCACTTCGTGACGTATTGACCTCCCAATGTATCGAAGTATATGGCATGTCCGTCGTCATGAGCCTGTGTCGAAAAGGCGTGCCCCAAGAGGCTTGAGGACGTGGAGCAGCCAGCACACTGCTGAAGACAACTCATAATCTTGTCGACCGCGGACCATGGTGTAACGTCGATAATCTCATCATCAGAGTCGCTTTGGTCCCTGAGGATTGGTGGGCAAAAATGGGATCATGAAGTATGGGATCAACGAAAATGGGATCAGGAAAAATGGGATCAGGAGGAAGGGAACGGAAGGGCGAGGCAGGAGACCGGCAAAGGGGGGGGGGGGGCGACCTGCCCACTAGGGTAGAACTGGGGGCCACCATCTCTAGCAGCTTATGTTGGATGGCACAGCCAGACGTAGCCATAGCGATGATTGATGACCGAACCTTTTCATCACATGTGGCGTTGGCAAGAAACTCGTTCAAGCTCTCTCCGATATTTGCCTTAAACTGTGGCCAAAAAGGAGCAATGCGGGGATCAAATGTACAGTGGTGCAGATTGTGCACACGTTATTGAAATTAGCAAAGCGAAGATAATGGGGATGCATGATATATCTTTTAGCTGTCAGTAGGTGGTCTGGCGATTTTTTGGGGGTTCATACCACATCCTGGAAAATGTGGTATCCAAGGAAAAATGAGGCACCCCGACGCCCATTGCGGCAGGCGGCTACTGCCCATGTGCTCTCATAGATTTCCCCATGGAACTGTGAGGGTTGAACGCACACGTGTGGATCCTCTGTACTGCAAAGGAGGAGAAAATTGTTTCTTCAGCCTTTGGCACCGAAGTGTAGCGCTGAGTTTTGTTGCGGTGTCTTGACGCCGAAGTACCCACCCTCCTCCCAAGTTGGCCCAGGCCCAGAAAATTAATGGACAAGAGGATGCAGCTCAGACCAGGCATTGCTTGCGCGCAACCCACAGAGATATCAATATCTGACGACGTTGCAAACGATGCTTGAAACCTATACTGCACGTGTTGTGATGATTGTGCAGGAAAGGAGATGCATGCTTATGTTTCCCACCCCGCCCGGGACCTCTTTGGCACCTGGCATGCAACTACCTCATATTGTTCTTGCCGGTGTTCCATCTCCTTCAGACCAGCGGCCAAAGCGCCGCCTAGGGACGTACGCCAGTTGCCTCTGGGCTCCCGGGTTTCACTTGTCGGATGGGCTGGGTCGTAGGAGTGGGTGGGTGCACTCGAGGGCACACTTCTTGTGAGCTGTGGGTGGGCCTTGGATTTCCTGAGAATAGGTACTCCATCCCACCATTCGCGAGGATGTCCATGGTCTGCAAATGAGGCCGTCCACTTGTTCCCTCTCTTCAGCGTACGGCGGCCAACCATGTACCACTGATACATCAGCAGCTTCATGAGGACGGTGGGGGGCTGCTTATCTTTCTTGCCCTCAGCCAAATGGGGAGTGGGCTACTGTCTCTGGCGTGCAATGAAATGTCTGTGGCCCACTGCATGTGGTGGTTCAAGGGTGAGGCTATCTTGCCCAAGATGCGGCCAAAGACCCATACACTGGTCACATGCACCTTGTCGTCGTCGGTGTACGGAGGCTCGTTGCGGTGGGGGACAACGTCCACTTACAAGAAGACGATCCACACCTGGCTCAAGGGGAGCCCCAAGAGGCGGTCCACCTCGCCAGGTGTGAAGAAGTCGTCGATGGGCCTGTGCTGGAAACACGGTGTCCAAGGGTCACTCTGCGCTTGCGCGGGCTGGGTTCCTAGTTGGGACTGGGACTTGGGCTGGGACCCGCGGGATGACGGCGATGTCTGCTAACCCGCACCTGGGCTTGTCGTCACTTTCCAGTGCGGTAGTTGAACCGGCGACGCCGGAACCTTCTCGCTGCCCTCCGCTCTAGATTCTGACTCAATAGACGGTTGGCGTTGCACCCCCGAGCTTTCTTGCGGCGTTGTAGTCGCCCCCCCCTCCGTTTTAGCCAAGCTGCCATGCTACCTGCGCCACGCCTACACAGTGGTGAGAGTTTCGTAAACGATACTACGTACGAAACAAATCTACGTCGTGCAAAGCAAAATGTTTCGTACGAAGCAAGTATTACAAAATACCTGAAATTCCAAGAACTTCTGGTAATCCTCTTCGAACGACGGATCACTCATCGTTCAAAAGAACCGCGTTGACACACATGGATGGCCGGGGCTTGCCATGGGCCACAATATGCGAATGATGCAGCATAAAGAGGTACTGCAATGTCTGCCTAAGCGCCGCGTACTCCTTGGAAGCAGCAATACCACTCCCTCGGTTCGTGAAACGGATATAAATTTGTTTCATCAGTGCATTGACACTCTCCGTCACATCATTCCAATACATACCTAGACCGACACCCCGCAGTGCCCGCAACACCTCTAGAAAATCATGCTCAAGCATGTACAAATATGACCCTTTTGAGGTGGGCGCCGCAGCCTTTTGGAACGCTTTTGCAGCACGGGCCACCTGGTCTGGCAATGTATCACAATGGGGTGAAGAGCGGTACAGAGCATGAAGGACCACTCCCATATTGGTGACAGCTTGATGAACACAACTGTCATTGACCCCCATGAATACCGCAATGAAACCCCAACACTCAAAGAGCCGTTGACACTCTTCCCCATCCGGGGAGGCAACTCCACCTACCGTGAAAAGAATACCAGCCACCGTAAATTATTTTTGCAGCTTGCCCTGTCATCCCTTAGGCAGTGGTAGCTGCGCATTGACCCAAAGGAGCACAAGTTTGCCAATGGCCATTATACCGTGCAATATGCAGGGGAAAAAATTCTTCTGGCACGTTCGAAAAACAGGGTCTGCAACGACACCTCGTGTCACAGCACAAATACGCTACAGACCCTTTCGGGCGGTGTCACTTTCCATTGTGCGCTACTTGTCATCCCCTTTGAAACATGAAGTTGAGTTGTCCCAATAGGCTGCGGAATAAAACCAAGGCGCCATCTAGGACGTCGTAATGCCCAGTAGTCCTTTAGTCTAGGGGATGTCGCCGCCAAATTCCACCGGTCAAGGGACCGTACCCAGCCGCAAGGGGACCTCCTTCAGTGCAATGAGCTTCTGCAAAGCCTAAAAAACGCTTTGTACGTAGGAAATGCTTCGTACGAAAGAACAATGTTTCGTACGAGAGACAATTTCACACCTAGATATTTGGGCGCCAGAAGTCTGCAAGTAGGCCCAAGTCCTTGTCAGAACAATACGCGAGGCACAAAACCAAGTAGTGGGATAGGATCTCGCAAGTTTTCCGTGGTTTATAATAGAGATATTTAGTTGTGACTAGCTGCAAGATGCGACATGGTACGCATCTCCCCGCACCAGGAAGCGGAGGCCCTTCTTTGGGTGTGCTACAATAGACCACAAGCATGGAATGGACTAAATATATTCCAACCATGAAGTAAATTTCCAATAGATACCACATGCCCCTTGGGCGGTGGAGCCGTTTGCGTAACGGGGTGGACCCATGTCCATGGCGTTGGCCATTTTTTTCCACGCAGCATTCACAGTCGTTCGACCAGGAACGATTCTTGGGGCGGACAAGCTTGTCACCTTACGAAAGAGCGCGTTTGCTGGCCAGTCAAACACACCAACTTCTGATGGTGCTCCTTTCCTAGACCTAGTTCGAGCAACAAACACACCACATCGCGAGGTGTGCAGAGAAAAGTGGTGTACCGCTTCAGGCCATTGACTTCCAAGTCAACAACGGGTTTTGCAGTTGCACACAAGGGCAATACTTTGCGTAGCAAAGCTAGACCCCTCCCAGATGATGTAAAAACGTCAGCAATGATTGCTGTAGCCTCAGGAACCGTAGATGTTCAACCGCGACAGATGCGGAAACGGGGAGACAATATCTAACATGGTACACCAAACGAAAGACTGACGTAGAGTGCAACAGAAATTGTGGTTTTCAATTAAAAAACAGTACTGCTCACACCAGAGTTGCGGTAAATGCGGTCTTTGTCTGCGACGTCTGCGTGCTATAGATTCATGTTGCAAGTGTAGGAATTTCATCATTTTAGGAGAAAATAACAAGGAAATCACCAAAAAAGGGCACGGATGGATTTTGTTTTGTAAAAATTACTTCGTACGAGACTTCGTGTTTTGTACGCGGTCCGATTTTTCGTATGCGGTTTTACCCTATGTAAGTGGGCTACTAGGGTGTGTAGCCACATTGATTTGTCCCCAGTTTGGGGATCCCGAGAAGGGAGGCGCTATGTAGCCACATTGATTTGTCCTCAGGGTGTGAATCCCGAGAAGGCAAGCGTTGTGTAGCCATATTGATTTTTGCCCACTGTGGGCATCCTAAGAAGGCAAGCGTTATGTAGCCTCATTGATTTCGCCCCAATACGGGCATCCTGAAAAGGCAAGGGTTATACAGCCGTATTGATTTCCTAGCACTATGGGGACCCTAACAAGGCAGGGTGTATGTAGCCATATTGAATGAATCCTACTATGACCCCCGAGAGGGTGCAACTAATGTAGCCACATTCAATTCACCTTTCCATGGGGACCTTGAGAAAGAAGAGGTTGTGTAGCCATGTCGAATTCCATCCAACAAGGGATTGTGAAGGCAGAGGTGATGTAGTGACATTGAATTTATCCATCTCTGTGGACCCCTAGAAGACAAGGCCTAGAAAGCCACATTGATTCCCCCCTTGTGGCAACACTTAGAAGGTAGGGGTTGTGTAACCACATTTAATTCCCCAAACAATGGGGACCTTGAGAAGGCATAGGTCATGTAGCCACATTGAATTCACCCTACAAGGCTGGACCTGAGAAGGCAAGGGTGATGTAGCCTTATTGAAATATTTCTTCCATTGGAACGCGAGAAGGCTAGCCACATTGAAGTCACCCGACTCTCGGAGCTGCGAGAGGGCACAATTCATGTGCCCACATTGATTTCTCCCGACGATGGGGACTCCCAGAAGGCAATGGTTTTGCGGCCACAATGATTTTTCCCCATTGTGGGGATCCCTAGAAGGAAAGGGTTATGTAGGCACATGCAGTTTTCCCCACTATGGGGATCCGGAGAACGCACGGGCTATGTAGCCATACTGATTACGCCCCACGCGGGAATCCCGAGAAGGCTCGGGGATCCCGAGAAGGTAGAGGATATGTAGCCACATTGATTTGTCCCCAATTTGGGGATCCTAAGAAGGCAGGCGCTATGAAGCCACATTGATTTGTCCTCAGGGTGTGAATCCCGAGAAGGCAGGGAATGCCGAGAAGGTAGGCGTTATGTAGCCATATTGATTTCTCCCCACTGTGGGGGTCCTAAGAAGGCAAGCGTTATGTAACCTTATTAATGTCGCCCCAATACAGGCATCTTGAGAAGGGAAGTGTTATATAGCCGTATTGATTTCCTAGCACTATGGGGACCCTAACAAGGCAGGGTGTATGTAGCCATGTTGAATGACTCCTACTATGACCCCCAAGAGGGTGCAACTGATGTAGCCACATTGAATTCACCTTTCCATGGGGACCTTGAGAAGGCAGAGGTTGTGTAGCCATGTCGAATTCCATCCAACAAGGGATTGTGAAGGCAGAGGTGATGTAGCGACATTGAATTTATCCATCTATGTGGACCCCTAGAAGACAAGGCTTAGAAAGCCACTTTGATTCTCCTCTTGTGGCGACCCTCACAAGGTAGGGGTTATGTAGCCACATTTAATTCCCCCAACAATGAGGACCTTGAGAAGGCATAGGTCATGTAGCCACATTGAATTCACCCTACAAGGCCGGACCCCGAGAAGGCAAGGGTGATGTAGCCGTATTGAAATATTCCTTCCATTGGACCGCGAGAAGGCTAGCCACATTGAAGTCACCCGACTCTCGGAAGAGGGCAAGGTCTGTGCGGGCCATTTTGTTTTGATATCTCCCGAAGACGAAGACTCCTAGAAGGCAATGGTTTTGCGGCCACAATGATTGCTTCCCATTGTGGGGATCCCTCGAAGGAAAGGGTTGTGTAGCCACATTGAGTTTTCCCCACTATGGGGAAGCGGAGAACGCACGGGCTATGTAGCCATATTGATTACACCCCACTGCGGGAATCCCGAGAAGGCTCGGGGATGCCGAGAAGGCAAAGGTTATGTAGCCACATTGATTTCTCCCCAGTTTGGGGATCCCGAGAAGGCAGGCGCTATGTAGCCACATTGATTTCTCCCCATTGCGTGCTTCCCCAGCAGGCAGGGGATCCTGACGAAGCAGGGGTTATGCGGTCATATTGATTTTCCCTTGAGATGGGGCACCGTGACAAGGATGGCTTTAGGTATCCTTGTTGACTTCTCCCCACAATGGGTACCCCGAGAACCCGGGAGAAACACGACTGTATTGATTTTTGCCTACCATAGGGAACTCAATGAGGTGGGGGTTGTGTAGGTTTATTCAAATCAGCCATATTGATCTCCCTCTACTATTGGGGAACCCATGAAGGCAAGCATTATATAACCACATTGAGTCTCCTCTACCATGGGGACGCCTAGAACGCACGGTTATGCAGCAATATTCAATGTCCAGCACTGTGGCAACATAGGTGAGCCACATGGATTCTCCCATACTACGGGGGATTCTGAGAAGGTAGGGGTTAAATGTTTGTCTTTTTTTGAACCCCCATAAGTTAGGGGTAAATGTTGCCACATTCCACTCCCTCCACTATGGGGACCCCTAGAAGGCGCATTAGTTTCCCTCCGCTACGCTGGGATGGTGAGAAGACAAGGGTTATGTAGCCATATGGAATTCCCCCTACTCCAAGGACCCGAGAAGGCACGAGTAGTGGTCGTGTTCATTTTTCCTTACTATGGGGACCTAGGAAGGCACATGTTGCACAGCCATATTCCTCTCACCCTAATATGCTCATCCTTGTCGTCACCTTGAAGAGGAGTTCAATATGGTTCCATACCACGCGCCCCATCAAGGTCCCCATTGCAACGGGAATTCAATGCGGCAACATAATCCATCCTTCTTTGGCGTCCTACAAAGTACACGGAAAGCAATATGCTTGCATGATGACTACCCACCAACATCTGATCTTCTAAATCCCGACCCGCCAGGCTTTGTTGTTGAGTGCCATAGCATGGGTACAAAGTCGTGTTTGGAAGTTCTTTCCCTTGCAATCTTCCTTGCACCCATGGCCTATGCGCTTTACGAACAAGGCATGGGGCATCCGTGAATCCTAGCCGTGGGGCATATGCTATGCAAGCTATGATAATGTTGTGCGTGGTAGCGCTCAAGAGAAGCCGACAAGCCTTAAGGTGGTGCACCCGCGCAATCCGCGCCTACACAGTAGCATCGCAAGGCATGGCCTCGTACACTGCCCAATCGAGGGGCATATGGCCGGCCTACGAGGCCATCATGACCACGGCCTGGGCTACAGACATTGTCTTGCTGCCGGGCCCCGTCGGGATGCTCTGGTCGTTGCTGCTTTGTTGTCGGTGTTGTTGCTTTGGGCTCCATGCTGCTGCCCGACAGCGGCGCCGTGTTGCACGCAGAAATTTGCCTAATCGGGGAAGGGCGCGCCACAGAAAGAGAAAAGCATCGTCGCCCGGGATAGCAGGGGGTTGACACTCCATCATTCATGACACTAGTATGTTTTCCTCTTCTTACTAGTAGATCGCTGACAGGCAGTGGATGCAACGGAGTTGATGGGTTTGAACCACGTGCACAGATATAGGTTTGTATTTCTATTACTAGGTTGCCAATCCCTCCACATAATGTGTGTCCACGGTGGAAAATAAAATCAACCCCATCCCAATGACAAGGGTCAAGGGTTCTAAAAAACACGGAAATCAAAGTCCCATCCCTCTACTCAAAGAACTGTGTCTTGCGGGTGGCATGGGTCTCTTGTTTGTGCCCAAATTGAATTGTTATGAAAAATTCGGTGTGTTGTAGATTTAGGTTCTGGTATGCATAGGCATGTCTTATATCTGGCCATGCTATAGAACAACACTGGGGCACCATCCATTCTTGTTCATTGATCCCCGTTGTCAGGTGCAATGGCCTTTTTGCATCATGGCACACTCTGAGCACCTAGGGGGAACGTTTGCCCGGCGAGCTACCTCTGTATTAAGTATCTTACCTCCAGCCCTAGGTTTATCCTCACCTTGGAAAGAGCCGGCTTGATTAGCGTCTTTTGCGCGGGTGCTGCCACTCTCGCCACCGGCACCGCCTCTCTACCAATGATGCCGCCGCTGCAGCCCTGCTCTTTCTTGGGGCTCACGAACTTGACATGCGGGGCCAGCGGGAGCCCCAACACGGTAAAAACATTTCACTCTTGCCTTGTGTGGCCAACAGTGAAACTCACCTAAAAAATCAATCATCCAAAACCGCAATATGGGGGGCATATTTCATAATATTTCACTTTGAAGAGTGTAAAGCAACTGACATGGACGCATTGAGGTGTGATGGACAACATCCCCAGACCCCCCCCCTTTCCATTCCATCCCATTTGCGATTGTGGACCACATGCAGCCACGAACAACTTCCTCTTCTAATAAATGAGTGTATGTAAAGGAACAACGCAAAACACAAGTAGGGCACTTGTGCGCACAGTGTAGCTACATGTGTCCAAGCATATGCGTGAGGAAAAACACTGGCACTGGCAAATGCCGTGAGCAAGCGAGAGACTTTCCTTGTTAACAGTGAAATAGAGTTTTGCTACACTCCAAGGTGCAACGTGGAAACAACAGACCACTTATATGACCTTGTTGGTGAAATTGAGATAGAAGATAAAGAGTACGCGGCTGCTGCTGTGAAGTACAGTGCAGATACATAGGGACCGTGTCATGTGTCCGTGCAGCCCAAGACGAGGTCTGAAGGGTACAATTTATGGTTTATAAATGATTTTTCCTGTTTGATGCAAAACACAAGAAGAATCCAATATAGTGCACTTCCGGACGAAACTGTGCGGTAGGTCATCACAGAGCGGTGCAGTGACACCAAAAACTCTAACACTGATTTCAGGGATTTCGGGCACATGTGTCGTTATGGCACTTATGGGAAATATTTTCACTGTCAACAGCGAAAATTTTTGACGTCCGTTGCCGTTTTCTCAGCACACACACACACACACACACACACGCACGCGCGCCAAAATATCACAACTAGTTTCACTGTCAACAGTGAAACCACTTCTGGTCATTGAGTTCCTGTAGCTATGTGCTCAAGTCCTTGACACTATTAGAGAACCCTAACATGTTGATAGTGAAACTACCCTGCATTGTTAAGCACACTTACGTGCTCACATAATCCATCCCACCCAAAATGAACCACCACCACCATCCCAAGGGGGGTATGTAGACAGGCGTGAGGGGTTGCGTACAACCCAGCGTGTAGAACAGCACTGTCCTTGCGCCAGGGTTTCACTGTGGACAGTGAAACCCCGGGGGAGGTTGGGGTGTCACAAGAGGAATCCCCAAGACAGTTTTGGTTGAAAACCGGTGTTTTCGGAAATCTAGGGATTTGTTGGGGGTTTGTGGTCCTTTTTCTACAGCACTGAAACTACCTATCCTACGTGAAGGCCAACACCTTCGGATGTCCCGTTTGCACCCCCAAGTCTTTCTCCCTTTGTCTTTACTTCTCCTCCTCCTTTCCATCCCGCAGCTTGGGAAAGAAGACGGCTAAGAGATGTTCCTTTGAAGGGACTCATTGGATTTGGACCCTTTATCATTACACGGTATTGAATTGTATAACTCTTTTTCTTATATGTGTAGCCCTCTTACATGGATGACCTCATCCTCATATCTGGGTGTGGGTAGTGCCATCAACATGCGGAGGCTCTCGAGCTTGGCTTTGATATTTGCATTCCCATTTACCATGTGGTGCATGGCGCGCGTCCCTGCTTTCAAAGCAGTCCGTCGCTAAAAAGCATTCCGGCTAGTTACGGTTGTCCCCCCACAATTGGAGCACCAAACGTTCCGCGCTCATCCTCCGGAATGGTTTGACCGTGGTACAAGTGCTCCAAAGACATCACACGCAAGAGAAACAATTATTTTTGACCTCCAACGGTTGGGATGCAAAGCGGGGTGTACATGCGTGGAGGCTTCAATTAGTTGGGGCAAAAGGCCACGTTAGAGCAGGGTGGGACATGATGTCCAATTTGATTCCGGATTGCGAAAAGTGCCCCCTCCCCCTCCCAGGTGACTTTGCTCACACCCGCACACAAGGGTGGGTGAGCAAAGAGGAGTGGTCTTGCTCAAAGAAGCAGGGATACACACTCGCCAACCCCTTGTGGGGATCGTTTCGGGGGATATATGTTGAAATGCTTACCATCCTTCGCCATGTCCAAATGTACGTATGCGACCTCCTCATTCCGTAAGTAAAGATACCCTCTCCGGAACATCTGTGCACACTCCTCTCCCCATCCAAGACCACCGTCAAAGAGCGGCAACACTTTCGTTTGTGGCTGCAGGGCGGAGCACTTGACGACGCGTAGCTCCCATAGCAAGGCCTTGGCATCAAGTAGCTAGCTCGCTCCACACGTTGTATCGGGCCGAGGGCACCAGGTTCCCTCCTTGATCTAGCCACTGAGCATGAAACCTGCCACCACGAGGTGTGAAACAACGAACACACACACGCACACACACACACACACAGACACACACACACGGACTCGGGACCCCCATATGTGTTTTTGGAGGCGGGGGCACCATTCCATGCCTATTTTGGCTAAGGTGCTCATGCTTGGCCATGAAAGCCCGCGTCCAGCAATGCCGAGGAGGAGGAGGAGGAGGAGGAGGAGCCCTTGGTCATTGTGGTGGTTGTCGTGGTGGTTATGGTGGTGGGGCCAGTGGTGGTGATGGTGTGGGACGGGGGTTCTTCGAGTACCATATCTTGTACACCCGACATCGTAGCCGCTCTTAATTTTTCATATTGGAAATGGGCTTCCCTTTGCTTCTGATATGCCTCCCTCTTGTGCTCCCGCTGCTCCTCTTCCCTCCTCAGTACCTCCGTTGCATGCGCGGACATATTCTCAGTCGCTAGAACTTTCCCCTCGAGTTTGCTCAACTCGTTTTCAGCTATCGCCGTTTTTGCTAGTTCTTCCCCCTGTTCCTTCGCTGCATGGTTCCGCTCTGCTTGCGCCTGACCGTGCTCTGCATGCCCTTGGTCGCTCTCGCTGGAGCCTCGCTACCACCATGGCTCCAGGCAAGCCACTTACTTGCAGCTGATTGGGCCCTAGGCCGCTCTCAACGGCTCATGCATTCTTTCGAGGTCAGCAGTGAGCGACCCATTTGGGTGTGTCAACGACACCAATGGCGGAGACAATCCATTAGTCTTCACCCAGCAGCACGCGGCCCCTATCGTGCCCTTGTCAGCTTGCAACCACGCCTTCCTGACAGCCGCTTGTTTGCTCTCCTCTTGCTCCGTCCATTGCCTCACTGGCCACGTGAGCTACAGTAGGCACTCGCACAACACACTTGCACCCAAGGCTAGTTGGCCTTGTCGCGCCGAATGTGCAAGGCTCAATAGAAGTTGATTCGGCCTTGCTACTACACATATGGGGTGGACCTAGTGTCCATTCCCTTTGGCATTCACGGCCTTACTCACACAATCGCCTTTGATGCTTTGGCACCCTCACAAAAAAGCATCGCGCAGCAACCATGTCCCTTGGTGTACATTTGTGTATGTCCTGGCCACGCACACAAAGCCAATGTGCAACGGACAAAATTGGCAACATGGCACCCGTCCATCCCCTAGTGGTCGCAGCAGCCCTTGCCCAACTCTATCCCTCACTCTTTCACTCACTGGCTCACATAGTTAGTGTCTCAAGCACAAGCACACCTTGCTGCCTAATCAAAGCCGTCATTGTCCGCATATCTACGTTCCATTGTGGATGCCGCGCACGCGGAGCTTTTCAGGGCCTGCTACCGCCCACACTTCACCTACAACGGCTCTTCAAAAACGCAAACACCACTCTGGGTGTTGGAAATTATAGCTTGTAGTGGGTGAAAGCCCCCTCAGCCGTCTCATCGATGGGCTCACCCGGCGTCGTGGTGCCTAGAATGACACAATATTTTGTTGTTATTTTCAAGTGAACTGCAGTATGCTGTTTGCACACTGGATTCTTGCGACCCTACCCCGCTCCGACACATCCGCGTACCCGTGGGAAACGGAGTCAAGGTTGCATGACCACACAACACTTGGGCGTTGGCTTTGGGCTTGAGGAATGTTCAACACCAATGGAATGTCCTCAACATTGCAAGCAGATTGTGGAACGATTCCACCATGCAATGCTTGCAACCTGCTTGCTTCCTCAATTAGCCTGTTTCCACTAATGGCACCTAGCTCGCGGGGGAGGTCCTAGATTCCCTTGTCAACACAAGCAATCATGGCCAATAGTAGTATTTGGCCGCAATTCTTCAAGCAGGCCAAAGGTGTGAAGAGGGACAAGATCTGGGAAACCCATCTTCTGCATTCTAACAACGGTTTGGTGGACCAAACTACAAAGGACACGGGGCAACGGTTGCAAAGCAGTTTGGGTTCAAGTCCTCTTCACTCCATGCCCTTCTTTGCCTCAACTACAAGTGATCGCAGTGGCACCCCGTATATGAGACCTTGCGCACGGTGACTCGAGTACAACAACGCCGGAAGGCGGCCTTTTGGCTAGAGAACTGCGTCTAGATTTAGAAAGATGATCACGGAGAAGCATCTGCAGGCCACTAATTTCAACGAGTATGTCCGTAACCAGACATCTTCCGACAAAATGCAGACCTCGATCCATGGCAAGGGGCAGTGTGTAGCAAAATAGGTCAACATCCATGTGGGTCTCGAACTAGACAGATGATCACAGAGAAAGGTCGCTAGCTCACTAATTTTAACGAGTTTGTTTGGAACCAAACATGGACACCCAAAAGCAGCTATCCCAAGAGCTGCATTCCAACAATAGGCTAGCGTTGGGACCCACACAATTCGGGAGACGAGAGGAGCGGTGGGACACTTGCGGGTTGGTGCACCGTGCCGGTGTCAATGTTGCCTCCACGTTGTTGCGCCCCCATACACCTTTGAAAGGCTGCTAATTGGGCCAGTTGTTGATTCACACACACACACACACACACACATACAAACACACACACATTGACGTGGTGGACATGACTGATGATAGAAGGGAGTGCCGAGATCAACGGTGATACAAGGTAGTAGGGAGACCAATGGCTGTACGTAGTGAAACCGCTGAGTTTGCACTCTAAACTGCGCTTGACTAGATGAGCCAAAAGTCGGTTGAGTAATGGAGGCGAATGTTGGCAAGTGCGCAACCCACAAAGTTTTTCTATTCAAATGACATACTGCCTGCCACCCCTTAGAGTCGGAGGCAACAACAGCTTGCAAGTGTATGAGGCTCAAAATCTCGCTAGTCTTGCCCGAATCCCACTTGGCAACTCTTTATAGAGAAAGGTGCTCTCATGGGCATGCTTTAGGAGTGCTTCATCATTGTCATCGCGGTTTGGACCGCTGCCACCGCGGGCACTCTTACCAACGAAACCATCTTGGTGTATGTAGTTGATGGTTTGGACCATGTCTGTGCAAAAAATGCCCCCCCCCCCCCCGGGACGTAGACTTAAAGGTAACCTCTTGGCACCCTTACAAAGCCATAAAATGTAAGGGGAGCGCATGGTAGAGCAAATGACCCTTTGAAAGCGCTTGGCAGCGGCAACATACCTGAGGACATCGTTGGGTTTGCAAAAGAGCCATTTGTTGCACAAAACGGTGCACGGCTTCATTGCCTTTGCAATGGATGACCCATTGGTGCGGATTTTCCGAGCATCTTCACCGTTGGGTTGACCCTTACCGGTACCGAGCCGTTCATGTAAGATGGGACACCAACTTGTAGAGGATTATGTACTTCCAGTACCAAAAGTGGTACTAAGAACAAATATATGCTAGAGCCATGCCACCACCAATAGTGACACGGGCACGGAAATGCCATGTCCGCGATAACATGTACGCGGTATTATTGTTCGTCGAATGCTGGAGTGTGTGCCATGGAGGATGTCGCCGAGCACATATCTCTCCTTACACAGTGCTAGGTCCCTCGTCTATGTACATCCGGGAGTGCAAGCTCTACCCATGGGGTTGGCAAAGGTGATGGTGCTTTGCACGCATGATGCCGCACCACACGGGATGCCGTCTCCACGGAAAATTAGGACATAGACGGGCTCCGGAAAGACCATGCAGTGCAACAAGCCCAATGGTGTTGAAGTGTACAAAACAAAGGCGTATAGATCCCCATCCAACCGCAACGGTACCTTGTCCATTAATAGTGGATAATTCTTGCCTTCAGGCCAATTCTCCCAGGCCTTCTCCATAATCGCCTCCGAGGGAAAAAGATGACACCATTGGGAATGAATGAGTTCTCGGGCTCTGGCAATTTTCAAACACGGCCACTCAGCCATTTTTCGGTCCCAAGGTCGATTACCATACCTTGGGGCGCTTGAGTTGCATGGAATTGGTGCAAGCGCTGAATCCATACGGTTGTCGCCATGGAACATTCCACGTCAAATGGTTGGTTTTCCGGTACATACTAACGAAACACATGGAATGCAAACACGAAACAATTATTTCACAAGATGCAAGGAGCCTAGCGCACTACAAACACTATTTTCATTCCCGTTTCTTTTAAAATTGTGGTCTCGCATCGGAATGGGGCATCGTTGAGAGAGCACGCAAGGCGTGACAACACCCTGCAACCCTTTTTTTTTGGGATGTCAAGGTGGAGTATCAATCGCACTCTAGTCCACGAAATGATGTTGCTTGTAGCCTTCGCACATGTTTTCGGACATATCGTGCAACTGCCATTCAAGTAGAAATTTGGTCCCAAAGGGTTGCATTGTCCTTGGATTTGGTAAAACGATCAACGAAATCGTCCTGAATGCCACTGCCACTTAGACCACCCCTATTGCGCGTGCAAAGAGGCCGCAATAGGGTTGGAGCACGCCATCCTTGATAAATAATTTCAAAACAAAAAGCACATACTTTTTTTTTTCTAGTGTGCGGCCCGCGGCGCCGTGCTTTCTAGCTTCTTGTCTAGGAGAGCATAATCCAAGACCCAATATCTTAGCGTTGCAGCACACAAAGGTGTCAGGGATGTCGGATGTCTCATTCGTGGTGACTACCTGCACCACATTGTATTTGTGTGATGGACACATGTTCACAAGCACAAGCGGGCCATCACATTTTGCACTGCAGGTGCGTTGCTATGTGTGAGGGGCTTGCAAGTGCAATATGTTGTGTACCAAATCTTTGATGACCCGAACCCAAAACAGTTGCTTTGTGTTTGCTTTTGCCCTCACCATGTCCACAAATTTGTCTTTCTTGGCAATAAATAGTGTTCTATCGTGACAGCCAATTGATAAAATCCAATACAATTGACATATACGGATCCTCTTTGTTGCTATGGGGATGTAGGCCTCCAATTCATTTCCTTCTTCCAACGATTTGCTAATGATTGCCCCCCACTACTCTTCGTCTTTTTTCCGCCTTTCCCTGATTCTTCGTCCCTGGGTTAGTAGCTGTTGGTTGATGTTGTGTGTTGGCCACCAAATGCCGTCCGCAAGATAGGTTATCATCTTTGCTCTAGTGGACGAATTGAGTAGGTGGTTCTTGGCAAACCAAGCAACAACACGTTGATGCATCCGCCATGAAGGCCAAATGACGCTCACAAACGTCGGCAAGGTAACACCACGCCTCGCGGATATGATGCATTATCCCAGCATTGCATATCACACCTTTTTTTGTGGTTATAAGCACAGCCCAGATCAGAAGTTCATCCTCATGCTCCCACTAAATCAACGATGCCCCAAACAACATGGGTGGCTCTACAACCTCAATGGTTTGTTTGATCTTGGGTACTATGCCAACGTCTACAAAAAATGAAGCATAGTGGATTTTTGCAACATTAGAGCCATCAATTGCCAGCCTACACAATGGTTATTCTACCTAAATGAACCGAATTGCACCTGTCCATGCCAAATACCGGTCTACACCAATGTGCAGCTTTATGTGATCGTTCTCGTTTGCCGTCACCTCGCAATGACACACCACACCCGCACCATGGATCATCAAGGCCTCTCATTGCCCACTGTGGGCTTGGGCACACCGGGTGGCCTTGCGGCGAATCTCTTTCTTCTGGCAAAATGTTATGCCGATCGGTGTTCGCGGCAGTGAGGGGTCGTTTAATGTTGTGTGTGTGTGTGTGTGTGTTTATCTGTCCATATCACATTGGGGTGTGGAGAAGGTCTCAGCTCAGCCCACCCCGCTGCCCTCCAACCCGACAGGTTGCTGTGCTATGGAAAACCACTCATCACCCCAAGCCGCCGGGAATACATGCCATGCATCTTTTTTGGCACCCTAACATCCGCCCTCCGTTGGCAGCAAACGTGGTCTGCAGAGATCTTGCCGGCCCTTGCATGGGCACAAGTCGGACTGGCTTGTGACCACACCCATATTCTTTATCCATGGGTGAACCACTTTATGCCACGCCTCTTGCAACCCCTGATTTTGACGGATCAAACTACTGTTTTTGACATGCAACCTGTTTGGTTTGGGTTGGGTTTTTTTGTGCAACCGTGGTTTGCATTCCTACCAATCTCTCAATCGTGTTGTGGACCGCAATTTTTCGGAACACATTTATTTGCAAGCAAGACTGGTGAACGAAATGAAACCAAATTTAGGTACCGGACGCACACCCAAATTAACATCAATGCACCACTGTCACCCTTTGCAAATTCAAGTCACGTGGTCTCTAGGAAATGCTTGGGAGGCAAGTGTGCCAAACCTCCTATCAAAAGTCCCGCCACCAAGCATTTCCATTGTGTGCATAGTTTATGCTTTGGATACATCGGACATGCACCAAACCATGCCCCGCGTCCCCTAGGTCACCAACCCACTTAATACCCCCCTCCCCCCCCCCAAGCCGAGCCATCCCCACATATTCTTGGCACCAATAGGTGGGATTCGCCGAAAACATGTCCCTTCCATCCTGAAAGCAGGCTACTCAACCGCTAGTCTCAAATGAGCAACCTTTGGGTAAAATGGAAATGCACCAATCCATCCGCCCACACCCCACCCGAAAGTCACCACCTCTCATATTGACCTCCATACCAACACCTTCCCTCCACCCCCCCCCCCCCTCCCATCCCGCCAAGCGACCACTCCCTAGACATTCTTCGTGGCATCACCTCGAAATTGCCTGGAAGTATCACTATGCCATGGTGGAAGCAGGGTTCTGAACCCCACGTCAGAAATCTACAGCCTTTGAATGCATCGGACATGCCTAAAATCATCACCCCCCCTCTCAAAGTCACCACCCCTCATATTGACCCCCCCCCGTACCCCCCCCCCCCTTCCAAGCCGACCCCTCCCCACGCATTTTTGGCATGAATCG
Organism: Eutreptiella sp. 'Long Island Sound 2002'; assembly: GCA_964036045.1. NCBI lineage: Eukaryota > Euglenozoa > Euglenophyceae > Eutreptiales > Eutreptiaceae > Eutreptiella > Eutreptiella sp. 'Long Island Sound 2002'. Next base: position 44,547,313 of record OZ038389.1, on the reverse strand, counting down.
CTGCAAATGGCCCAAAATAGGACCCTTCTATCTTGAAAAAAGGCTGCTAGATCCCCAGACTCAATCTGCTACTAGCCACGGCACACCCCTGCTTTAGCATGTTTGGCATCCCCACTATGTTCCTTGCCCTCTCCCGCCGCAGCACCCCCCTTTGTGGCATTTCAGATTGTAGCTCAATTCCCTTTTCTCACTGCTGGCAATTCCACACCCCATTCACGTCATCTTTGCACACATAAGTGATTTTCATTTGCGGCCTCCGGACCTTCAATTTGAGAAATTCATTGTGAGCGTCCACCTTAAAACACGGCCTTCCAAACCATGTCGTTAATGCATGAAACCCGTCCTTGATGCGTCTACATGATATTCTTGCGGCTTTTTGTGCTGAGTCGCACAATATCATCCACACTAGGTGGAGCGAAAGGAGGTTTCTGGTGATTTCAAGTTTTTCTTGGATCATTGTGGTAGGCACGATAATTTTGTTTCTTTCAAGCAATGCCGTGTTGCCTCTTACCTTTGCACCTGCGATATGTGTGCATCCGAGTTGTCCACCATGTTTTTTAAGTTTGTAACCTCGTTGTTTCTAAAATAACCTTTTTTTCCTTTTCAATTCCTTGTGTGCAAAACACCCAGTTTCGGCGGTGATCAGCTTTCAAACCAACGAGTTTTCGCTTAGCTGTGTGTCTATTGTTTGAAAAGTACATTCCGATACCTACCGATAAACGATTTCTGTGATTAATTGGGGAAATTGTTTAAAAATTTCACATATTTGTTGCGCGATGTGGTGAGCATAACTTGGCACACCCGTACAATCCGAGGAATACCTTGGAGTGTATGGGTAAAATAGGGATGTGGGAAGTAGACCTCTGTGGCATGTACCACGTACCTACCCACTAGTGTACATTGCAAAATGCATGCATAGGTGAGTTGAGGAATCCCCACAGTTTGCGGATCGCGATGATGACTTGTGTGCATCAAAGCGCATCATTTTTGGCTCTATGGCTATACAATCGTATACTCACAGCATAGGGCCGTATATTGGGAGTATTTAGTTGCACCATGTGCTTGTTTGAAGTGGAAGAATTCCATTGTTGAGCCTTTTGTGCCCTATTTTTTGCATTCCTTCATCCATCTTGATAACCTTGGCCAGGGTGCACAATACTATTAGGAAATCCTCATTGTGCAACCTATACCTTTGGCACACCAGGCGTGGGGCATTCCCGAATCTTGGTTGTAGGCCTTAGGCCATCCGGGTGGGCATACCGCGGGAGCACTCCAAGACATTTTTCAAGGGGATGTACCCTCCGTTGTTAGCGGCCGCCGGGCAGCGGCTGCTGCTTGGCCCACCGCCTCCTCCTCCTCCTCCTCCTCCTCCTCCTCCTCGTCTTGCTCCCATTGCTGCTCGTCCGCGTCCTCCTTCTCCTCTTGCAACTTGGCAAGGAAGACAGCTAGGATATCAGGGTGCGCGGTGGGCGGGTTTTCGTTTTGCAGGATTCATATAATCGCAACCCCTTATCATATCTCCGTATTGAAATTATTTCTTTGTTTACCAATCCCTTGATCTACCTGAGAGGACCTCTTTTCTTCAGCCAAGGCTGCATGTAGTGTCGCTATCGTGCCAAGGTTCTCGAGCCTCATTTTCATTTTTGTGTTCTGGATTTTTGCCATGACATTCTTCTCCATGTCGTTGCACCCGTGCAATCTCTTCCGTTTGAAAGCATGCAGGGCCCTTGGGGATTTTTGGTGCACTCCGCTCTCCCTAGTCCCCACCAACATCTGATGTTCCAAATCCCAACCGGCTAGGCTTTGTTGTTGAGTGTCATAGCATGGGTACAAAGTAGTGTTTGGAAGTTCTTTCCCTCGCAGTCTTCCTTGCACCCATGGCCTATGCGCTTTACGAACAAGGCATTGAGGCTGGGTGCACATCGCCTGGCCATACAGCAAACACAGTACAGACTGGCATGCCCCACTTCGTGACGTATTGACCTCCCAATGTATCGAAGTATATGGCATGTCCGTCGTCATGAGCCTGTGTCGAAAAGGCGTGCCCCAAGAGGCTTGAGGACGTGGAGCAGCCAGCACACTGCTGAAGACAGCTCATAATCTTGTCGACCGCGGACCATGGTGTAACGTCGATAATCTCATCATCACAGTCGCTTTGGTCCCTGAGGATTGGTGGGCAAAAATGGGATCATGAAGTATGGGATCAACGAAAATGGGATCAGGAAAAATGGGATTAGGAGGAAGGGAACGGAAGGGCGAGGCGGGAGACCGGCAAAGGGGGGGGGGGGGGGACCTGCCCATTGGGGTAGAACTGGGGGCCACCATCTCTAGCAGCTTATGTTGGATGGCACAGCCAGACGTAGCCATAGCGATGATTGATGACCGAAGCTTTTCATCACATGTGGCGTTGGCAAGAAACTCGTTCAAGCTCTCTCCGATATTTGCCTTAAACTGTGGCCAAAAAGGAGCAATGCGGGGATCAAATGTACAGTGGTGCAGATTGTGCACACGTTGTTGAAATTAGCAAAGCGAAGATAATGGGGATGCATGATATATCTTTTAGCTGTCAGTAGGTGGTCTGGCGATTTTTTGGGGGTTCATACCACATCCTGGAAAATGTGGTATCCAAGGAAAAATGAGGCACCCCGACGCCCATTGCGGCAGGCGGCTACTGCCCATGTGCTCTCATAGATTTCCCCATGGAACGGTGAGGGTTGAACGCACACGTGTGGATCCTCTGTACTGCAAAGGAGGAGAAAATTGTTTCTTGAGCCTTTGGCACCGAAGTGTAGCGCTGAGTTTTGTTGCGGTGTCTTGACGCCGAAGTACCCACCCTCCTCCCAAGTTGGCCCAGGCCCAGAAAATTAATGGACAAGAGGATGCAGCTCAGACCAGGCATTGCTTGCGCGCAACCCACAGAGATATCAATATCTGACGACGTTGCAAACGATGCTTGAAACCTATACTGCACGTGTTGTGATGATTGTGCAGGAAAGGAGATGCATGCTTATGTTTCCCACCCCGCCCGGGACCTCTTTGGCACCTGGCATGCAACTACCTCATATTGTTCTTGCCGGTGTTCCATCTCCTTCAGACAAGCGGCCAAAGCGCCGCCTAGGGACGTACGCCAGTTGCCTCTGGGCTCCCGGGTTCCACTTGTCGGATGGGCTGGGTCGTAGGAGTGGGTGGGTGCACTCGAGGGCACACTTCTTGTGAGCTGTGGGTGGGCCATGGATTTCCTCAGAATAGGTACTCCATCCCACCATTCGCGAGGATGTCCATGGTCTGCAAATGAGGCCGTCCACTTGTTCCCCCTCTTCAGCGTACGGCGGCCAACCATGTACCAGTGATACATCAGCAGCTTCATGAGGACGGTGGGGGGCTGCTTATCTTTCTTGCCCTCAGCCAAATGGGGAGTGGGCTACTGTCTCTGGCGTGCAATGAAATTGGCCGCGATGTCTGTGGCCCACTGCATGTGGTGGTTCAAGGGTGAGGCTATCTTGCCCAAGATGCGGTCAAAGACCCATACACTGGTCACATGCACCTTGTCGTCGTCGGTGTACGGAGGCTCGTTGCGGTGGGGGACAACGTCCACTTACAAGAAGACGATCCACACCTGGCTCAAGGGGAGCCCCAAAAGGCGGTCCACCTCGCCAGGTGTGAAGAAGTCGTCGATGGGCCTGTGCTGGAAACACGGTGTCCAAGGGTCACTCTGCGCTTGCGCGGGCTGGGTTCCTAGTTGGGACTGGGACTTGGGCTGGGACCCGCGGGATGACGGCGATGTCTGCTAACCCGCAGCTGGGCTTGTCGTCACTTTCCAGTGCGGTAGTTGAACGGGCGACGCCGGAACCTTCTCGCTGCCCTCCGCTCTAGATTCTGACTCAATAGACGGTTGGCGTTGCACCCCCGAGCTTTCTTGCGGCGTTGTAGTCGCCCCCCCCTCCGTTTTAGCCAAGCTGCCATGCTACCTACGCCACGCCTACACAGTGGTGAGAGTTTCGTAAACGATACTACGTACGAAACAAATCTACGTCGTGCAAAGCAAAATGTTTCGTACGAAGCAAGTATTACAAAATACCTGAAATTCCAAGAACTTCTGGTAATCCTCTTCGAACGACGGATCACTCATCGTTCAAAAGAACCGCGTTGACACACATGGATGGCCGGGGCTTGCCATGGGCCACAACATGCGAATGATGCAGCATAAAGAGGTACTGCAATGTCTGCCTAAGCGCTGCGTACTCCTTGGAAGCAGCAATACCACTCCCTTGGTTCGTGAAACGGATATAAATTTGTTTCATCAGTGCATTGACACTCTCCGTCACATCATTCCAATACATACCTAGACCGAAACCCCGCAGTGCCCGCAACACCTCTAGAAAATCATGCTCAAGCATGTACAAATATGACCCTTTTGAGGTGGGCCCCGCAGCCTTTTGGAACGCTTTTGCAGCACGGGCCACCTGGTCTGGCAATGTATCACAATGGGGTGAAGAGCGGTACAGAGCACGAAGGACCACTCCCATATTGGTGACAGCTTGATGAACACAACTGTCATTGACCCCCATGAATACCGCAATGAAACCCCAACACTCAAAGAGCCGTTGACACTCTTCCCCATCCGGGGAGGCAGCTCCACCTACCGTGAAAAGAATACCAGCCACCGTAAATTATTTTTGCAGCTTGCCCTGTCATCCCTTAGGCAGTGGTAGCTGCGCATTGACCCAAAGGAGCACAAGTTTGCCAATGGCCATTATACCGTGCAATATGCAGGGGAAAAAATTCTTCTGGCACGTTCGAAAAACAGGGTCTGCAACGACACCTCGTGTCACAGCACAAATACGCTACAGACCCTTTCGGGCGGTGTCACTTTCCATTGTGCGCTACTTGTCACCCCCTTTGAAACATGAAGTTGAGTTGTCCCAATAGGCTGCGGAATAAAACCAAGGCGCCATCTAGGACGTCGTAATGCCCAGTAGTCCTTTAGTCTAGGGGATGTCGCCGCCAAATTCCACCGGTCAAGGGACCGTACCCAGCCGCAAGGGGACCTCCTTCAGTGCAATGAGCTTCTGCAAAGCCTAAAAAACGCTTTGTACGTAGGAAATGCTTCGTACGAAAGAACAATGTTTCGTACGAGAGACAATTTCACACCTAGATATTTGGGCGCCAGAAGTCTGCAAGTAGCCCCAAGTCCTTGTCAGAACAATACACGAGGCACAAAACCAAGTAGTGGGATAGGATCTCGCAAGTTTTCCGTGGTTTATAATAGAGATATTTAGTTGTGACTAGCTGCAAGATGCGACATGGTACGCATCTCCCCGCACCAGGAAGCGGGGGCCCTTCTTTGGGTGTGCTACAATAGACCACAAGCATGGAATGGACTAAATATATTCCAACCATGAAGTAAATTTCCAATAGATACCACATGCCCCTTGGGCGGTGGAGCCGTTTGCGTAACGGGGTGGACCCATGTCCATGGCGTTGGCCATTTTTTTCCACGCAGCATTCACAGTCGTTCGACCAGGAACGATTCTTGGGGCGGACAAGCTTGTCACCTTACGAAAGAGCGCGTTTGCTGGCCAGTCAAACACACCAACTTCTGATGGTGCTCCTTTCCTAGACCTAGTTCGAGCAACAAACACACCACATCGCGAGGTGTGCAGAGAAAAGTGGTGTACCGCTTCAGGCCATTGACTTCCAAGTCAACAACAGGTTTTGCAGTTGCACACAAGGGCAATACGTTGCGTAGCAAAGCTAGACCCCTCCCAGATGATGTAAAAACGTCAGCAATGATTGCTGTAGCCGCAGGAACCGTAGATGTTCAACCGTGACAGATGCGGAAACTGGGAGACAATATCTAACATGGTACACCAAACGAAAGACTGACGTAGAGTGCAACAGAAATTGTGGTTTTCAATTAAAAAACAGTACTGCTCACACCAGAGTTGCGGTAAATGCGGTCTTTGTCTGCGACGTCTGCGTGCTATAGATTCATGTTGCAAGTGTAGGAATTTCATCATTTTAGGAGAAAATAACAAGGAAATCACCAAAAAAGGGCACGGATGGATTTTGTTTTGTAAAAATTACTTCGTACGAGACTTCGTGTTTGGTACGCGATCCTATTTTTCGTATGCGGTTTTACCCTATGTAAGTGGGCTACTAGGGTGTGTAGCCACATTGATTTGTCCCCAGTTTGGGGATCCCGAGAAGGGAGGCGCTATGTAGCCACATTGATTTGTCCTCAGGGCGTGAATCCCGAGAAGGCAAGCGTTGTGTAGCCATATTGATTTCTGCCCACTGTGGGCATCCTAAGAAGGCAAGCGTTATGTAGCCTCATTGATTTCGCCCCAATACGGGCATCCTGAAAAGGCAAGGGTTATACAGCCGTATTGATTTCCTAGCACTATGGGGACCCTAACAAGGCAGGGTGTATGTAGCCATATTGAATGAATCCTACTATGACCCCCGAGAGGGTGCAACTAATGTAGCCACATTCAATTCACCTTTCCATGGGGACCTTGAGAAAGAAGAGGTTGTGTAGCCATGTCGAATTCCATCCAACAAGGGATTGTGAAGGCAGAGGTGATGTAGTGACATTGAATTTATCCATCTCTGTGGACCCCTAGAAGACAAGGCTTAGAAAGCCACATTGATTCCCCCCTTGTGGCGACACTTAGAAGGTAGGGGTTGTGTAACCACATTTAATTCCCCCAACAATGGGGACCTTGAGAAGGCATAGGTCATGTAGCCACATTGAATTCACCCTACAAGGCTGGACCTGAGAAGGCAAGGGTGATATAGCCTTATTAAAATATTCCTTCCATTGGAACGCAAGAAGGCTAGCCACATTGAAGTCACCCGACTCTCGGAGCTGCGAGAGGGCACAATTCATGTGCCCACATTGATTTCTCCCGACGATGGGGACTCCTAGAAGGCAATGGTTTTGCGGCCACAATGATTTTTCCCCATTGTGGGGATCCCTAGAAGGAAAGGGTTATGTAGGCACATGCAGTTTTCCCCACTATGGGGATCCGGAGAACGCACGGGCTATGTAGCCATACTGATTACGCCCCACGCGGGAATCCCGAGAAGGCTCGGGGATCCCGAGAAGGTAGAGGATATCTAGCCACATTGATTTGTCCCCAATTTGGGGATCCTAAGAAGGCAGGCGCTATGAAGCCACATTGATTTGTCCTCAGGGTGTGAATCCCGAGAAGGCAGGGAATGCCGAGAAGGTAGGCGTTATGTAGCCATATTGATTTCTCCCCACTGTGGGGGTCCTAAGAAGGCAAGCGTTATGTAACCTTATTAATGTCGCCCCAATACAGGTATCTTGAGAAGGGAAGTGTTATATAGCCGTATTGATTTCCTAGCACTATGGGGACCCTAACAAGGCAGGGTGTATGTAGCCATGTTGAATGACTCCTACTATGACCCCCAAAAGGGTGCAACTGATGTAGCCACATTGAATTCACCTTTCCATGGGGACCTTGAGAAGGCAGAGGTTGTGTAGCCATGTCGAATTCCATCCAACAAGGTATTGTGAAGGCAGAGGTGATGTAGCGACATTGAATTTATCCATCTATGTGGACCCCTAGAAGACAAGGCTTAGAAAGCCACTTTGATTCCCCTCTTGTGGCGACCCTCACAAGGTAGGGGTTATGTAGCCACATTTAATTCCCCCAACAATGGGGACCTTGAGAAGGCATAGGTCATGTAGCTACATTGAATTCACCCTACAAGGCCGGACCCCGAGAAGGCAAGGGTGATGTAGCCGTATTGAAATATTCCTTCCATTGGACCGCGAGAAGGCTAGCCACATTGAAGTCACCCGACTCTCGGAAGAGGGCAAGGTCTGTGCGGGCCATTTTGTTTTGATATCTCCCGAAGACGGAGACTCCTAGAAGGCAATGGTTTTGCGGCCACAATGATTGCTTCCCATTGTGGGGATCCCTCGAAGGAAAGGGTTGTGTAGCCACATTGAGTTTTCCCCACTATGGGGAAGCGGAGAACGCACGGGCTATGTAGCCATATTGATTACACCCCACTGCGGGAATCCCGAGAAGGCTCGGGGATGCCGAGAAGTCAAAGGTTATGTAGCCACATTGATTTCTCCCCAGTTTGGGGATCCCGAGAAGGCAGGCGCTATGTAGCCACATTGATTTCTCCCCATTGCGTGCTTCCCCAGCAGGCAGGGGATCCTGACGAAGCAGGGGTTATGCGGTCATATTGATTTTCCCTTGAGATGGGGCACCGTGACAAGGATGGCTTTAGGTATCCTTGTTGACTTCTCCCCACAATGGGTACCCCGAGAACCCGGGAGAAACACGACTGTATTGATTTTCGCCTACCATAGGGAACTCAATGAGGTGGGGGTTGTGTAGGTTTATTCAAATCAGCCATATTGATCTCCCTCTACTATTGGGGAACCCATGAAGGCAAGCATTATATAACCACATTGAGTCTCCTCTACCATGGGGACGCCTAGAACGCACGGTTATGCAGCAATATTCAATGTCCAGCACTGTGGCAACATAGGTGAGCCACATGGATTCTCCCATACTACGGGGGATTCCGAGAAGGTAGGGGTTAAATGTATGTCTTTTTTTGAACCCCCATAAGTTAGGGGTAAATGTTGCCACATTCCACTCCCTCCACTATGGGGACCCCTAGAAGGCGCATTAGTTTCCCTCCACTACGCTGGGATGGTGAGAAGACAAGGGTTATGTAGCCATATGGAATTCCCCCTACTCCAAGGACCCGAGAAGGCACGAGTAGTGGTCGTGTTCATTTTTCCTTACTATGGGGACCTAGGAAGGCACATGTTGCACAGCCATATTCCTCTCACCCTAATATGCTCATCCTTGTCGTCACCTTGAAGAGGAGTTCAATATGGTTCCATACCACGCGCCCCATCAAGGTCCCCATTGCAACGGGAATTCAATGCGGCAACATAATCCATCCTTCTTTGGCGTCCTACAAAGTACACGGAAAGCAATATGCTTGCATGATGACTACCCACCAACATCTGATCTTCTAAATCCCGACCCGCTAGGCTTTGTTGTTGAGTGCCATAGCATGGGTACAAAGTCGTGTTTGGAAGTTCTTTCCCTTGCAATCTTCCTTGCACCCATGGCCTATGCGCTTTACGAACAAGGCATGGGGCATCCGTGAATCCTAGCCGTGGGGCATATGCTATGCAAGCTATGATAATGTTGTGCGTGGTAGCGCTCAAGAGAAGCCGACAAGCCTTAAGGTGGTGCACCCGCGCAATCCGCGCCTACACAGTAGCATCGCAAGGCATGGCCTCGTACACTGCCCAATCCAGGGGCATATGGCCGGCCTACGAGGCCATCATGACCACGGCCTGGGCTACAGACATTGTCTTGCTGCCGGGCCCCGTCGGGATGCTCTGGTCGTTGCTGCTTTGTTGTCGGTGTTGTTGCTTTGGGCTCCATGCTGCTGCCCGACAGCGGCGCTGCATTGCACGCAGAAATTTGCCTAATCGGGGAAGGGCGCGCCACAGAAAGAGAAAAACATCGTCGCCCGGGATAGCAGGGGGTTGACACTCCATCATTCATGACACTAGTATGTTTTCCTCTTCTTACTAGTAGATCGCTGACAGGCAGTGGATGCAACGAAGTTGATGGGTTTGAACCACGTGCACAGATATAGGTTTGTATTTCTATTACTAGGTTGCCAATCCCTCCACATAATGTGTGTCCACGGTGGAAAATAAAATCAACCCCATCCCAATGACAAGGGTCAAGGGTTCTAAAAAACACGGAAATCAAAGTCCCATCCCTCTACTCAAAGAACTGTGTCTTGCGGGTGGCATGGGTCTCTTGTTTGTGCCCAAATTGAATTGTTATGAAAAATTCGGTGTGTTGTAGATTTAGGTTCTGGTATGCATAGGCATGTCTTATATCTGGCCATGCTATAGAACAACACTGGGGCACCATCCATTCTTGTTCATTGATCCCCGTTGTCAGGTGCAATGGCCTTTTTGCATCATGGCACACTCTGAGCACCTAGGGGGAACGTTTGCCCGGCGAGCTACCTCTGTATTAAGTATCTTACCTCCAGCCCTAGGTTTATCCTCACCTTGGAAAGAGCCGGCTTGATTAGCGTCTTTTGCGCGGGTGCTGCCACTCTCGCCACCGGCACCGCCTCTCTACCAATGATGCCGCCGCTGCAGCCCTGCTCTTTCTTGGGGCTCACGAACTTGACATGCGGGGCCAGCGGGGGCCCCAACACGGTAAAAACATTTCACTCTTGCCTTGTGTGGCCAACAGTGAAACTCACATAAAAAATCAATCATCCAAAACCGCAATATGGGGGGCATATTTCATAATATTTCACTTTGAAGAGTGTAAAGCAGCTGACATGGAAGCATTGAGGTGTGATGGACAACATCCCCAGACCCCCCCCTTTCCATTCCATCCCATTTGCGATTGTGGACCACATGCAGCCACGAACAACTTCCTCTTCTAATAAATGAGTGTATGTAAAGGAACAACGCAAAACACAGGTAGGGCACTTGTGCGCACAGTGTAGCTACATGTGTCCAAGCATATGCGTGAGGAAAAACACTGGCACTGGCAAATGCCGTGAGCAAGCGAGAGACTTTCCTTGTTAACAGTGAAATAGAGTTTTGCTACACTCCAAGGTGCAACGTGGAAACAACAGACCACTTATATGACCCTGTTGGTGAAATTGAGATAGAAGATAAAGAGTACGCGGCTGCTGCTGTGAAGTACAGTGCAGATACATAGGGACCGTGTCATGTGTCCGTGCAGCCCAAGACGCAGTCTGAAGGGTACACTTTATGGTTTATAAATGATTTTTCCTGTCTGATGCAAAACACAAGAAGAATCCAATATAGTGCACTTCCGGACGAAACTGTGCGGTAGGTCATCACAGAGCGGTGCAGTGACACCAAAAACTCTAACACTGATTTCAGGGATTTCGGGCACATGTGTCGTTATGGCACTTATGGGAAATATTTTCACTGTCAACAGCGAAAATTTTTGACGTCCGTTGCCGTTTTCTCAGCACACACACACACACACACACACACACACGCGCGCGCGCCAAAATATCACAACTAGTTTCACTGTCAACAGTGAAACCACTTCTGGTCATTGAGTTCCTGTAGCTATGTGCTCAAGTCCTTGACACTATTACAGAACCCTAACATGTTGATAGTGAAACTACCCTGCATTGTTAAGCACACTTACGTGCTCACATAATCCATCCCACCCAAAATGAACCACCACCACCATCCCAAGGGGGGTATGTAGACAGGCGTGAGGGGTTGCGTACAACCCAGCGTGTAGAACAGCACTGTCCTTGCGCCAGGGTTTCACTGTGGACAGTGAAACCCCGGGGGAGGTTGGGGTGTCACAAGAGGAATCCCCAAAACAGTTTAGGTTGAAAACCGGTGTTTTCGGAAATCTAGGGATTTGTTGGGGGTTTGTGGTCCTTTTTCTACAGCACTGAAACTACCTATCCTACGTGAAGGCCAACACCTTCGGATGTCCCGTTTGCACCCCCAAGTCTTTCTCCCTTTGTCTTTACTTCTCCTCCTCCTTTCCATCCCGCAGCTTGGGAAAGAAGACGGCTAGGAGATGTTCCTTTGAAGGGACTCATTGGATTTGGACCCTTTATCATTACACGGTATTGAATTGTATAACTCTTTTTCTTATATGTGTAGCCCTCTTACATGGATGACCTCATCCTCATATTTGGGTGTGGGTAGTGCCATCAACATGCGGAGGCTCTCGAGCTTGGCTTTGATATTTGCATTCCCATTTACCATGTGGTGCATGGCGCGCGTCCCTGCTTTCAAAGCAGTCCGTCGCTAAAAAGCATTCCGGCTAGTTACGGTTGTCCCCCCATAATTGGAGCACCAATCGTTCCGCGCTCATCCTCCGGAATGGTTTGACCGTGGTACAAGTGCTCCAAAGACATCACACGCAAGAGAAACAATTATTTTTGACCTCCAACGGTTGGGATGCAAAGCGGGGTGTACATGCGTGGAGGCTTCAATTAGTTGGGGCAAAAGGCCACGTTAGAGCAGGGTGGGACATGATGTCCAATTGGATTCCGGATTGCGAAAAGTGCCCCCTCCCCCTCCCAGGTGACTTTGCTCACACCCGCACACAAGGGTGGGTGAGCAAAGAGGAGTGGTCTTGCTCAAAGAAGCAGTGATACACACTGTCGTCAACCCCTTGTGGGGATCGTTTCGGGGGATATATGTTGAAATGCTTACCATCCTTCGCCATGTCCAAATGTACGTATGCGACCTCCTCATTCCGTAAGTAAAGATACCCTCTCCGGAACATCTGTGCACACTCCTCTCCCCATCCAAGACCACCGTCAAAGAGCGGCAACACTTTCGTTTGTGGCTGCAGAGCGGAGCACTTGACGACGCGTAGCTCCCATAGCAAGGCCTTGGCATCAAGTAGCTAGCTCGCTCCACACGTTGTGTTGGGCCGAGGGCACCAGGTTCCCTCCTTGATCTAGCCACTGAGCATGAAACCTGCCACCACGAGGTGTGAAACAACGAACACACACACGCACACACACACACACACAGACACACACACACGGACTCAGGACCCCCATATGTGTTTTTGGAGGCGGGGGCACCATTCCATGCCTATTTTGGCTAAGGTGCTCATGCTTGGCCATGAAAGCCTGCGTCCAGCAATGCCGAGGAGGAGGAGGAGGAGGAGGAGGAGCCCTTGGTCATTGTGGTGGTTGTCGTGGTGGTTGTGGTGGTGGGGCCAGTGGTGGTGATGGTGTGGGATGGGGGTTCTTCGAGTTCCATATCTTGTACACCCGACATCGTAGCCGCTCTTAATTTCTCATATTGGAAATGGGCTTCCCTTTGCTTCTGATATGCCTCCCTCTTGTGCTCCCGCTGCTCCTCTTCCCTCCTCAGTACCTCCGTTGCATGCGCGGACATATTCTCAGTCGCTAGAACTTTTCCCTCGAGTTTGCTCAACTCGTTTTCAGCTATCGCCGTTTTTGCTAGTTCTTCCCCCTGTTCCTTCGCTGCATGGTTCCGCTCTGCTTGCGCCTGACCGTGCTCTGCATGCGCTTGGTCGCTCTCGCTGGAGCCTCGCTACCACCATGGCTCCAGGCAAGCCACTTACTTGCAGCTGATTGGGCCCTAGGCCGCTCTCAACGGCTCATGCATTCTTTCGAGGTCAGCAGTGAGCGACCCATTTGGGTGTGTCAACGACACCAATGGCGGAGACAATCCATTAGTCTTCACCCAGCAGCACGCGGCCTCTATCGTGCCCTTGTCAGCTTGCAACCACGCCTTCCTGACAGCCGCTTGTTTGCTCTCCTCTTGCTCCGTCCATTGCCTCACTGGCCACGTGAGCTACAGTAGGCACTCGCACAACACACTTGCACCCAAGGCTAGTTGGCCTTGTCGCGCCGAATGTGCAAGGCTCAATAGAAGTTGATTCGGCCTTGCTACTACACATATGGGGTGGACCTAGTGTCCATTCCCTTTGGCATTCACGGCCTTACTCACACAATCGCCTTTGATGCTTTGGCACCCTCACAAAAAAGCATCGCGCAGCAACCATGTCCCTTGGTGTACATTTGTGTATGTCCTGGCCACGCACACAAAGCCAATGTGCAACGGACAAAATTGGCAACATGGCACCCGTCCATCCCCTACTGGTCGCAGCAGCCCTTGCCCAACTCTATCCCTCACTCTTTCACTCACTGGCTCACATAGTTAGTGTCTCAAGCACAAGCACACCTTGCTGCCTAATCAAAGCCGTCATTGTCCGCATATCTACGTTCCATTGTGGATGCCGCGCACGGGGAGCTTTTCAGGTCCTGCTACCGCCCACACTTCACCTACAACGGCTCTTCAAAAACGCAAACACCACTCTGGGTGTTGGAAATTATAGCTTGTAGTGGGTGAAAGCCCCCTCAGCCGTCTCATCGATGGGCTCACCCGGCGTCGTGGTGCCTAGAATGACACAATATTTTGTTGTTATTTTCAAGTGAACTGCAGTATGTTGTTTGCACACTGGATTCTTGCGACCCTACCCCGCTCCGACACATCCGCGTACCCGTGGGAAACGGAGTCAAGGTTGCATGACCACACAACACTTGGGCGTTGGCTTTGGGCTTGAGGAACGTTCAACACCAATGGAATGTCCTCAACATTGCTAGCAGATTGTGGAACGATTCCACCATGCAATGCTTGCAACCTGCTTGCTTCCTCAATTAGCCTGTTTCCGCTAATGGCACCTAGCTCGCGGTGGAGGTCCTAGATTTCCTTGTCAACACAAGCAATCATGGCCAATAGTAGTATTTGGCCGCAATTCTTCAAGCAGGCCAAAGGTGTGAAGAGGGACAAGATCTGGGAAACCCATCTTCTGCATTCTAACAACGGTTTGGTGGACCAAACTACAAAGGACACGGGGCAACGGTTGCAAAGCAGTTTGGGTTCAAGTCCTCTTCACTCCATGCTCTTCTTTGCCTCGACTACAAGTGATCGCAGTGGCACCCCGTATATGAGACCTTGCGCACGGTGACTCGAGTACAACAACGCCGGAAGGCGGCCTTCTGGCTAGAGAACTGCGTCTAGATTTAGAAAGATGATCACGGAGAAGCATCTGCAGACCACTAATTTCAACGAGTATGTCCGTAACCAGACATCTTCCGACAAAATGCAGACCTCGATCCATGGCAAGGGGCAGTGTGTAGCAAAATAGGTCAACATCCATGTGGGTCTCGAACTAGACAGATGATCACAGAGAAAGGTCGCTAGCTCACTAATTTTAACGAGTTTGTATGGAACCAAACATGGACACCCAAAAGCAGCTATCCCAAGAGCTGCATTCCAACGATAGGCTAGCGTTGGGACCCACACAATTCGGGAGACGAGAGGAGCGGTGGGACACTTGCGGGTTGGTGCACCGTGCCGGTGTCAACGTTGCCTCCACGTTGTTGCGCCCCCATACACCTTTGAAAGGCTGCTAATTGGGCCAGTTGTTGATTCACACACACACACACACACACATACAAACACACACACATTGACGTGGTGGACATGACTGATGATAGAAGGGAGTGCCGAGATCAACGGTGATACAAGGTAGTAGGGAGACCAATGGCTGTACGTAGTGAAACCGCTGAGTTTGCACTCTAAACTGCGCTTGACTAGATGAGCCAAAAGTCGGTTGAGTAATGGAGGCGAATGTTGGCAAGTGCGCAACCAACAAAGTTTTTCTATTCAAATGACATACTGCCTGCCACCCCTTAGAGTCGGAGGCAACAACAGCTTGCAAGTGTACGAGGCTCAAAATCTCGCTAGTTTTGCCTGAATCCCACTTGGCAACTCTTTATAGAGAAAGGTGCTCTCATGGGCATGCTTTAGGAGTGCTTCAGCATTGTCATCGCGGTTTGGACCGCTGCCACCGCGGGCACTCTTACCAACGAAACCATCTTGGTGTATGTAGTTGATGGTTTGGACCATGTCTGTGCAAAAAATGCCCCCCCCCCCGGGACGTAGACTTAAAGGTAACCTCTTGGCACCCTTACAAAGCCATAAAATGTAAGGGGAGCGCATGGTAGAGCAAATGACCCTTTGAAAGCGCTTGGCAGCGGCAACATACCTGAGGACATCGTTGGGTTTGCAAAAGAGCCATTTGTTGCACAAAACGGTGCACGGCTTCATTGCCTTTGCAATGGATGACCCATTGGGGCGGATTTTCCGAGCATCTTCACCGTTGGGTTGACCCTTACCGGTACCGAGCCGTTCATGTAAGATGGGACACCAACTTGTAGAGGATTATGTACTTCCAGTACCAAAAGTGGTACTAAGAACAAATATATGCTAGAGCCATGCCACCACCAATAGTGATACGGGCACGGAAATGCCATGTCCGCGATAACATGTACGCGGTATTATTGTTCGTTGAATGCTGGAGCGTGTGCCATGGAGGATGTCGCCGAGCACATATCTCTCCTTACACAGTGCTAGGTCCCTCGTCTATGTACATCCGGGAGTGCAAGCTTTACCCATGGGGTTGGCAAAGGTGATGGTGCTTTGCACGCATGATGGCGCACCACACGGGATGCCGTCTCCACGGAAAATTAGGACATAGACGGGCTCCGGAAAGACCATGCAGTGCAACAAGCCCAATGGTGTTGAAGTGTACAAAGCAAAGGCGTATAGATCCCCATCCAACCGCAACGGTACCTTGTCCATTAATAGTGGATAATTCTTGCCTTCAGGCCAATTCTCCCAGGCCTTCTCCATAATCGCCTCCGAGGGAAAAAGATGACACCATTGGGAATGAATGAGTTCTCGGGCTCTGGCAATTTTCAAACACGGCCACTCAACCATTTTTCGGTCCCAAGGTCGATTACCATACCTTGGGGCGCTTGAGTTGCATGGAATTGGTGCAAGCGCTGAATCCATACGGTTGTCGCCATGGAACATTCCACGTCAAATGGTTGGGTTTCCGGTACATACTAACGAAACACATTGAATGCAAACACGAAACAATTATTTCACAAGATGCAAGGAGCCTAGCGCACTACAAACACTATTTTCATTCCTGTTTCTTTTAAAATTGTGGTCTCGCATCGGAATGGGGCATCGTTGAGAGAGCCCGCAAGGCGTGACAACACCCTGCAACCCTTTTTTTTTGGGATGTCAAGGTGGAGTATCAATCGCACTCTAGTCCACGAAATGATGTTGCTTGTAGCCTTCGCACATGTTTTCGGACATATCGTGCAACTACCATTCAAGTAGAAATTTGGCCCCAAAGGGTTGCATTGTCCTTGGATTTGGTAAAACGATCAACGAAATCGTCCTGAATGCCACTGCCACTTAGACCACCCCTATTGCGCGTGCAAAGAGGCCGCAATAGGGTTGGAGCACGCCATCCTTGATAAATAATTTCAAAACAAAAAGCACATACTTATTTTTTTCTAGTGTGCGGCCCGCGGCGCCGTGCTTTCTAGCTTCTTGTCTAGGAGAGCATAATCCAAGACCCAATATCTTAGCGTTGCAGCACACAAAGGTGTCAGGGATGTCGGATGTCTCATTTGTGGTGACTACCTGCACCACATTGTATTTGTGTGATGGACACATGTTCACAAGCACAAGCGGGCCATCACATTTTGCACTGCAGGTGCGTTGCTATGTGTGAGGGGCTTGCAAGTGCAATATGTTGTGTACCAAATCTTTGATGACCCGAACCCAAAACAGTTGCTTTGTGTTTGCTTTTGCCCTCACAATGTCCACAAATTTGTCTTTCTTGGCAATAAATAGTGTTCTATCGTGACAGCCAATTGATAAAATCCAATACAATTGACATATACGGATCCTCTTTGTTGCTATGGGGATGTAGGCCTCCAATTCATTTCTTTCTTCCAACGATTTGCTAACCATTGCCCCCCACTACTCTTCGTCTTTTTTCCGCCTTTCCCTGATTCTTCGTCCCTGGGTTAGTAGCTGTTGGTTGATGTTGTGTGTTGGCCACCAAATGCCGTCCGCAAGATAGGTTATCATCTTTGCTCTAGTGGACGAATTGAGTAGGTGGTTCTTGGCAAACCAAGCAACAACACGTTGATGCATCCGCCATGAAGGCCAAATGACGCTCACAAACGTCGGCAAGGTAACACCACGCCTCGCGGATATGATGCATTATCCCAGCATTGCAGATCACACCTTTTTTTGTCGTTATAAGCACAGCCCAGATCAGAAGTTCATCCTCATGCTCCCACTAAATCAACGATGCCCCAAACAACATGGGTGGCTCTACAACCTCAATGGTTTGTTTGATCTTGGGTACTATGCCAACGTCTACAAAAAATGAAGCATAGTGGATTTTTGCAACATTAGAGCCATCAATTGCCAGCCTACACAATGGTTATTCTACCTAAATGAACCGAATTGCACCTGTCCATGCCAAATACCGGTCTACACCAATGTGCAGCTTTATGTGATCGTTCTCGTTTGCCGTCACCTCGCAATGACACACCACACCCGCACCATGGATCATCAAGGCCTCTCATTGCCCACTGCGGGCTTGGGTACACCGGGTGGCCTTGCGGCGAATCTCTTTCTTCTGGCAAAATGTTATGCCGATCGGTGTTCGCGGCAGTGAGGGGTCGTTTAATGTTGTTTGTGTGTGTGTGTGTGTTTATCTGTGCATATCACATTGGGGTGTGGAGAAGGTCTCAGCTCAGCCCACCCCGCTGCCCTCCAACCCGACAGGTTGCCGTGCTATGGAAAACCACTCATCACCCCAAGCCGCCGGGAATACATGCCATGCATCTTTTTTGGCACCCTAACATCCGCCCTCCGTTGGCAGCAAACGTGGTCTGCAGAGATCTTGCCGGCCCTTGCATGGGCACAAGTCGGACTGGCTTGTGACCACACCCATATTCTTTTATCTATGGCTGAACCATTTTATGCCACGCCTCTTGCAACCCCTGATTTTGACGGATCAAACTACTGTTTTTGACATGCAACCTATTGGGTTTGGGTCCGATTTTTTTGTGCAACCGTGGTTTGCCTTCCTACCCATCTCTCCATCGTGTTGTGGACCGCAATTTTTCGGAACACATTTATTTGCAAGCAAGACTGGTGAACGAAATGAAACCAAATTTAGGTACCGGACGCACACCCAAATTAACATCAATGCACCACTGTCACCCTTTGCAAATTCAAGTCACGTGGTCTCTAGGAAATGCTTGGGAGGCAAGTGTGCCAAACCTCCTATCAAAAGTCCCGCCACCAAGCATTTCCATTGTGTGCATAGTTTATGCTTTGGATACATCGGACATGCACCAAACCATGCCCCGCGTCCCCTAGGTCACCAACCCACTTAATACCCCCCCCCCAAGCCGAGCCATCCCCACATATTCTTGGCACCAATAGGTGGGATTCGCCGAAAACATGTCCCTTCCATCCTGAAAGCAGGCTACTCAACCGCTAGTCTCAAATGAGCAACCTTTGGGTAAAATGGAAATACACCAATCCATCCGCCCACACCCCACCCGAAAGTCACCACCTCTGATATTGACCTCCATACCAACACCTTCCCTCCACCCCCCCCCCCTCCCATCCCGCCAAGCGACCCCTCCCTAGACATTCTTCGTGGCATCACCTCGAAATTGCCTGGAAGTATCACTATGCCATGGTGGAAGCAGGGTTCTGAACCCCACGTCAGAAATCTACAGCCTTTGAATGCATCGGACATGCCTAAAATCATCACCCCCCCTCTCAAAGTCACCACCCCTCATATTGACCCCCCCCGTACCCCCCCCCCCCTTCCAAGCCGACCCCTCCCCACGCATTTTTGGCATGAATCGCTGCAAATGGCCCAAAATAGGACCCTTCTATCTTGAAAAAAGGCTGCTAGATCCCCAGACTCAATCTGCTACTAGCCACGGCACACCCCTGCTTTAGCATGTTTGGCATCCCAACTATGTTCCTTGCCCTCTCCCGCCGCAGCACCCCCCTTTGTGGCATTTCAGATTGTAGCTCAATTCCCTTTTCTCACTGCTGGCAATTCCACACCCCATTCACGTCATCTTTGCACACATAAGTGATTTTCATTTGCGGCCTCCGGACCTTCAATTTGAGAAATTCATTGTGAGCGTCCACCTTAAAAGACGGCCTTCCAAACCATGTCGTTAATGCATGAAACCCGTCCTTGATGCGTCTACATGATATTCTTGCGGCTTTTTGTGCTGAGTCGCACAATATCATCCACACTAGGTGGAGCGAAAGGAGGTTTCTGGTGATTTCAAGTTTTTCTTGGATCATTGTGGTAGGCACGATAATTTTGTTTCTTTCAAGCAATGCCGTGTTGCCTCTTACCTTTGCACCTGCGATATGTGTGCATCCGAGTTGTCCACCATGTTTTTTAAGTTTGTAACCTCGTTGTTTCTAAAATAACCTTTTTTTCCTTTTCAATTCCTTGTGTGCAAAACACCCAGTTTCGGCGGTGATCAGCTTTCAAACCAACGAGTTTTCGCTTAGCTGTGTGTCTATTGTTTGAAAAGTACATTCCGATACCTACCGATAAACGATTTCTGTGATTAATTGGGGAGATTGTTTAAAAATTTCACATATTTGTTGCGCGAT
This sequence comes from Eutreptiella sp. 'Long Island Sound 2002', assembly GCA_964036045.1. NCBI lineage: Eukaryota > Euglenozoa > Euglenophyceae > Eutreptiales > Eutreptiaceae > Eutreptiella > Eutreptiella sp. 'Long Island Sound 2002'. Next base: position 44,527,164 of record OZ038389.1, on the reverse strand, counting down.
GTGGTGAGCATAACTTGGCACACCCGTACAATCCGAGGAATACCTTGGAGTGTATGGGTAAAAGAGGGATGTGGGAAGTAGACCTCTGTGGCATGTACCACGTACCTACCCACTAGTGTACATTGCAAAATGCATGCATAGGTGAGTTGAGGAATCCCCACAGTTTGCGGATCGCGATGATGACTTGTGTGCATCAAAGCGCATCATTTTTGGCTCTATGGCTATACAATCGTATACTCACAGCATAGGGCCGTATATTGGGAGTATTTGGTTGCACCATGTGCTTGTTTGAAGTGGAAGAATTCCATTGTTGAGCCTTTTGTGCCCTATTTTTTGCATTCCTTCATCCATCTTGATAACCTTGGCCAGGGTGCACAATACTATTAGGAAATCCTCATTGTGCAACCTATACCTTTGGCACACCAGGCGTGGGGCATTCCCGAAGCTTGGTTGTAGGCCTTAGACCATCCGGGTGGGCATACCGCGGGAGCACTCCAAGACATTTTTCAAGGGGATGTACCCTCCGTTGTTAGCGGCCGCCGGGCAGCGGCTGCTGCTTGGCCCACCGCCTCCTCCTCCTCCTCCTCCTCCTCCTCCTCCTCGTCTTGCTCCCATTGCTGCTCGTCCGCGTCCTCCTTCTCCTCTTGCAACTTGGCAAGGAAGACAGCTAGGATATCAGGGTGCGCGGTGGGCGGGTTTTCGTTTTGCGGGATTCATATAATCGCAACCCCTTATCATATCTCCGTATTGAAATTATTTCTTTGTTTACCAATCCCTTGATCTACCTGAGAGGACCTCTTTTCTTCAGCCAAGGCTGCATGTAGTGTCGCTATCGTGCCAAGGTTCTCGAGCCTCATTTTCATTTTTGTGTTCTGGATTTTTGCCATGACATTCTTCTCCATGTCGTTGCACCCGTGCAATCTCTTCCGTTTGAAAGCATGCAGGGCCCTTGGGGATTTTTGGTGCACTCCGCTCTCCCTAGTCCCCACCAACATCTGATGTTCCAAATCCCAACCGGCTAGGCTTTGTTGTTGAGTGTCATAGCATGGGTACAAAGTAGTGTTTGGAAGTTCTTTCCCTCGCAATCTTCCTTGCACCCATGGCCTATGCGCTTTACGAACAAGGCATGGGGCATCCGTGAATCCTAGCCGTGGGGCATATACCATGCAAGCTATGATAATGTTGTGCGTGGTAGCGCTCAAGAGAAGCCGACAAGCCTTAAGGTGGTGCACCCGCGCAATCCGCGCCTAGACAGGAGCATCGCAAGGCATGGCCTCGTACACTGCCCAATCCAGGGGCATATGGCCGGCCTACGAGGCCATCATGACCACGGCCTGGGCTACAGACATTGTCTTGCTGCCGGTCCCCGTCGAGATGCTCTCGTTGTTGTTGCTATTGTTGTCGGTGTTGTTGCTTTGGGCTCCATGCTGCTGCCCGACAGCGGCGCCGCATTGCACGCAGAAATTTGCCTAATCGGGGAAGGGCGCGCCGCAGAAAGAGAAAAACATCGTCGCCCGGGATAGCAGGGGGTTGACACTCCATCATTCATGACACTAGTATGTTTTCCTCTTCTTACTAGCAGATCACTGACAGGTAGTGGATGCAACGAAGTTGATGGGTTTTAACCACGTGCACAGATGTAGGTTTGTATTTCTATTACTAGGTTGCCAATCCCTCCACATAATGTGTGTCCACGGTGGAAAATAAAATCAATCCCATCCCAATGACAAGGGTCAAGGGTTCTAAAAAACACGGAAATCAAAGTCCCATCCCTCTACTCAAAGAACTGTGTCTTGCGGGTGGCATGGGTCTCTTGTTTGTGCCCAAAATGAATTGTTATGAAAAATTTGGCGTGTCGTAGATTTAGGTTCTGGTATGCATAGGCATGTCTTATGCCCAGCTGTGCTATAGAACAACACTGGGGCACCATCCATTCTTGTTCATTGTTCCGCCTTGTCAGGTGCAATGGCCTTTTTGCGCCATGGCACACTGTGAGCACATGGGGGGAATGTTTGCCCGGCGCGCTACCTTTGTATTAAGTATCTTACCTCTAGCCCTAGGTTTATTCTCACCTTGGAAAGAGCCGGCTTGGTTAGCGTCTTTTGCGCGGGTGCTGCCACTCTCGCCACTGGCACCGCCTCTCTACCAATGATGCCGCCGCTGCAGCCCTGCTCTTTCTTGGGGCTACGAACTTGACATGCCGGGCTAGCGTGGACCCCCAACACGGTAAAAACATTTCACTCCTGCCTTGTGTGGCCAACAGTGAAACTCACATAAAAATCAATCATCCAAAACCGCAATATGGGGGGCATATTTCATGATATTTCACTGTGAAGAGTGTAAAGCAACTGACATGGAAGCATTGAGGTGTGATGGACAACATCCCCAGACCCCCCCCCTTTCCATTCCATCCCATTTGCGATTGTGGACCACATGCAGCCACGAACAACTTCTTGTTGTGACAAATGAGTGTATGTAAAGGACCAACACACAACACAGGTAGGGCACTTGTGCGCACGGTGTAGTTGTTGGTGTCGAAGCATATATACGCGAGGAAAAACATTGGCACTGGCAAATGCCGTGAGCAAGCGAGAGACTTTCCTTGTTAACAGTGAAACAGAGTTTTGCTACACTCCAAGGTGCAACGTGCAAACAACAGACCACTTATATGACCTTGTTGGTGAAATTGAGATAGAAGATAAAGAGTACGCGGCTGCTGCTGTGAAGTACAGTGCAGATACACAGGGACCGTGTCATGTGTCCGTGCAGTCCAAGACGAAGTCTGAAGGGTACAATTTATGGTTTATAAATGATTTTTCCTGTCTGAGGCAAAACACAAGAAGAATCCAATACAGTGCATTTCCCGACGAAACTGTGCAGTACGTCATCACAGAGCAGGGTAGTGACACCAAAAACTCTAACACTGATTTCAGGGATTTCGGGCACAAGTGTCATTATGGCACTTATGGGAAATATTTTCACTGTCAACAGCGAAAATTTTTTACGTCCGTTGCCGCTTTCTCAGCACACACACACACACACACACACACACACACACACACACACACCACAAGGTTTGTGGTCTTTTTTCTACAACAGTGAAACTACCTATCCTACGTGAAGACCAACACCTTCGGATGTCCCGTTTGCACCCCCAAGTCTTTCTCCCTCTGTCTTTACTTCACCTCCTCCTTTCCATCCCGCAGCTTGGGAAAGAAGACGGCTAGGAGATGTTCCTTTGAAGGGACTCATTGGATTTGGACCCTTTATCACTACACCGTATTGAATTGTATGGCTCTTTTTCTTATACGTGTAGCCCTCTTACATGGATGACCTCATCCTCATATCGGGGTGCCGGTAGTGCCATCAACATGCGGAGGCTCTCGAGCTTGGCTTTCCCATTTACCATGTGGTGCATGGCGCGCGTCCCTACTTTCAAAGCAGTCCGTCGCTAAAAAGCATTCCGGCAAGTTCCGGTTGTTCCCCCACAATTGGAGCACCAAACGTTCCGCGCTCATCCTCCAGAATGGTTTGACCGTGGTGCAAGTGCTCCAAAGACATCACACGCAAGAGAAACAATTATTTTTGACCTCCAACGGTTGGAATGCAAAGCAGGGTGTACATGCGTGGAGGCTTCAATTAGTTGGGGCAAAAGGCCATGCTAGAGCAGGGTGGGACATGATGTCCAATTTGATTCCGGATTGCGAAAAGTGCCCCCTCCCCCTCCCAGGTGACTTTGCTCACACCCGCACACAAGGGTGGCTGAGGAAAGAGGAGTCGTCTCCCTCAATCAAGCAGGGATACCCACTGTCGTCAACCCTTTGTGGGGATCGTTTCGGGCGATATATGTTGAAATGCTTACCATCCTTCGCCATGTCCAACTATACGTATGCGACCTCCTCATTCCGTAAGTAAAGATACCCTCTCCGGACCATTTGTGCACACTCCTCTCCCCATCCAAGACCACCGTCAAAGAGCGGCAACACTTTCGTTTGTGGCTGCAGAGCGGAGCGCTTGACGACACGTAGCTCCCATAGCAAGGCCTTGGCATCAAGTAGCTAGCTCGCTCCACACGTTGTGTTGGGCCGAGCGCACCAGGTTCTATCCTTGATCTAGCCACTGAGCATGAAACCTGCCACCACGAGGTGTGAAACAACAAGCACACACACACACACACAGAGACACACACACACACACGGTCTCGGGACCCCCATATGTGTTTTTGGAGGCGGGGGCGCCATTCAATGCATGCCTATTTTGGCTCAGGTGCTCATGCTTGGCCATGAAAGCCTGCGTCCAACAATGCCGAGGAGGAGGAGGAGGAGGAGGAGGAGGACCCCGTGGTGATTGTGGTGTTTGTCGTGGTGGTTGTGGTGGTGGGGCCAGTGGTGGTGATGGTGTGGGACGGGGGTTCTTCGAGTTCCATATCTTGTACACCCGACATCGTAGCCGCTCTTAATTTCTCATATTGGAAATGGGCTTCCCTTTGCTTCTGATATGCCTCTCTCTTGTGCTCCCGCTGCTCCTCTTCCCTCCTCAGTACCTCCGTTGCATGCACGGACACATTCTCAGTCGCTCGAACTTTCCCCTCGAGTTTGCTCAACTCGTTTTCAGCTATCGCCGTTTTTGCTAGTTCTTCCCCCTGTTCCTTCGCTGCATGGTTCCGCTCTGCTTGCGCCTCGTCGTGCTCTGCATGCGCTTGGTCGCTCTCGCTGGAGCCTCGCTACCACCATGGCTCCAGGCAAGCCATATATTTGCAGCTGATTGGGCCCTAGGCCGCTCTCAACGGCTCATGCATTCTTTCGAGGTCAGCAGTGAGCGACCCATGTGGGTGTGTCAACGACACCAATGGCGGAGACAATCCATTAGTCTTCACCCAGCAGCACGCGGCCCTTATCGTGCCCTTGTCAGCTTGCAACCACGCCGTCCGGACAGCCGCTTGGTTGCTGTCCTCTTGCTCCGTCCATTGCCTCACTGGCCACGTGAGCTACAGTAGGCACTCGCACAACACACTTGCACCCAAGGCTACTTGGCCTTGTCGCGCCGAATGTGCAAGGCTCAACAGAAGTTGATTCGGCCTTGGTACTACACATATGGGGTGGACCTAGTGTCCATTCCCTTTGGCATTCACGGCCTTACTCACACAATCGCCTTTGATGCTTTGGCACCCTCACAAAAAAGAACCGCGCAGCAACCATGTCCCTTGGTGTACATTTGTGTATGTCCTGGCCACGCACACAAAGCCAATGTACAATGGACAAAATTGGCAACATGGCACCCGTCCATCCCCTAGTGGTCGCAGCAGCCCTTGCCCAACTCTATCCCTCACTCTTTCACTCACTCGCTCACACAGTTAGTGTCTGAAGCACAAGCACACCTTGCTGCCTAATCAAAGCCGTCATTGTCCGCATATCTACGTTCCATTGTGGATGCCGCGCACGGGGAGCTTTTCAGGGCCTGCTACCGCCCACACTTCACCTACAACGGCTCTTCAAAAACGCAAACACCACTCTGGGTGCTGGAAATTATAGCTTGTAGTGGGTGAAAGCCCCCTCAGCCGTCTCATCGATGGGCTCACCCGGCGTCGTGGTGCCTAGAATGACACAATATTTCGTTGTTATTTTCAAGTGAACTGCAGTATGTTGTTTGCACATTGGATTCTTGCGACCCTACCCCGCTCCGACACATCCGCGTACCCGTGGGAATCGGAGTCAAGGTTGCATGACCACACAACACTTGGGCGTTGGCTTTGGGCTTGTGGAAGGTTCAACACCAGCGTCCTCAACATTGCAAGCAGTTTGTGGCACGATTCCACCATGCAACCTGCTTGCTTCCTCAATTAGCCCGTTCTCCCTAATGGCACCTAGCTCGCGGTGGAGGTCCTAAATTTCCTTGTCAACACAAGCAATTACGCAAGCACGCCAAAGGTGTGAAGAGGGACAAGATCTAGGAAACCCATCCTTTGCATCCTAACCACGGTTTGGTGGACCAAACTACACAGGACACGGGGCAATGGTCGCAAAGCAGTTTGGGTTCAAGTCCTCTTCACTCTATGCCCTTCACTGCCTCAACTGCAAGTGATCGCATTGGCACCCCGTATACCAGACCTTGCGCACGGTGACCTGAGTACCACAAAGCTAGAAGGCGGCCTTTTGGTTGGAGAACTGCGCCTAGATTTGGAAAGATGATCACGGTGAAGCATTTGCAGGCCACTAATTTCAACAAGTTTGTCCGCAACCACACATTTTCCGACAAAATGCAGACCCCGATCCATGGCAAGGGGCAATGTGTAGCAAAATAGGTCAACAGCCATGTCGGTGTGGAACTAGACAGATGATCAAAGAGAAGCGTCGCTAGCTCACTAATTTTAACGAGTTTGTATGGAACCAGACATGGGCACCCAAAAGCAGCTATCCCAAGAGCTGCATTCAAAGAAAGGGCTAGCGTTGGGACCCACACAATTCGGGAGACGAGAGGAGCGGTGGGACACTTGCGGGTTGGTGCACCGTGCCGGTGTCAATGTTGCCTCCACGTTGTTGCGCCCCCATACACCTTTGAAAGGCTGCTAATTGGGCCAGTTGTTGATTGACACACACATACAAACACACACACATTGACGTTGGTGGACATGACTGATGATAGAAGGTAATACCGAGATCAACGGTGATACAAGGTAGTAGAGAGACCAATGGCTGTACGTAGTGAAACCGCTGAGTTTGCACTCTAAACTGCGGCTGAACTAGATGAGCCAAAAGTCGGTGGAGTAGTGGAGGCGAATGTTGGCAAGTGCGCAACCCACAAAGTTTTTCTATTCAAATGACATACTGCCTGCCACCCCTTAGAGTCGGAGGCAGCAACAACTTGCAAGTGTATGAGGCTCAAAATCTCGCTAGTCTTGCCCGAATCCCACTTGGCAACTCTTTATAGAGAAAGGTGCTCTCATGGGCATGCTTTAGGCAGTCAGGGGTTTGTAACGGTTTTCAGGGGGCAGTTAGGGGTTTGTAACGGATTTCTGAGGGTAGTAAGGGGTTTGTAACGGATTTCTGAGGGCGGTTAGGGGTTTGTAACGAATATCTGAGGGCAGTTAGGGGTTTGTAACGGATATCTCAGGGCAGTTAGGGGTTTGTAACGGATTTCTGAGGGCCGTTAGGGGTTTGTAACAGATTTCTGAGCGCAGTTAGGATCGGGGATTTGGAATGCCTCAACCGACAGAGCTACCAATAGCAGCCAGGTGAAGGAATGAACACACATCACTAGCCAGTGTAACCTTGTTTTCATGAGTTTTGCTTTCGCATGATATGTTAATACGCCATACTTGCATAGTGCTTTGTGACTGTGACGTGACCATGAGTCACGGTGAGTGACGTGACCTTGACTGAGACCGTGACACACAGGGGGGGAGGGGGGCGGTCTGAACCTTGGCCCCACCCACCTGATGGGGGTCACCATTCACCCTCATCAAAGGCAAAGACATGCCGCACAAGGCTGACCATCGGACCTAGACCCAAACTGTGGCACAACCCTAGGGGGATTTTGGGCAAAAAAAAAAACCCACCTACCCGCCCCCCCGTGGGTTGTTCAGATATTAAGCCAGGCACATGCACAACAACACACACACACCAACAGACACACACACACACACACGCGCGCGCGCGCGCGCTAGTGCGTACTGTGGCACAAACCTTTGTACTTCAGCCCGTAGTACACCCTCTCTATGCAGCCATTTGCCAAGCGCAATGGCTGTGAAGCAAAGCCCAATGCCTTCATCTCCATGCCTGCCTTCTTGTTGGATATTGCAAGCTCAGTCATTGCTTTCTGCAGCAGTGGTGTGACAAGGACATAGTGGTTCTTGCTGGTGGCCTTCTCCAAATGCTTGACAAAAAAGGAGTTGAAATCCATTGTCCAATTGTCTGCAGTGGTGGCAGTGGTTGAAAGGCAAAGACAAATGACAAACTTGGCATATGCGCAAGTTTCCAGAACATTTTTGGAGGGAGACCCATGAGATTCCAGGCCGGCCGCTGGGCAAGTAAAACCTGCATCCTGAAAAACACCCCTGTGCCGGCCGCCTAGGAGGTAAAAGTTGTATCCTGAAAAACCCTGGGGGCCCGGCCGCTTAGAAGGTAAAAGGCGTACCGAGTACACCTTTTACCTTCTAAGCGGCCGGGACCCAGGGTTTACCAGGATATACCTTTTACCTTCTAAGCGGCCGGGGGCCCATAAAAATTTTTTGGGGACACATTTTACCTTCTAACCGGCCGGCACTTTTTATGCCGGTGGGTCGCCTGTGCACCCACCCCCCGGCAGAGTTATCCCAAAACAACTCAAGATTCACCCCACACTTGAAGGTTCCTAACAAAACTAGCAGGGTAAAAATGGGTAACTGCTCAATTTTACAAAACCCCATTTTTTAGCTACCACCACTCACCCTTATTGAAGGGCGAGGCCAGCAGGGGGTCCCTCACGGGACCCCCTCTGGCCTCGCCCCTTTGGTAAGGGTTAGGTTGGGTTGGGTAAGAGTCAGGGTCAGGAAGAAGTGCATATACACCTGACATCAAGTCAAACACACCTGACATCAATTAAACACACCTGACATCAAGTCAAACACATCTGATAGGTTGAGCATCAGAACAAAAAACAGTGTCTCCAAAAAAAGAAATCCTGGGTTCTGGCCGCCTAGAAGGTAAAAGGTGTATCCGATACACCTTTTACCTCCTAAGCGGCCGGCCCCAAGTGTTTTTCAGGAGACAAGTTTTACCTCCTGAGCAGCCGGCCTGTGAGATTCTGAGGGGGGACTTATGATCTCAAATCCCACCTGTCTATTCTTGGGCACTATGCTTCATCATTGTCATCGCGGTTTGGACCGCTACCACCGCGGGCACTCTTACCAACGAAACCATCTTGGTGTATGTAGTTGATGGTTTGGACCATGTGTGTACAAAAAATGCCTCCCCCCCCTGGACGTAGACTTAAAGGTAACCTCTTGGCACCCTTACGAAGCCATAAAATGTAAGGGGAGCGCATGGTAGAGCAAATGACCCTTTGAAAGCGCTTGGCAGCAGCAACATACCTGAGGACATCGTTGGGTTTGCAAAAGAGCCATTTGTTGCACAACACGGTGCACGGCTTCATTGCCTTTGCAATGGATGACCCATTGGGGCGGATTTTCCGAGCATCTTCACCGTTGGGTTGACCCTTACCCTTGAGGTAGATATTCGATAGAGCCTTTGAAAGGACTTCTTCGGTTCGTTCTCTTTGAGACAATGTCCACCTTGTAGATTGGACGCGGAGATACTTGGTAATGTGTTGTCCGACTCCAATGAGCAAATGGAGTACGCACATAGCAATCAGATATGTAGCGAGCCTCAAGGTGGAGGAGTGGTTTATGCAACCACGCGCCTCCATACCGGTGGCACCACGTCGTCATAGCCCCCTTATCTTCTTTTGCGCCTTTGTATAGCAGGCATGCTCGGTACCGAGCCGTTCATGTAAGTTGGGACACCAACCTGCAGAGGATTATGTACTCCCAGTACCGAAAGTGGTACTAAGAACAAATATATGCTAGAGCCATGGCACCACCAATAGTGACACGGGCACGGAAATGCCATGTCCGCGATAACATGTACGCGGTATTATTGTTCGTTGAATGCTGGAGCGTGTGCCACGGAGGATGTCGCCGAGCACATATCTCTCCTTACAAAGTGCTAGGTCCCTCGTCTATGATACGGGAGCGCAAGCTTTACCCATGGGGTTGGCAAAGGTGATGGTGCTTTGCACGCATGATGGCGCACCACACGGGATGCCGTCTCCACGGAAAAATAGGACATAGACGGGCTCCGGAAAGACCATGCAGTGCAACAAGCCCAATGGTGTTGAAGTGTACAAAACAAAGGCGTATAGATCCCCATCCAACCGCAACGGTACCTTGTCCATTAATAGTGGATAATTCTTGCCTTCAGGCCAATTCTCCTAGGCCTTCTCCATAATCGCCTCCGAGGGAAAAAGATGACACCATTGGGAATGAATGAGTTCTCGGGCTCTGGCAATTTTCAAACACGGCCACTCAACCATTTTTCGGTCCCAAGGTCGATTACCATACCTTGGGGCGCTTGAGTTGCATGGAATTGGTGCAAGCGCTGAATCCATACGGTTGTCGCCATGGAACATTCCACGTCAAATGGTTGGTTTTCCGGTACATACTAACGAAACACATGGAATGCAAACACGAAACAATTATTTCACAAGATGCAAGGAGCCTAGTGCACTACAAACACTATTTTCATTCCTGTTCGTTTTAAAATTGTGGTCTCGCATCGGAATGGGGCATCGTTGAGAGAGCACGCAAGGCATGACAACACCCTGCAACCCTTTTTTTTTTTGGGATGTCAAGGTGGAGTATCAATCGCACTCTAGTCCACGAAATGATGTTGCTTGTAGCCTTCGCACATGTTTTCGGACATATCGTGCAACTGCCATTCAAGTAGAAATTTGGTCCCAAAGGGTTGCATTGTCCTTGGATTTGGTAAAACGATCAACGAAATCGTCCTGAATGCCACTGCCACGTAGACCACCCCTATTGCGCGTGCAAAGAGGCCGCAATAGGGTTGGAGCATGCCATCCTTGATAAATGACTTCAAAACAAAAAGCACATACATATTTTTTTTTCTAGTGTGCGGCCCGCGGCGCCGTGCTTTCTAGCTTCTTGTGCAGGAGAGCATAATCCAAGACCCAATATCTTAGCGTTGCAGCACACAAAGGTGTCAGGGATGTCGGATGTCTCATTCGTGGTGACTACCTGCGCCGCATTGTATTTGTGTGATGGACACATGTTCACAAGCACAAGCGGGTCATCACATTTTGCACAGCGGGTGCGTTGCTATGTGTGAGGGGCTTGCAAGTGCAATATGTTGTGCACCAAATCTTTGATGACCCGAACCCAAAACACTTGCTTTGTGTTTGCTTTTGCCCTCACAATGTCCACAAACTTGTCGAGGACTAAGTACTTTCTCATCTACGTTTATACTATTATTTTCCACACATCGTGATGTTTTGCAGCCCGTCGCTACTGTCGCGGTCGCTCGCGATACACTGACGCGCCCCAGCACATCTCGCAACTTTCCTACGCACACTGTTGACTTGTCGCAGTTTATTTTGTGATCTGTTTTTCGATGTGTATCATTCTCAATTCGTCTGTGATGTCTCCGATCTATTTCCATCTTCATCTGTCTACGCATTTTTATCTGTCACCTCATGGTCTTTCAGACTCAAGGATGTTATAATGGTAACCAGCAGCGATCTCAGAGATTTGCTGCTAGAGTGATCGGATGTGGACTAGCAGAACATGATTCCATCCTTCCACATGACATTGAGTCCAACGACCGAAGTGTATTGCAGTGCTCTTTATGGTGTCGTCAATTCTGTTCTGATGTCTGGCGCTGTTTGCTTGGTTCCCAAGTTTGCCGAAACTTCGTTTTACGAAATGAAACTTACCTGGTGGTGAGTTTGCAGAGGCAATGGTTGGCTGCAGGAATCAATCTGTATTTTGCAAAGCTACGTTGTTCAACGAAAAACGACAAATCAAGCTGGTTCTCACTCAGAAAATACATGTATACGATTCTTGGCAATAAATAGTGTTCTGGTGTGACAGCCAATTGATAAAATCCAATACAATTGACATCTACGGATCCTCTTTGTTGCCATGGGGATGTAGCCCTCCAATTCATTTCTTTCTTCCAACGATTTGCTAACCATTGCCCCCCGCTACTCCTCGTCTTTTTTCCGCCTTTCCCTGATTCTTGGTCCCTGGGTTAGTAGCTGTTGGTTGATGTTGTGTGTTGGCCACCAAATGCCGTCCGCAAGATAGGTTATCATCTTTGCTCTAGTGGACGAATTGAGTAGGTGGTTCTTGGCAAACCAAGCAACAACACGTTGATGCATCCGCCATAAAGGCCAAATGATGCTCACAAACGTCGGCAAGGTAACACCACGCCTCGCGGATATGATGCATTATCCCAGCATTGCAGATCACACCTTTTTTTGTGGTTATAAGCACAGCCCAGATCAGAAGTTCATCCTCATGCTCCCACTAAATCAACGATGCCCCAAACAACATGAGTGGCTCTACAACCTCAATGGTTTGTTTGATCTTGGGTACCATGCCAAGGTCTACAAAAAATGAAGCATAGTGGATTTTTGCAACATTAGAGCCATCAATTGCCAGCCTACACAATGGTTATTGTACCTAAATGAACCGAATTGCACCTGTCCATGCCAAATACCGGTCTACACCAATGCGCAGCTTTATGTGATCGTTCTCGTTTGCCGTCACCTCGCAATGACACACCACACCCGCACCATGGATCATCAAGGCCTCTCATTGCCCACTGTGGGCTTGGGCACACCGGGTGGCCTTGCGGCGAATCTCTTTCTTCTGGCAAAATGTTATGCCGATCGGTGTTCGCGGCAGTGAGGGGTCGTTTAATGTTGTTTGTGTGTGTGTGTGTGTGTTTATCTGTCCATATCACATTGGGGTGTGGAGAAGGTCTCAGCTCAGCCCACCCCGCTGCCCTCCAACCCGACAGGTTGCTGTGCTATGGAAAACCACTCATCACCCCAAGCCGCCGGGAATACATGCCATGCATCTTTTTTGGCACCCTCACATCCGCCCTCCGTTGGCAGCAAACGTGGTGTGCAGAGATCTTGTCGGCCCTTGCATGGGCACAAGTAGGCCTAGCTTGCGGCCAGACCCATATTCCTTTATCCATGGGTGAACCACTTTATGCCACGCCTCTTGCAACCCCTGATTTTCACGGATCAAACTACTAGTTTTGACATGCAACCTGTTGGGTTTGGGTTGGGTTTTTTTATGCAACCGCCATATGCAGCCGCAACCGACTTTTGCAACCCCTAAGCCAAAATTATGCAACGGCATTCAACCGGTTGCATAATTGTGCAACCCCAAAGTGATTTTTATGCAACCCCTTCATGCAGCCTCACATGCAACCTGCAACCCCGGACAAATGAAAGCTGAAATTCATCACTGTCCATGGTATGCCATGAAGCATGGGCCCTTTGAGTGCAGTGGCACATCACATGCCAGGCACTTTGTGGTGGTTCGCTTTCCGCATTTTACACATGTGGGCCGGACCCCCCCCGCTTGCAACGGGCCAGTGCAAGTGTTGCTTGGGCACTTTGTTGGGCCGAAATAACTCATGCATAAAGTTTAATTGATAATCCCACATTGATTCTGATTCCGGAATTATTCCTGCTGACTTACAAGCAACAAAGGCATTGCTCATTGCATACCTTAGGACGAAAGCTTGAAGAGCTTTCGCGCAGTTGTGAAACCTCCCCACTTCCCTATACTGAAGTGCCAACTGATGGGCAGTATCTACCCCCCCAGCTAACTGACGGTATGCCCCAATGCATGTAGGACTTTCCTTTGTTCCACTCCCCCGCCACTTGGGTTCAAAGTTGCAAGTGGTTAGCACTCGTACCACTCGGGGTGGTTTCCTGCCAACTTTGGGGTTTTTATACACATGTTGGGCAAAATGCCCTCGCGTCCTCACACCAGTTGCCACTTGCCCTGGTCTCAGGTTTTCCGCCATTTTCTGGACACCAAAGTCATCTCCCTTGCAAAGAAAGAGGAATGGTGTGCGACATCTGCTACTTTGTCTGGCACTTGCATGACTTTCAAAATAGGACTCAGCACACGGCGTGGTACCTTCACTAAGTTTTGTTGTCCACCCGCCAACAACCTCTGAAGGGGTCAGACATTGTATAACTTCACGATGTGGATCGCGGACAACCCCATCGTTTGAACAGTATAAATACACGCCGGTCACATACAACCGACATGCATCGGCTAAAACATGCAATTTTAGCCCCGTCGAATGGGGCTTTCTAGGGACAAACTGCCTTAATGGACCGCTTCTCTTGCCCTTGTGCGGCAATATTATTTCATCACCGCTCATCGCTGCTCCTTGACCCCATGCGCGGGCCCATTGACGATTGCATCGCAGCAATGTCCAAATTGAGCAACCTGTGAAGAAAAGATGCAACCGCCAGATGTAACCGGTTGCACGATTTTGCAACCTCGACAATTTTACGACACAAAACATAAAACCGCCATTTGCAACCTGTTGCATAAACATGCAACCGCCGCATTTTTGCTACATACTTGTGTAAAGCATAGTAGTCCCGCCTTGTGAGGATCGTTGCCAAGTAGGGGCAGGATCCCAATTCCCCTTGTAGACCCGAGATGTCGTCTACCCTCCGCGGACGTGTCATTCCAAGGCCCATTCTAAATACGATGTAGGCCTTCAACTTCAGAATCAAATCTCCCCGCCCCGCCCGGAGCAATGCGTGCCGTTGCATGTTGATGATGGAGGCAAATATGTAAATAATGACCCTCTTGGCTGTCCCCATTGGCAGTTTGAAATGGCCAGGGCTCGGATTGTGACCTTCACCTCTAAGGGGCTTCCAATGTCCACAACCTTGTCTTTCTTGGCAATAAATAGTGTTCTATCGTGACGGCCAATTGATAAAATCCAATACAATTGACATCTACGGATCCTCTTTGTTGCCATGGGGATGTAGGCCTCCATTTCATTTCTTTCTTCCAACGATTTGCTAACCATTGCCCCCCGCTACTCCTCGTCTTTTTTCCGCCTTTCCCTGATTCTTGGTCCCTGGGTTAGTAGCTGCTGGTTGATGTTGTGTGTTGGCCACCAAATGCCGTCCGCAAGATAGGTTATCATCTTTGCTCTAGTGGACGAATTGAGTAGGTGGTTCTTGGCAAACCAAGCAACAACACGTTGATGCATCCGCCATGAAGGCCAGATGACGCTCACAAACGTCGGCAAGGTAACACCATGCCTCGCGGATATGATGCATTATCCCGGCATTGCAGATCACACATTTTTGTGTTGTTATAAGCTGAAACAAGAATGTAAAGACGTTTGCGCAACATTTCCTGTTCCGCGCATCATAATAAACCACATAAAAGGGAGGTCACTAGCCTTAGTGTATCTTTCACCAGCGAATGTGCTTCACAAGATGCATCTTGGGAGAATTCTTGGCAAAATGGGTTTGTACATTTCAGCTGTTGAGCACAATATACGGTGCGACAAAAGTGTGTCTACACAAAAGAGGTTTTTGGGGGGGAGGAGTCTGTGACCCCGCATGTAGAGAGATCTCAGTGATGCTGCACCGCAAGTACAATTTGGGTATGAAATGAGACTGCTTGGTCAGGTTGCTGCCACAGCATGTCCAGCCCATTGCCACGAAATGGCACAAAGTCAAAGAATCAAACTAGAAATACACCGTTTAGTTCACCACTGACATCTTGCCCAAGAATGACCCTTTGCACATCACTTGGCGGATGAGACCTGCATCCAATTACCATTCCCCCATGCTACGCAGTTGACAGTGGGTATGTTGGTATGCAGCAACAGTGCCCCCAAAAGAATCGCCAATTGGTTTTTCCCAAGTCAAAAAGGAGCAAATCCTCCGCAACAGGTAACGGGCCAAAGATGCACCCCTGGTGAATGCAGATAGGGGAGCTTAGCTGTCTGCCTTTGTTGCCTTGGCTACGGTGTTTGATGAAGTATTGCCTGCTAGACCAATACCTAATAGTCTCTATCTGACCCTTAAGACAGCAGTGCCACAGCCACCTGCAGCCCTTTTCTGAGTTAAAGGAAAGCGCAAATGGCATCCAAGTCCTTCATGACCGGATCCCCCTCTACCTACTGTACCATCAAGCTACCAGTGTTTTGTACCTTAGGCGCCGAGGATGCGGTCTCTGCTTCACCTTGCCTTGGAGGCGTTGGTGTCAGGGCACCCCGCAAGCGGGCAAGCTGATCTTTTGCGCTCGGCGAGGATGGCGGAGGGCCTGCCAACAAAAACATCCTTTCTGCAATGAGATCAGGGGTCAGTTTCTCAGCGGCAATTCTCAACTCCAGAATGAGATTGAGCCTATACAAGGTGTCCGGCGGGACTACTTGCAGCCTGCCGCTCAAACGGGGCGAGAAGCGGTACTCATTCACGAGCTTCTGCCTCATCTTGGCAGAGGATGCAAGCACCCAATCAAATCGACCGGGCGCAGGTTCCTGTTCAACATCAATTGTGCCCTTCTCCTTGAATCCTTCAACCCGATCAAAAATGGCATCAGAGAGCATGATGGCATCATCACAATGCAAATGGGACAGATTCAAATGGAGATTCGTATTAATGTTTCTACGCTACAGAATAAGCAGGCTTCCCAACGCAGCGCCCAGCAATGGGCGGCGGCAGAAGTGTTGCTGGAGCACCTGGCAGATGCGGTGTGGGAGAGTAGGAAGTTGGTCAAGAAGCTCTACCGCACTCAGGCCGTGCAAGCCAAACGAATCACCATTCTTGGTCGATGGGGCCGTGTTGTTCGCAAAGATGTTGGCGGCAATGGTAGCGCTCACGGTACGCTGTTCATTCGTCAAATCCACGTGCAAAGCAGCAACGATCTTCTTGCGCTTCTGCATTGTCAGCTGATCGATCATAGTCACGAGAGCAGCTTGTTCAAGGCCTGTGCTGAGGATCTAGCAGAGAGTTGTAGTCATGTACAACAACCAAAACAAGGGCAATGGAGAAATTTGAGGATTCATGCCTGAAAGAGACACAACAACACGCCCTGTGGTACAGCTCTTACACTCTGCAAAATGCCTCTGCCTCAGCTGCGGCAACCGCAATGAGTACTCGCAGCTAAATGCATCCGAACTCGTCCGGCATGAAGACATGACGCAATATGGAATGCTTTCGGTCTTCGTTTTCTTTGGGAACAACTGTATCGGAATGATATTCTTTGCAAAACAAAGCCTGCCCGCCAAAAGATAACCAACTTCAAACAAAACATGTCCAATCACCTCAAACGTGGTAGTGACGTGGGCTTGTGACCACAAATACAGCGGTCCGGAAAAAACCAAGGATCGATCGTACCGTCTCCGTAGCTCACACTCACTCAACTATGTTTTGCACACAAAAACAACACAATTACACAAATACACAGGCAAGTGCATTTGATACAAAGCGGGCAGCGCCACCTTCCGTGAGGCAAAAAGGGCAGGTCCAACGCCTCGGCATCGCTAGGCCATAGGTCGGCCCTGAAGACATGCCGTGGGCCACGAAGACATGCCATGAGACGTGAACACATGCCGTGGGCCTTGAAGACAAGCCATGGGCCTTGAAGACATGCCCTGGGCCTTGAGGACATGCCATGCGCCTTGAAGACAACCAGTGAGGGACCAACAAAAAGCATTGAGGGACCAATCGAAACCACCGAGGGACCCATGAAAACCACCGAAGGACCAATAACAACCACTGAGGGACCAATGAAAACCACTGAGGGACCAATGAAAACCATTGAGAGAACAATGAAAAGCACTGAGGGACCAATGAAAAGCACTGAGGGACCAATGAAAACCACCGAGGGACCAATGAAAACCGTTGGGGGACCAATGAAAACCACCGAGGGACCCATGTAAACCACCGAAGGACCCATGAAGACCACTGAGGGACCAATGAAAAGCACTGAGGGACCAATGAAAACCACTCAGGGACCAATGAAAAGCACCGAGGGACCAATGAAAAACACTGAGGGACCAATGAAAAGCACTGAGGGACCAATGAAAACCACTGAGGGACCAATGAAAACCGTTGGGGGACCAATGAAAACCACCGAGGGACCCATGAAAACCACTGAAGGACCCATGAAAACCACCGAGGGACCAATGAAAACCACTGAGCGAACAGTGAAAACCACTGAGGGACCAATAAAAACCACTGAGGGACCAATGAAAACACCTGAGGGACCAATGAAAACCACTGAGGGACCAATGAAAAGCACTGAGGGACCAATGAAAACCACTCAGGGACCAATGAAAAGCACCGAGGGACCAATGAAAAGCACTGAGGGACCAATGAAAAGCACTGAGGGACCAATGAAAACCACTGAGGGACCAATGAAAACCACCGAGGGACCAATGAAAACCGTTCGGGGACCAATGAAAACCACCGAGGGACCCATGAAAACCACTGAAGGACCCATGAAAACCACCGAGGGACCAATGAAAACCACTGAGCGAACAGTGAAAACCACTGAGGGACCAATAAAAACCACTGAGGGACCAATGAAAACCACTTAGAGAACAGTGAAAACCACTGAGGGACCAATGAAAACCCTTGGGGGACCAATGAAAAGCACCGAGGGACCAATGAAAAACACCGAGGGACCAATGAAACCCGCTGGGGGACCAATGAAAATCACCGAGGGACCAATGAAAACCACTGAGGGACCAATGAAAACCACTGAGGGACCAATGAAAACCACCAAGGGACCAAAGAAAACGACACCCCAAACAGCATGAGTGGCTCTACAACCCCAATGGTTTGTTTGATCTTGGGTTTTATGCCAAGGTCTACAAAAAATGAAGCATAGTGGATTTTTGCAACATTAGAGCCATCAATTGCCAGCCTACACAATGGTTATTCTACCTAAATGAACCGAATTGCACCTGTCCATGCCAAATACCGGTCTACACCAATGTGCAGCTTTATGTGATCGTTCTCGTTTGCCGTCACCTCGCAATGACACACCACACCCGCACCATGGATCATCAAGGCCCCTCATTGCCCACTGTGGGCTTGGGCATACCGGGTGGCCTTGCGGCGAATCTCTTTCTTCTGGCAAAATGTTATGCCGATCGGTGTTCGCGGCAGTGAGGGGTCGTTTGATGTTGTTTGTGTGTGTGTGTGTGTGTTTAACTGTCCATATCACATTGGGGTGTGGAGAAGGTCTCAGCTCAGCCCACCCCGCTTCCCTCCAACCCGACAGGTTGCTCTGCTATGGAAAACCACTCATCACCCCAAGCCGCCGGGAAGCCCTGCCCAGCCCGGGGAATAATGGGGGGGGTGGCGGGGGCCAAATCCAATGTACGCTGTTAATTACGTAATTTTTTTGTAAATGTCTCAAAAATTGGTCTAAATTTCTGTAAATTCCAATAAATTCAGTGTAAATTGAGGAACCCAAGTGCTTTGCATGTTATTAGCTAGACATTTGGATATGTAGGAGGTCTATAGTTGTGAGTATTGAACATGAATTTTGTAAATTATTCTTTGATGTGTCAACCTTTTTATAGATTTAGGTACCTTCATCAAACCGTCCATGCTTTGAGCGCGAGGCGCTATACAAATGTCGTTTGTTGGTTGCTAGAGATCCCACCCTCCAAAGCCAGCCCGATTGTGTGCGTGCAAGGGCGGACGCCGGTGGTTACATACCGTCCATGCTTTGAGCGCCAGATTCCGCAAGACGAGGTTCTATACAAACGTCGTTTGTTGCGGGCTGGAGATCCCACCCAGCTCGAGTATGGTGCGTGCAAAGGCGGGCGCCGGTGGTTACATAGTGCGTCTTACCCCCATCAAACTGGAGTACTTTGCATGTTATAAGATTTACGCATTTTGCAATTCCCTTGGTTGCAGTGAACCTTGTACATTGCTGTTTGTTTTGGCACTTTTTGTCCTGTGACATTGGTGCGCAAGCAGCCGGGGTCGCAAGAATTTCTGTGTTAATCAACGACCCTGAGCACTTTGCAGGTTATAAGATTTACACAGTTAGCAGTTTGCTTGCTTGTAGTGCAGCTTGTACATTGTTGTTTGTTGTGGCAGTTTTTTTCATGTGATGTGGGTGCGCAAGCAAGAAACGGAGGCCGAGTGGCAAGAATTAGCTACACTGCGCCGCCGACTCCGCAGCAAGTGCAGATCGAGCGCATCGCAAAGAATTCCAAGCCCCGCAATGGCTTTGACTTCTCATACACGCGCCCTGCCACAGCAACCCCCACACTCCCAAGCCGCCTCCCCTCCCACTACGACGCAGTAACACGCTGTCAAGCAGCTAGTGGTGTGGTTGTACGGTGGCTGTGTAGCACAGATTGCTCATGCCCAGCCAGTCCCGGTATTCTTAGTCGTGGGGATGCATTGGTTGACGACAAGCTGTCAAGCGCTAACCCTCTGGTCCCAAAGTTCAGCAAGGCCAAGGAAAGGAGGGTTCAAGTGTGGGGAGAGTGAGCACGGTGCATGGTAGTGCTGATGTGTAGCATACCGGTCCAGCCTGATGCTGTGCCAACCACCATTTATGAACTACGAGCTCTTGCGATGGTATGGTGAAGTATGCAAGAACACTGATGGTGTTTCACATGACCTGCGGTCCCGTTGTCCAGCAATTGCCTGCAAGGGCATGGCTTAGTGAGGGTAGCAGTAGTAGACGGATTCACCAAGTCGGCTTTCTCTGGTGATTTCCATTGGTGCAAAGCACCAATGTCCCATCTGCAATATCCCAATGCAGCACGCATTTTTCGTGAGTTATAAAGTGCTTGCACCTTGTGCTGTCAGTTTTGTATTGAAATCTGCTATTTTTGCCATGTGGCCGGTGGTGGGTAGTTTTCAGGGTGCTCACAAGAAAACTAAATTGGGCGCTGTACACCAACGCCCCCTAAGACCAGCCAGTAGGAGTGTGCATAGCGACCTAGTCGGCTATCAGACATCAGACATCAGACTTTTATGGACCAGCAGTGCCCAACCATGAACCTACCCTCCAACCCGACACGTTGCTGTGCTATGGAAAACCACTCATCACTCCAAGCCGCGCCCCTCGGGAATACCTGCCATGCATCTTTTTTGGCAGCCTAACATCCGCCCTCGCCCCTTGCATGGGCACAAGTAGGCCTACCTTGTGACCACACCCATATGGTAGGGATGCGAGCAATGCACACGGCTGTGCGCCGTGTGCATTCAAAAGCACCCTCATCTGCTGACAACACTATACGCGTGGTGTATGTTGTCGCCCACCACCTACCATGCTCACAACAGCAAGCATGCACACGGCTGCACTGGCTGCGAAAAAATGCACAATGGGACAACCACCGGCACACCAACACCGTCATTCCCCCTGCGTTCCAGCTTGAAGGTTGCACACGTGCGTGGTGCGCCGACATACCGCTGCTCCTCATGCACACAGCGCGCTGACATATGTATGTGTGTTTGTGATTGGGTGGTCGCACCTAATATAGGTTCACTTTTTCTGGGACAGCACTGGGCACAAACTCCTCCATGGATTTTCTCTTGGTCTGTGCTCTAAATCTAGTGGCACTTGACAGCGTAGCTGCAGCAGTGGGGGTCGGGCGGTAGTGAGGATTCTCAGTACTGCATTGCATTTGCACTGACCAGTGCCGCACATTGCGTTGTTCCCAACAGACCGAAAAACGTCTAGGGCTGCCCGGCAGCTCCTGAGGAGTTTTTTTTCACCGCTTTCTTACTTTGTTCTCGTTCGCGACTCCAATCGTGTGTGTGTGTGTGTGTGTGTGTGTGTGTGTGGAGGGAGAGAGAGAGAGAGAGAGAGAGAGAGATAATTTGGTAAACCAAGTTGCAACTGGCCGTGAGCACCAATCACCTGCTGTGTGTTGCTTACCTGCTTGCTGCTTCCCGCAGGTGTGACGTGCATAGGGCTGTGAAAACCCTTTTGGACATGGTTTACACATGTTGCTTAACCACTTTTCTTGTGGCATTCTTGTTTCGTGGTTCCCAACGTGTGTGTGTGTGTGTGTGTGTGTGTTTGTGTATGTGTCAATATGACCATGGGGTGTGGAGAAGGTCTCAGCTCAACGCACCCCTCTGCCCTCCAACCCGACACGTTGTTGTGCTATGGAAAACCACTCATCACCCCAAGCCGCGCCCCCCGGGAATACCTGGCATGCATCTTTTTTGGCAGCCTAGCATCCGCCCTCGGTTGGCAGCAAACGTGGTCTGCACAGATCCTGTTGGCCCTTGCATGGGCACAAGTCGGCCTAGCTTTTGACCACACCCATATGGTAGGGATGCGAGCAATGCACACAACTGTGCGCCGTGTGCATTCAACAGCACCCTGGTTTGCTGACAACACTATACGCGCGGTGTATGTTGTCGCCCACCACGTGCCATGCTCACAACAGCAAGCATGCACACGCCTGCTGCACTCGCTGCGAAAAAGTGCACAATGGGACAACTACTGGCACACCAACACCGTCATTCCCCCCGAGTTCAACTTGAAGGTTGCACACGTGCGTGGTGCGCCGACATACCGCTGCTCCTCATGCACACAGCGCGCTGACATATGTATGTGTGTTTGTGATTGGGTGGTCGCACGTAATATAGATTACTATTTTCTGGGACAACACTGGGCACAAACTCCTCCATGGATTTTCTCTTGGTCTGTTGCTCTAAATCTAGTGGCACTTGACAGCGTATCTGTAGCAGTGGAGGTCGGGCCGAAGTGAGGATTCTCAGTACTGCATTGCATTTGCACTGACCAGTGCCGCCCATTGCGTTGTTCCGAACAGACCGAAAGACGTCTAGGGCTGCCCGGCAGCTCCTGAGGAGTTTTCTTTCGCCGCTTTCTTTCTTTGTTCTCGTTTGCGATTCCAATCGTGTGTGTGTGTGTGTGTGTGTGTGTGTGTGTGTGTGTGTGTGTGTGTGTGTGTGTGTGTGTGTGTGTGTGTGTGTGTGTGTGTGTGTGTGTGTGTGTGTGTGGAGAGAGAGAGACAGAATGAGATAATTTGGTAAACCAAGTTGCAGCTGGTCCTAAGCACCAATCACCTGCTGTGTGTTGCTTACTTGCTTGCCGCTTCCCGCAGGTGTGACGTGCATAGGGCTCTGAAAACCCTTTTGGACATGGTTTACACATGTTGCTCAACCACTTTTCTTGTGGCATTCTTGTTTCGTGGTTCCCAACGTGTGTGTGTGTGTCTGTGTGTGTGTTTGTCAATATGACCATGGGGTATGGAGAAGGTCTTAGCTCAGCGCACCCCTCTGTCCTCCAACCCGATACGTTGTTGTGCTATGGAAAACCACTCATCACCCCAAGCCGCGCCCCCCGGGAATACCTGGCTTGCATCTTTTTTGGCAGCCTAGCATCCGCCCTCGGTTGGCAGCAAACGTGGTCTGCACAGATCCTGTTGGCCCTTGCATGGGCACAAATAGGCCTGGCTTGTGACCACACCCATATGGTAGTGATGCGAGCAATGCACACAACTGTGCGCCGTGTGCATTCAACAGTACCCTTGCCTGCTGACAACACTATGCGCGTGGTGTATGCTATCGCCCACCACGTGCCATGCTCACAATAGCAAGCATGCACACGGCTGCACTGGCTGCGAAAAAATGCACAATGGGACAACCACCCGCACACCGACACCGCCATCCCCCTGAGTTCCAGCTTGAAGGTTACACACGTGCGTGGTGCGCCGACATACCGCTGCTCCTCATGCACACAGCGCGCTGCCACATGTATGTGTATTTGTGATTGGGTGGTCGCACCTAATATAGGTTCATATAGGCATCGCATTTCTCTTGTACTTTGGCAATGATTTCGTATGGCGTAGTTGTCGTGAGTTGCTGCTTGTAGTGGGGGGAAAAGTCCAGGCATTCTTTGATCTTGGGGTGGGAGGCTTGGATGATTTCTGGGCACATAAGGTCGACTGGCAGTATTGAATGTGAATTTCTTCTGATCAATGGGATGCCTCTTGGGGGGCCCGGTATCCTTTGGGCCTGTGGGGATCATCACGTCTGTTGGGATTGATGGGATCGTGGGGGGTCTGGTGGCCACAGTATTGCGATTCTTTGCCGCTGGGGATGCGTTTAATTGTGCATCCAGATTGATGATGGGCAGACGAGGGTTTCTGCGGGGGGATTGAACATGGGAAGGGGATTGCACGCCGGGGGATTGAGCACGCTACTGTGAGTTGGCACGGTTTCCTCTGGGTTGGGGGGTGCCTGGCTTCAGAGAGCGCAGCGTGGTGGTGATGCTTGCCCTCAGTGATTGATCAGACATGGCTTGTTTCTGTGGTTTGCCATCGATGAAATCTGGGATCCATGGTGGCAGCTTCTGTTGAAAGGTGGCCCATGCTGCGTACAGGGCTGCCCAGTAGTACAACCAGAAGGTGGTTTCGGTGAGTTGTCTGTCACCTTCTAGCAGCCTGCCATCAGCCTCCAGCAGTCGCCGGAAATTGTGGGGGTCGTCGTTGATAGGCTTGTCAAATTTTTCTTTGGCATTCTTTGTCTGCAAATAGTGGGACATTGTGTCGAGGATGTCGCACCATTCATCGTTTGTCGCACACTTGAGCCACTCTTGCACCTGTATCGTCAGGTCTTTGATGGTGAGCCATAGGTAATCTGGGAACTCGGCAGCAAGAAGGGCCATGTCTTCTTAGGAGATTGATGCACGCATCAGGGAGGCAAACATTCCAAAGCACGTTGCAAGGCTGTTGGTCATCGACACTTCGGATACCTCAACCTTGGATGGCCAGTGCGTTACTACTGCTTTCAGGTCCCCATCGGAATGGTAGATTGTGGTGAAGTATCCCGTAGATGTGGGATCAACAGACGCACGTTGTCGCTTTGGCGCAAGGATGACGAACTCTTCAGGAGTCATGCTCAAATTCTCTCAAAAAACAATGATTGACACTGATGGCATGCAAATCTGTTCTTTTGAGACAAGTTCTTCGGAGAGGCATAGTTCGCAATTGACAGCACTATCGGAGACATGTGCTACATCGGCCTTTGTACTTGCGCGTTTTTATCCATAATCGTTTGTTGGAAGATTGATCTTTCTGCTTTCTTAGTGTTTCTCTTGCATATGAGTGTACACTTGCGGCATGCACGCACCTGTTTGCGATTACTGGTTCTTGCTCTTGGGCATCACATTCGGGTTCGGGCTGACACAATACTTGGTCTTCGTTCCACCAGTAGTTTTGCACATCTCTTCGACCATTGTTTTTCGTTTATCCCTGAGATATTGTCACCATCTCCTTTTCTTGGTGATTCTCATTCCTTGATTTTTCACTGTCATCGTCCCTCCTCCGTCATTCTCTGTTTCTCCTTGACTTCTGATTGTACCGGCACTTTAATCTTGCCATGGCTTGCGATTGACTATGAATTTTTGCACTGGTTATTTTCTGATTCTCTCATTCTTCCTTCCATTCTTAGCATGGTGCTATCTTTTCGGTGTCTGCAACTTGGCATTTTGGCACGTTCTCTTTTTTCACCTGTTGATACATACATCATGATCTTGTTGGGTCCTTGGCTCCTTGATTCATTATGCGGTATTGTTTCTCTTGTGAAGCCTGTCCCCCCCTCTCTCTTTTTTTTCGATACTCTGTGTTCTGGTTGCAACACATGAATATTTGCATGATAATTCTTGTTTTCAACTGACGCAACATTGAGGTCATCCTTCTTTGTTCTACATGCAGTGATACATGCATTGGGTTTGGGGTGTGGATGCCATTGTATCAAGGATTCCTTGCCTTGTCCACACACCAGATCCTTTGGGTGGAGAAGACCTGATACCATTCAGAGTGAGGGTCGTTCTTCTTTCTGGGCGTTGGGACAGTGGATGGGAAACCTTTGTGCTATACCATGGTTGTATTTCTCTCAACGGATCCTCTGATTCTGATACTCTGCTTCACACTTTCCAGGTAGGCACCGGGGAGAGGTGACATGGGTGACATTGCATGCACTGCACAGATTGTGTATTTGACCCGCTTTTCTGGTTCTCTGATTCTTTAATTCCTTCAATGTTCTTTCGGTGGGCAATGGTATTTGGGTATGGCATGGGGATGTGGGCAGGATGCAGGGAAAAATTGGTGCCAACTTGAACGCAAGCAAAGAGCTGCTGCATTGGTGGATGCAGCAAAAGGATGGTGCAGCCCACATCATATTCTGAGTGGTTCATCGATCACCCCTTGACCGATCATTTGTGCGCGAGCGAAGTATGAGTACCACATGAAAATCGACTCAGTTTCTGGGGGTGCAACAAAGGGGGAAGAGATGCTCTCAGCACAGCGAGAGACACCATCGATTCTTTTGCCATAATCACCGTTGAACTCACTGAGGGTCCAAGTTAGAACAAAGTAGACCAGAGGTGGGTGGGACCCGATACCTTTCGGAGTGAGAGTCCATCGCCACTGCAGTGGGTGTGCCCGCTGGCCAGGCGGGCTGCAGCATGGCTACTTGGTTGCAGTGTGGCGACAATCATATAATATGGTTAGAGGTTGTACCAAGATCCGAAGCCTGCCTTCTCTGGTTCTTTGGTACTCTGCATCTGTCGATGTTCTTTCAGCGGGCATTGGTTCTTGGATATGGGGTGGGGATGTGGGCGGGGTGCGGGGAAATTTTGGTGCTAATCTGAGCACAAGCAAAGAGCTGCTGCATTGGTGGATGCAGCAAAAGGATGATGCAACCTTCATCATATACTGAGTGGTTCGTCGATCACCCCTTGACCGATCATTTGTACGCGAGCAAAGTATGATTACCACAGGAAAATCGACTCAAGTTCTGGGGGAGTAACCACGGGGGGGGGGGGGTCCCGGCACAGGGCAACATGCGTGGCAGGTGGGTGGGACCCGATACCTTTCGGAGTGAGGGTCCTTCGCCGCTGCAGTGAGTGTGCCCGTTGGCCAGGCGGGCTGCAGCATGACTGCATGGTTGCGGTGTGGCGACAATCATATAATGTGGTTAGAGGTTGTACCAACATCCGAAGCCTGCCTTCTTTGGTTTTCTGGTACTCTGCATCTCTCGGTGTTCTTTCGGTGGGCAGTGGTTCTTGGATATGGGGTGGGGAAGAGGACAGGGTGTAGGGAAATTTGGTGCTAACTTTTGCTGCTGCATTGGTGGATGCAGCAAAGCTCTCCATACTCTGAGACGTCCATCGATCACCCTTTGACCAATCCTTTGTGCGCGAGTGGAGTATAGATGCCACCGGGAAAATTGACCTCTGAGGATGCAACAAAGGGGGGAGAGAGGCCCTCAGCACAGCGAGAGACACATTTGATTCTTTTGCCATTATCACCGGTGAACAAGGTAGAACAGCGCAGTCTGATATACGCATGCGAGGCATTGGGACCTTGTGACAGTGTGTGTGATTGGCAGATGAAATTGGACCCGATACTTTTTGGCGTGAGGGTCCATCGCCGCTGCAGTGGGTGTGTCCGCTGGCCAGACGGGCTGCAGCATGACTGCATGGTTGCAGTGTGGCAATAATCATATATTGTGGTTAGAGGTTGCACCGAGATTCGAAGCTTGCCAGAGGGTTCATGTGTTTCAACAGTGTGCTTGGTTGGGGGAAGGGGGGTGTTGCAGACTTTTCCATCCAGAGTACGAGCGGAGGCCAGTGCGGTTGTGGATGCGGTGGGATTAAAATGTGGTACATCTCCACATTCTGGTCGGATCCTGGTTCGATTCTCGTCTTGCCGGAGAAACATTAGCGACTTGAAGTGACACGGGGAAAATTGTATTCAGCAATAGATGTTGTATCTTCAATGATGAGATACATATCGTTCATTCTTCCGTCAAGATCGCTGATGGTGTGCGACGCATGTTGAGGGGGGTATCCTCGTGAATGTGTGAATGCTTTTTTGGACGATCAGTCAAGCATGACCGATGCAGGTAAGTTGATACACCCACCGGGGTTATGCAAATGGGGGTTGAGGGACATAAAATTTGGATACCTCACTGTTGCTTTCACAATGATCACTGAGAATTCATGGGGAGTGCATGCATGCGGAATTCTGACGTGTGACAGGTACCCATTAACACGAATTCATTCAGCTTCTTTTCTGTGCATCGGGATGTTCTCTGATCCTCTTTTCCCACGGCGAGTCTCATTTATTCTTTCGTGTGCGGTTCCTCCATATGCACTCTCACTGTCAGTTTGACGGGTACTGTCAATTCGCTTTCTTTTCCTCCGCGTCCCTTGCCACCACTTTTTCTGCTCTTGCCACGCTGCTGGTTGCTGGTCTCAGGGGCTCGGGGATTGCGGGATTGGGAGGTTCCCCTGCCGCGTTGCAGATTGGTGGTCTCGGAGACTCGTGGATTGCGTGATTCCGGGGTTCCTTTGCCTCGCTGCGGATTGCTGGCTTGTTGGTCTCGGGGATTTGGCTGCCGGGCTGGCACATCGTGAGCAGTGGCCGTGCTCGGGAACAGAGCATCCGACAGGTTGCTTAGCCGCAGCACCAAATCCTGCGCCTCATTGGGGGCGGGCAAGCGGCTTGCCGTATGCGGCTCACTGCTGTGAACGGCGGGCTCATTGAAAGTTCCATGACGGTTCAGGGATCGGTGATCGTACTGGTCGTACTGGTCGTACCGGTCGTACTGGTCATACTGGCTTGTCCTGGACACTTGTCTGCCATACCCGGGCTGGACCAGTGGGCTCAAACGTCGGTACTTAGCCGGAGGTTCTTCTCGGTACTGGTCATACGCTGATGGCCTGAACTCCATCGCCCGAACTCCACTGCGAGCATCGCGGGCATCGCGGGAATGGCGGGGATCACAGGAATCACGGGCAGAATCTCGGAAGGGGACACTTGCAGGAGCACTGATGCGATCGCGGATGGCCACGCGTGCTTGTTCGCGAGCATGTTCTCGAAGGAGTTCCCGGGCAGCTTCAACGGCATGTTCTGGGATGGGATCTCTGGTGGATTCACGAGCATATTCTTGTGCAGATGCTCGGGCATGTCCTCGGGAGTGATCACGGACAGCTTCACGCACATATTTTGGGATGGGATCACGGGAGGAATCATGGGTGCGTCCTCGTGCAGATTCGCTGGCATATCCTCGGGAGTGATCACGGACAGCTGCACGTGCATATTTTGGGATCAAATCACGGGCGGACTCATGAGCGCGTTCTCGTGCAGATCCGTGGGTATATTCTCGGGAGTGATCACGGGTAGTTCCATGAGCATGTTCCGGGATGAGTTCGGGATGATGAGTATGTTCCGGAATGATGTTCCAGGATGTTCCATGAGCTGGTTCATGAGCATGTTCTCGTACTCGGGAGTGTTCTCGGGCCGGAGTGCGGGCTGCTCCACGGGTGGAGTGCGCGGAGGGCGGAGTGCGCAGTGGGCCACTCTTGCCCTTGCCCTTGCCCTTGATGTGCTGGGTATATGGTGACCCATCTTGGTGTCGAGTCCTGATTCTGAAGAACACTCCATCTTCCTGCAACTGTACTCTAAGTTCATACGTGTTCTCTGGATCCGGACACATCTGCTGCCAGCTCTCCGGGGTCGTTTCAATCATCTAGTACTACTGCCTCATGGCTGCTCTCGGGATGATTGCCCCCAATCTCCTTCTGATCACTGTGCAGATTTCATTAAAGTTCTCGTCGGTGAGGTCTTGAACCCTCAACACTGTCGGGTTGTCGATGTTGGATGGCGGACTCTTGACATCAATACTCACGTATTCTTGACCTTGTGCGACTGCTTGTTCGGGTGCTTGTTCCTGACTTTGCCCAGGTCCTTCTGTTGATGCCTCATGTTCCAGTGACTCGGACGACTCGGACTGCAGATCCTGGAGCGCTTGCCTGATTTCTTCTTTGTCTCGATCTTCGATGTCTTTCTGTTCTTCTTCGGTGTCTCGTTCTACTGGTGCGGGTTCCGGTTCTTGTACTGGAGCTTGTTCGGGAGCTGGATTTGGTGCTTGCTCTGCTTGCACTACTGGTGCGGGTTCCTGTTCTTGTACTGGAGCTTGTTCAGGAGCTGGATTTGGTGCTTGCTCTGCTTGCACCTACTGGTGCGGGTTCCGGTTCTTGTACTGGAGCTTGTTCGGGAGCTGTGCTGGGCGAGGCTTGGGAGGGGGAGTGGATTCTGAGCCTGATCGGGACATGTTGCTGGTTCCCTAATATTCGTTGTGAGATATCAGATACATACGAATGGGTATCAATGGGATTTGGGTGCAGGTTTGTGCTCACGGTTAGTACGGGGAGCTGGTCTTGACCTAGTTCTCTCTTCCTTCTCGCATTCTATGGTTTGGTTTCGTCTGAATGACACAGGTACTTGGAGCTTGCACCGAACCAGGTTTCCAAACGCACACGGTTTCTTTGGTGATGCATATTGGTGTTCTCTGTGGGTTCATTCTTTATATCTAGAATCATGTGCCAGTTGCTCGTTTGCAAAGCTGGCACTGCACCAGTTCTCTCTTTGCTTGAGTATTCCTTGTGAGGGCATTCTTTGCACTGAGCATTCGTACATAGCAACGAGCACATGGAGCTGACACCGAACCAGTTCTCCGAACACACACGGGTTCTTTGGTGATGCATAATGGTGTTCTCTGTGGGTTCATTCTTTTCATCAAGAATCATGTACCAGTCGCCCGTTTGCAGAGCTGGCACTGCACCAGTTCTCTCTTTGCTTGAGTATTCCTTGTGAGGGCATTCTTTGCACTGAGCATTCGTACATAGCAACGAGCACATGGAGCTGACACCGAACCAGTTCTCCGAACACCCACGGGTTGTTTGGTGATGCATAATGGTGTTCTCTGTGGGTTCGTTCTTTTCATCAAGAATCATGTACCAGTCGCTCGTTTGCAGAGCTGGCACTGCACCAGTCCTATCTTTGCTTGAGTATCCCTTGTGGGAGCATTCTTTTGCACTGAGCATTCGCACATAGCAACGAGCACATGGAGCTGGCACCGAACCAGTTCTCCAGCACGCACAGGTTTTTCTGGTGATGCATACCGGTATGGCATTGTGGATTCGTTCTTTTCCTCGGAGATTATGCACAGGTTGTACGTATGCGGAATTGACACTGAACCAGTTCGCTGGCGTCATATTGTTTGATGACACGATCCTCCTTTCAGGTAATCGGCATTCTCTTTGCATGCACAAGTCGATTACAATGGGTTCATATTTAGAGCAGGTATTGACGCAGTTCTCTGGATATTGATGTAGCACAATTATCACAGTGTTTTAGATGGAACCAGTACTGAGACGGTTCTCTTATGGTCTCTTTCACATGTAATGTAACACACTGCATTGGCACAGTGGGAGTTGAACTGTAACTGAGAGATAACCAAACAGAAACATACCTTACGAGAGGAGATGATGGCTCCACTGATTTTCCGCACACACCGCTCAAAACCGTGAGCGATTGCCCCACTAGCGCCGGGAGCCATACTCGGGCCGGACTGACGGGAAGTGGTGAGAACAACCGGGCTGTCCACGTCCAACAACTGGCATTGAACAGCCCCTCACCACCCCCAGTTGTGTCTGTGTGTGTGTGTGTGTGTGTGTATGTGTGTATGTGTGTGTGAGTGTGTGTGTGAGTGTGAGTGTGAGTGTGAGTGTGTGTGTGTGTGTGTGTGTGTGTGTGTGTATGTGTGTGTGTGTGTGTGTGTGTGTGTGTGTGTGTGTGTGTGTGTCTGTGTGTGTGTGTGTGTGTGGAGGGGGATCGTTTGTTGATGTTCGTGTGCATGGGAGTGGGGTCGTTTGTGGATGTGCGTGTGTTTGGAGTGCGGTCAGTTCTTGATGCATTTGTGCAAACGTGTGCGGGCGGTGCGTACGTTGAATGTGCAGCTTTGGAGGGGGTCCGTGTACGGGGTACAGGGTCGTTGATGTGTGTTGCGCCATCTGTGCCCATGGCCTCCCCACTGTCCCCCAGCGTTGTCCGTGAGGCCTCCGCCCTGGGATTGACTCTTGCGCTTGACGCGTGCCACTCGGCCATCGACCTGTACAGCGCAGCCCCGGAGGTGGACACAGATGCTGCGCATGAGGTCTGTATGCAGTGCCGCTGGGGGTTGCACTGAAGCGCCGTGCGTGGCCTCCCAAACACCACCGAGGACTGGGAGGATTAGTGGTAGCACCGTCCGGTGTTGAGGAGGGCAGAGCCAAATAGTGCAGGGCCTCGGCGCGGGTCCTCTAAGCGAGGCCTTGCTGAAGTCGGTGCCCCATTGTACCAGGGCAAGCCCCCAGGGCCGGCCTCAAGGAGCCGCCTGTGGGCTCAGCCTGCGGCAACCACGTCGTGCGGGAAGGGTCCTCAAACTGCGATCCTCTGAGAGTTCCCCTCCCCCTTTACCCCCCCCCCCCCCCCGTGTCCAACGAATGCCTTGTCCTACAAACACTTCCGTTCGGACCATAATTTTTTGGGACCTGAATTTATTGTACAAAGGACGAAGTTCGACTTTTTCAGGCCCAGAACAGTTCAAATTTTCGACAGGGGGCTCGACTTTAGGCTCTGGCCTAGAAAAAGTTGGAACTCCGTCCTTTTCTACCCTTAAAAGGAACTAAGGGCCTGGAATGCTCGGCTGGCCCGGTTGCACGACCGGAGGAACTTTCGGAAGAATTTTCTAGACTGCGAAAAGCCGAGCATTTCAGGCCCTATTCCTTTTTAATTAGGTACTGAATTGCGTGTCCACCGAACGCTTTTGTTCGGACCGTATTTTTTCAGGACTTTGTTGTTCGCTGGACACGGGAGGGGGGGTGAAAGGGGATGGGATGGAGTAGTCCGCCCATTGTTCAAAATGTCTGCTTCTTGTGCCGCAGGTACGCTGCAGTCTGCACACGTATGGAAGGAGGCCGCTCCGACAGCTCCAAGAAAATAGGACCATCATGAACATGAGTACCGGAAGGGCTGTGGTGCGGCTGTTCATGACGCTCCGTGCCTGGACCGCTTCTCAGCTCCAAATCAATGATGTTGTGATGAGCCAACAGTCTCCCAAACACTCCTGTGATGTGTCAAAGACAGCCCACCCACCTCATGAGGTCAGGGACGCTCCCGCTTTGATTGTCGGTTGCGGAGACAAGCCCTACCCGGAGTGGGGGGCAGGGAGGCGCCTGAGGTGGGCAGAGAGCTGAAGGGGGGTTTCAAAAGTGGTCGCCAAAGCAGTCAGGGTGCGTGGAAAACCGGTTGTGGGGCAAGGTCGGACGGTTACAAAACGGTTGGTGGGCTGTTGGAGGCCGACAGAAGCGGTTTGGATGGAGCAAATGTAATCCATGGATGCCCATTGGATAGCCGGTGACGGGGGTGACGGGTGAGTGGTCGAAAGGGGGGGGGGGTTGCAAATCTACCTAAAGTCGCGTGTGTCAGCGTCAAGAGGGGGGGTTTAGTCACGGGAAGTTGCACGAATCGGTCTTCAAGGGACCCCGGCCGCCGAGAAGTTGCCCAGCATAAGCCGATGGGCTGATTGATGGAGGCGACCAGGAGGTTGGCTATTGACCGGGTTTACTGAGCTTTGGCTGGCGGGGGGTCTGTGAGGGGCCAGAGCCTCCGTTCCTGTGCCTTTGGGAGATGCCCTCGAATGCCTCGGGTCGTCCACCCCCCCCCCCCCCCCGCGCCTGAAGATGGGGTTTCAGTGCGGAGGGGCGGTGGGGGGCCCCCACGGGATATGTTGGTTGGATAAAATGAAAATTCGACGAAGGAGCCAAAGCCTGAAGGTGATCCCTTTGGGCTGTGGTATGCGGATAGGCCCATCGAGGCGGGGAATGTGGTGGTTCCCATGCACGCGCACCTGCCCAGTTTTGATATCACCACCCGTCCAAGGTGCTTTGGAGGGACCCAATACCCTCCTCCCATCCGACACCCAAGTCAACCCTCCGCGCCCCCGCTCCACAAGTTTTGGAAGTTGATTTGGCGGCAGGGCGCGCGTTGCCTGGCCCGTGCCGCGACGTGTCTCTCCCCCAGTGATGCACTGACACTGCTTGACCCCACCCAAGGTCAAGACACACGCTTGACCCCAATGACACTCCCCCATAGACCCACTCTGTCAGTCTTGCATTCCATCCATTTCAAGGTTTGGACTCACATGCAGAAGCACGGCACTAAAGCGGACGCCCCGATGTTTGACAAATTGATCACCATCTACAGCGCAGCAAAGGCCTGGGACAAGGTTTGCCTCCGAGTCATGGGATGGCGCGGGGCGATTCAGGGACACCGGGACAGGGCAGAGCGGTGGGGAATCGCGCTCTGACCCGCTCCCCCGCACCCGCGATCGGTTCCTCCGCAGGTGCAGGACGTCCGCAGTCACATGAAGGGCTCGGCCGTGCTGCCGTCCATCAAAATCTTCCGCGCGTTGATCAGTAAATACGACTGAGGGCGGGGACGGGGCCCCCAGACTGTGCCACGCCGTGTGCGGGACGTGACATGTTCGATCGTTTTGGACAAAGGGATGACACGGGCAGAGCAACACCATTTTGAAGGGCCTGTTCTTTGAAAAGTGGGTGACCCGGACCGCCAGCGGATGTGCATCGGTGTGCCTGTGCGACCGCACGTTTTGACGCCGCCTTCCCCGCGGGAGCGCTTTGAACGCCTCTGACCGTCCGTCACATCGGGACACCTCAAGGCCCAGTACCGCACCGCGGCGCGTTCAACGGACGGCGGTCGGCTGCGGCTCCGCGGCAGTTGCCACTTGACCGACGGCAGTCGATGGCATATCACGAGCGGTCACGATGGAGGCGACCAGGAGGTCGGCTATCGACCGGGTTTACTGAGCTTTGGCTGGCGGGGGGTCTATGAGGGGCCAGAGCCTCCGTTCCTGTGCCTTTGGGAGATGCCCTCGAATGCCTCGGGCCGTCCAGCCCCCCCCCCCCCCCCCTCCGCGCCTGAAGATGGGGTTTCAGTGCGGAGGGGCGGTGGGGGGCCTGCACGGCAGCGAGACTGTGGCCCCTGAGCACCGAGTGATGCGCCGTCGACGTGCGACCCTTGTCCCACACGTGCCCGCGGTCCCGAGCAGATACGTTGGCGCAATGTCCGGGCGAGAAGCGGCCAAGGGCAGGGGCGGGCCCGGCGGTGCAGCGGTCCGCAGCACGACGACAGGGGCGATGCTCTTGCGCCCGCAGCCTCTTCCCGGCGCCAACAGCCTTTCCCCGGTCTTGCCGGCAGCGCCCCACCCTCCCACCCTCTTCACAGGCCCCGCCAGCAGCCCCCCCCCCCCCCCCCTCACCGGAGCACTACCTCAGCGTCCTGAGCGCAAACGGGGCGGGTCAGTGTGAACCGGTGCACTCCCGAGTGAGTCCGTGTGTTCTCCACGACGGAGCGCCGTAAAGGAGCACCTGCCAAGCCGGCGATCACCGTGCAATCGATGGCGGTTGCCAGCCATCCGACGGCGCTTTCTGGCCAAAAGCCGGCGGCTGGGGGCCAACCGCCGGCGGTTCACCACCAAAACGCTGGCAGTTACCCGCCCGATTCCCGGGTTGACCGGCGCCGACAGTCAACTGCCGAGTGCAGTTCGCTGACCGCCAATCGTTGACGCTGACGAAGTGCCCGCCGTTGGCGAATGGTCCGGCGCTTTCGATTGCTTTGCCTAGTCGTGTGGCCATCTTGAATAGTGAGTGTGAGTGACGCAGACTTTCTGCTGTTTGGTCAGGGATTGTCCTGGTGTGAACCCAGAGAGTGTTGGCCCGGAGTGCTGCACGCTGTAGTGCGGCAGCTGTGAGCACCAGCGACCCTCCGGTCCCGCATCGTCCATCATGTCTCTGACGCAGTGTGGGGCCTGAGAGCGAGTAAAACGTGCCAGCATCCGCTGTTGGGCGGCAGCATACTGCGGGGATGCTTATGAAGGCAGTTGGAGGGGAGTGCCAAAGCGGCTGCAAAGGCGGTTGGAAGTGTGTACCAAAATGGTTCACAAAGATGTTGGCCTGGACTGTCTGGCCCACAAGGCTATGCAGGAACCTCCAGCGCTGGTTGATGATACGATGGCAGTGGTCAGTGACGACAAGCCGAGGGTAAGCCAATACGAAGGAGTATCCCTGTCATCTGACTGTCAACTGGCTGCATTGCCGCCTGCAGGACTGCATATAACTTTGAGGCTTACGTACATGAGGGATGGGGCGATTCAGGATTAAGCAGCAGCCCCCCCCCCCCCCCGAAAAGAGGTGATGCGTGCCGGTAATGCATGGTGTCTTTATCCGACACTGATTGCTGATGTCTGACTGACAGCTACTGACTGTGATTGTCTGACTAATGTAGTCAGACATGATGTTCTGTTTTCTGTTTCAGACACAGTGTGTGTCTTGAGGTTTAACCAGGTTTGGCATAGAGAATAAAGATGCACTTATGCCTGACTGTGGAGTGCATTACCTCTGGTTTGCATTTGTCTGTTTTTTAATTAGGTCACACCCCCCGAAAAGAGGTGATACCCATGTTGCACCGCTGAGCTGAGCATCGTACACCCGATTTGGAACAATGGCGGCTACTTTCTCATGCAGGTCCAGACGCTTCTGGCAAATTTTCGAGGGGTTGTCAACCTCGAGTACCCCACAGGCAAAGCCACGGGGGGCTTGACGAACTTCGTGATGTCCTTCGGGGGGGGGGACTTGGGTCCCACCTCAATCCTCACCGGATGAGGGGGTTGCATTGCTTTCGAGAGCGGGGCTTTGCAAGCCCACGTCCTCCCTGCTTTGCCATTGGTCCCAACATAGGGCGTTTGGAGGTTGCATCCCGCCCAACGTCCGGTTGCCGCATGACCTCGTCACCATTTTTGACAACGCCTTCAACCCACCATTTGTGTGTGATCAGCGTGATGCGCTGGTCATTTTGAACCATCTATGATGGGGTACCCAAGGCAGCCTCGCTGTGTGTAGATCGCCATAGTGGTTTGGCCCCTCTTACATTTCAATTACTCTGCCACGGGCACCCCAGCCCAACGAGAAGGTGTCGTTGGGCTGCCTCGTCATAGCTCATAAGAGTCTGCCGCGACCTCTTCGTCCGCAATCGGTGACACTTTGTAGGGCCTAAAATTCCCCTGTGGAGGGGCATTTGGCATTTGGCATACAGCACACACACACACACACACACACACACACACACACACAGTATTCGTGTACAAAGTGACATGCCTGAACAACGCAAGGAGCAGAGGGGGTCTATGTGTTCAGATTTTGTTTTCAGTCTGCTGAAGCACATGCACCACTTACAGGCGTGTGTAGACGTGGCAGTCAATCTGGTGGACTGCATTTGGATAAAAGACTGCTCTTTGTGGTGCTGCCCGCACAAATACACACACTCACTTGCTCGCTCGCTCGCTCGCTCACTCACTCACTCACTCACTCAGTGCTGTGCCCTTGGCATCGTTCTTCCAACTTTTGCACATTGACATAGCCTCCAACTTTTGAGGCTCGGAGATGTGTGTGTGTGGGGGAGGGGGGGGGCGGGCAATATGCGGCGGACAGGGATGTAGAAGGGGAGTGTATGCCACGTACTGCCACCTCATTTGACTTTAGGGTGGTTGGTTGCCAAACAAAGCGGTGCACACAGCGGGGTTGTCGGCGTCCTGCATTCGAACGGGGCGCTCCCCATGCCGTGATCATAACTGCCCTGTGAACCATCGGGGAGAAGGAAATTTTTCTGGACCAATGGTGGCATCACAGCCTTCGACTTTCTTCGAGCTTCAACTTTGTTGTAGCTCTGGAAAGAGTGTGGTGAAGTAGTTCTGTGTACTTTGCTGCACAATCAGAAGTAGGACTGTTGCGCTGCTTCTGTGGGCAATCGCTCTGCGAACTTGTGGAAGGGCTGGTACGTTTGATGAACCCGGGGTGCACAACCCTGCAACCCGACCTTCGCCCTGACCTCCAGACTACTATTCAAACCCTCAACCGCACTCCTTGCGAAATCTGTAACTTTCACCCAAACCCCCAACTATAACTTCATTATCGAATCCATCCCGAGCATTCCATCCGCTTCACTGCTCTGCTGAAGTGTGCTGGTGCTGGGGGTGTCGGCTCCAAGGCCCCCACTACCACAGCAGGAGGGTGCCAATGGGGATCGAATGGAGGGAGTTCAAAGACCAGGAGGACACCGCCCACTCAGAACTTGTACAAACAACAATAAGGATCTGACCCCTGCCTGATCTGCAAAGCATAAGGACAGGTCAAGCCCTCAGCAAAGGTCTGGGTGTGTCTAACCACACTAACCACAAACCCAGGAATGTGCACACCCACCGACGAGCAAACCGCATCAACCCCCTCCCCCCCCATTCTTACCAAACCCCCCGCAAAAAAAAAACCACAAGCGCCACCACGCCCACCTACAAAAAACCCAATTCTTACCAAAAAAGCCCAAAGTATACCAATAACCAATACCAATAACCCCCCCCCGCTTTTCGACCGAAAAACCCAACTATTACAAACAAACCCAGACCCCCCAAGTGCGCGGACAACCCTCCCACACGCGCGTCTAATCGTGTTTTCATTTAATTGGACCACAACAGCAGGGCGCCAAAAAATGTAAAATAGAATGCCGCAGCGTTGTAGCAACCCATCAGCCAAAACAGACAAGTTGGGGCAGTCAAAATTTGACCCAAATTGTAAGTGACAAACAATTTAGTCCGGATCCCAACACCCGCGGCGTGGGCGGGGGGGGTCCAAAAGTTTTGGGCTT
This sequence comes from Eutreptiella sp. 'Long Island Sound 2002', assembly GCA_964036045.1. Lineage (NCBI taxonomy): Eukaryota > Euglenozoa > Euglenophyceae > Eutreptiales > Eutreptiaceae > Eutreptiella > Eutreptiella sp. 'Long Island Sound 2002'. The sequence goes on along the minus strand of OZ038389.1, from coordinate 44,488,972 downwards.
CTTTTGGTATTTTAGGAACCCTATTTTCGAATCTGAGGATTCTGAATACACATGTTTTGTGGGTTTTATCCTCCCCCAAACCCATGGAGACTGCCTCTCCAATACGTATCATCACGGCGAATGAAAGCACTGCAATGGCATAGAACGTGTAGCCAACTCCATTGTGACATGCTTGTGCCGGGGGTGGGGGGATTTCCAGTGCGGTGTACGGTCATTTTTTGTCTTCCTCTCCCTTGGCGGTGCGGTGTCACAGAAGGATACATTGTGGTACCCGGCAAAGATGTGGTCGTGGTAGATCTTTTCCGGCAGTGGGACATAAATTGCTCCTCGATGAGTTGTGTATCGCTGAGTTGCCTTTTGTTCCGGTGCAAACATGAGGTGAGTTGTGGACAATCTCGTGTCCATAGTTCGACCGATGCGTATCTAGTCAGTACTTTTCAATCATCACCACATCCCCCCCCCCCAGTCAAATTGCAGCGGTACTTCGTGCTGTACTGCTCCGGTGTCTAGTGCTTGTCGATACATCATGCGCTGTTAGTGGTGCTGACCAGCAGCATCCACCTCTCAGGGGTGGGATAGGCTAATCTTGGTTCGCACACCCGGAGGTGCAACACTGTGCATCAATCCTTGCTTATTCCTTGCTTGCTGTTTGGGCGACAACCAATGTGTACCCGCCTTACTGAAATTAGTTCCAGATAGTACACTTTGAGTCATAATACAAGAGTGCACTGAGCAGTGATTTTGTCTGATACGGTAATCCCACATGTGTAAACTAGAGTGCATGGGCTAACAGTGAATTTAGGTAATCCCCTAGGAAGCGCGGTTTTGTGCTTTTCTGGTAGTAACATGGTCATCAGTATGTATATTTGACCATTGGACGGTCATTGTGTGAGGGCAAGGTAACCCCTGGCAAGGGTCGAAGGGTTGATCATCTTTCCCCAATACATCGTCGCAACCCCAGTCCATAAGCAGCTAATAGGTCTATTAGTTTGTTGTTACTTGTTCAGGGTTGGCAATCCAACCACCACCTGACGCAAGGCCCCTGGGCCTGCCAAGCGCAGTTTTGGAATGCGCAGTGCATATTGCCAGGCGCGTCAAAGGCTGGATTCACCCTCACCTTAATTTTGAGTAGTGGCTAGGTAGTTTAGGCCACAGAGACATATGCCAGTGCGTAGGATCATGAGGCCAGTCACAGTTTTCCATCCCCTGGCGCTTATGCGCTGATAAACTTCAGGCTTGGGGGTGAGGGGGATGCGAACAACATTTTGGTTTCTGAAGTGCGCACCCTCCGGAGAATGTTTGTATCTGACCACACTACTCACATACTGGGTCTAATTAGCGATACACCAGCGCATATGCGTGGCCCACCGCCTGTAGGCCAATGGGCCAGTAGCCAAAGGGGGGTCAAGACAAACAGTCCCTTTTGTTGCTCTTTTTGTTGAATTGAATCAACCTAGTGTGGGTATTTCCCATGTTTGATGCCATTGCTGGGCAGATAGATTCCAAACAGAACCGTTTTGGGCAAGAGCGATATCTCAGGCTTCAGGAGGGGGATAATGCAGGTTTCTTCAAGGGGTCAATTTGGAATTGTAAAAAACGGTTGGGGTGATGAGACAGTGAAGCAATTGTTTTTCAATGGGAACCTTGGAATTGGAGTTCCACGTATCAGCCCCAGAAATGAAAGGATCAGATCCCCGTGTTCGGGTGTGTTCACAGGCTTCCTTCATTGTTTCAAGTCAATTTGGGCTGGTCGTCGTCCATACAAGCCCCAAGACAGGCAACAGAGATTGCACTCCATGAGATGCGAGGATGAGAGCACAGGAAGCGGATGTGGCTGGTTTTGCATGACATAGCCACCTGCCCTCTCAGGCCTGTTTTCCTTCAAATGCTTCCACCCCATCCAAAACGGAATCATGTTTTCCGTGCGTCATGCACACGATCCCCGCCTGCAACGCTTGTCCACGAACGGACAAGCAGGGCACAGCGCCTCCAACAAACATCGAAGCCTGAGGATGTGGACCGCGGTGACTTGGTTTTTTGTGTTCGTCGGATGAGTGGGGTGCGCCGCTGTCCAGGGGTCGCAAACATAAGCAGAGAGTTGATGTCATGATTTTAGTCTGACATCCATCTGGACACGTCATCTGCTGCAGGATTCACCCGAAATGCTGTGAATGGTGACTGCATGGTACGTGGTCCATGGGATTGTACCCCTTGTCGGTGTGTGGTTCATGCCACTGCATGTGTGGTGAACGGGACTGCACGTTTGGTGTGTGTGTGGTCCGTTCTGCCACGGCAATGGCCAACAAATCCTTGAGACCTCTGTTGTCCCTTATCCAGGAAGGTAGCTTCACAAAGCCACAGAGCTTAACAAGCCTCCTATGACTCAGCTGGCCTCTTGAGATTTTCAGGCACGTCAGGCTACAACCAGCCTAACCCTCAGAACAAAATAAACTCTGTACTAACACAACCGGATTGCATGACCACTGCAACGAAGTAGCCCTGCCAGCACACCACGAAAGAGACGGTTCTACACGTGGTCTTGTTTCGACTCCAAATGCCAAAAGTGCTCCCCCGTTGGGAGTTTATCGCAATTTACATCCCTGGTGCTGTGTGTGTCGTAGTTTGTATCGCAATCACAGCCTTTCCAGGGACAGTATCCCTACATCCCTGTGGTATTGCCCTTGTTGGAACGTGGACAGGCAAAAGGGTGGTAAAACTACAAACCTTGGGTCTTGCAGTGCAAAGGATCACATTTAATGGCCTAGGGTTACAAACTCACTTCCGTTTGGTCACAAATGTCCCTCTGCAAAAGCATCATCTGATTTCATCTCCGTCCTTGCCCCAACCACGAAAGCCCAAGTACGTCCAAAATTATGTGCCACGGGGACAGGGTGCTCAGACAGGCTGTGCTGGCGCAAAGTGGAGAGGTCGTACTCTTGAGGGCCAACAGATGTCACATGGAGTTGCAAGCAGCATCGACACGAGGTTGCCATGCACCACGCACCCAACAGGACACAACGCATAAGGTGACCCCACCGCGCAGGCACAACTCATCTTCCAGCGGATAGATACTTTCTGGGCATCTACTCTTTTTCAGTGCCAAGCCGCCCTTGTCCAGAGGGTTGGGTTTGCCTCTCATCAGCAACATGTTGCCAAGCATACCGGCCGCCAGTCTTCTCCAGACTGTGCACTCCCCCAAAGGCGGCAGTTCTCTCGATGTCCACAGCCCAACAACTTCGATTGGACCGCTGAGCCCTATGCCAAAGGACGACAAACTGGTGCAACTGAAGGCAACGCATAACCCCTTGCTCGACAGGCCGCCGAAACAAAAATTCCCACGCGTGCCGACCTTAGAAAAGACGGCACCATTTGTGGCACCACAGCTCGTTGTCCCGCAAGTGGTGGTCAATGATGGAGCGACTCCAAGGGAAGGGCGTGCAAAGACGAGCGCCCGGGTCTCGGCGCGACAAAACCTTCCAGCATCTGCAAGGGCTGGGCTGCCCTTCACACACGGGAGTCCACGAAGGTTGGATCCTTTGGAGAGCGATACTCGACAGAGAGCCTTGGAAACGGCCAGAAAATGGCACGAGCTTTTGGCAGGGACGTTCTCCAAGCAGGAACGGCCTCACCAACAAGCTGGCAGCCATGAGCACCACGAGCCCCATGATTTGAAACATCCATTTGATCTTCAACAACAACGGTTAGAAAAGCTTCTGAGGGTCAAGGAGTTCTCTGAGTCCTATCTGAAGCACATGCAAGCGTCGTCTGAAGAGTGGTTGGAACGGAACTACAGTGAATTCGGCACAGGTCTGCTGACACGCGACGCACGAAGAGAAGAAGACTGCTCTCAGGGGGCGCCATTGGAATCGACCCAGACCTTGAAAAATGTGACTGCAGAGACAGCCTTGACAGGCCTGAGCAGCAATGAGCAGCCCCGAGAGGACGCCGAGATGCAGAGCCTGCAACAAATCAAGCAAAAGGTGCAGCAGCACATCGATTGCACATCGGCCCCGGATCACCTTTTGGGGAAGCCCATGGTACCGCATGGCCACGTGTTACCGGAGCCAGCCAACACCCACAAGAAGCCCTGCGCAGACATAGAAGCACTGGAGAGCCCGACCGGTTTGCTGCGGATGCTTGACCCAGGTGTGCAGCAGTCTGCGCGCACCTCAGCCCGTGGAGACGGGGCCCTCTCGCGCGTCAGCAGCTTCGGCCTTCAAAATTTGGCCCATTATAAGGCAGTGTGCCTCGCTGGCACCACCCCAAGCAGCATCTCTGCACCCTCCAGCCCCAGCTCTTCGCGCAGCAGCAGCTTCGTGCTCACGGACGCCCAGTACAAGGCCATCCGCAACCAGAGCGTGTCAGGCAACCTAAGCCAAAGCCCTCTCCCAGAGACACAAGATGCAGCAACCGACATCCAGACCGATCTACCGCCATCGAGTTCGACGCTGGTGGACGCAGCGGTCCAGGTGGACGCAGCGGTCCAGGTGGACGCAGCGGTCCAGGTGGACGCCGGTGATCCAAGTTTCATTGCCGTCGGAACGCCGCGGCTGATTGTTCAGGCTCCTCCCCCGGGCGACTCCGTCCTGTTGCCACCCGCGTCACCGACGACGCCCATCAGCCTTGGCTTGGGTGCAGCCGAGCTCGAAAGCCTGGGGTCCACGAGCGGGAGCACAACGCCGCGCAGCCGACTGAACTCAGTCGTCACGATGGAGGGCACCGACGACGACGAGGACCTGCAGGAGGCGCAGTGGCGCCTGCGGCGGACTTCGCGGCACCAGAGCGTCGCGAAACTGGCGGAGAAACGGGAACGGCAGGAGGACTTCTTCGAGGACGTTGACAATGACTCGTTCTGGGAGGATCCGCGAAAGCCGCCGGAGAGTTCGGTCGATGGCCTGCCGACGCAGCCGGCGGAGGTCCTCGAGAAGAAGAAGTTTCGGAAATTGAGCGCCATCGAGCGGATGGAGGGCGACCCGCAGTTCACAGACTGGCTGGAGCTGCCCCGCAGCGTAAGGAAGGGCCCGGCCAGCAACCGAAGCAACAAGAGCGCAGAGCGCCAGAGGCTTGGCGTTGGCGCGAGTCCGGGCGGGAAGAGGCCGCTGTCGGGCACGTTGGCGCCCGCTTCAGCGAACCCGAACTTGAAGCTTCCGTCCCCCGATCCCAAGAAGCGGCTGGCGTTCGGGAAGTTGTCATGGGAGAGACTCCGGGAGAAGGTTGTGCACGAGAGGCCGGAGCAGGCGCAGGACCCCTCGAGTGGCTGGGATGCGTTGTTCAAAGAGGTCCGCAACCTGCATTACTCCGCCGATCCCGAACTCAAGCCTGTCGCTGAGGTGCTGATCCCCAGGTCCACCACCTCTCCACGGGCCTCGGGCTTGATGGATCCGGTTGGCGAACAGTCCCCGCTTTTCTGGCTGGATCTGGACCGAGAGATTGACAGCGCCCATGACCTCGTCCCGCGCCTTTACCCCATGGAGCAGAACAATCGCCGCATCCAGCGCTCGAAGGGACTGCTGCCCAGCCCATATGTGCCGAACTCCGGCGTCATACGGCAGGCGGTGCTCCAGTGCACCCCGCCGCTGGAGGCCGTCAAGCACGTCCTCGACGCCGAGCGCCTTCAAGCCCCACAGGAAGACATCCCGTACGCGTACCCAGAGACGTTCACGCTGCTGCGGGTGGTATCGGACAACAACGCCTTTGAGCGCAGTAACCGGGACGCAAAGGCGGGGCTCATGGCCGTGTCGGCGCTCCTGTGGTCATCAGATCTCGGAGATTTCGATACCGCGCATCCAGGAAAGGACGATTGCAGGGAACGGCAGGGGCTCCTGCTGTCCCCTGTTTGGCAAGCACTGCACCTTGCCTTGCTCAACGGTGTCAGAGACAAGGAGGCCTTAAGACAGTTGACTGATACCGGCCCCAGACAAGCCCCAGGCAGACTCCCCTGTGGGCTCAAGTACCTGTTGGATCTGAACTTACAAGACCCGGAGATTCGTGCGGAGACACCATTGCTGAGCCGATTGCTACTGACGTCCACCGGCCTGGAGATCCCAGACAAGGCAGAGGGCATGCCAAAAGGGGGCTGGCTAAACATGGTGATGGGGATGTGTGACGAGGAAGTGGGCAGCAGCACCAACAATTTCAGCCGTTTCCGGGTGGTCTGAGTACCGGGGCCCCTGTTGCTGCTTGTCACCGTCCGGCATTTACAACCCCCTCCATTGCTCTTTGTTTTACCGGTTCTGCTCCCACTAATATCAATCTGCACTGTTTTTGAGGTGGAGGCAGGGCGGCACCATTCGGTGTGGACTGTACATTGGGCAGCTGGAAAATGTTGGATGGCAGTGTGTAGTATGTGGCACCTGGCTGCAGGTGCCCGGTATGCTGCGCCGTGCAGGGATGCATACCAGATTAATGCCATTATTTTGCTTTGGGTGTGGTGTAAGAGGGCTCTGGAGGCTGACGACGGTGAATTTTGAAACCATTTTTCGCCCTCCAAAAGAAATTTCGGTGCGTTCCGCTCGCCACCGTGCCACTGCAGCGTTTTATTGTTTTGCTGTCACAAAATCCCAGGCAAATCAGGACGTTGTGGTGATGTTGACACTGTCAAAGCAACAGGCAGCACCTGCAGGCCACAGGAGGGAAAAAAAGCTTCTCAGGGGCCGTAGAATGAACCCCAGACCCCGAAATTCGGAAAACGTGAAAATGGTATATTTGGAATCAGAGCATACGTGACGGACCACACGTCACCATAGCCCCCCCCCCCCCCGCCGGCCCCCATACCCATCCCTGGTGCCTTGTGCAATTCCAAAGCCCCATCTTCAATTCGAAACGATCAAGGAATGGAAAAAAAGCGCCAGCCGCGACCATGGATTTATGCGGTCATATTATCACAGGCGGCTCCGGCGATTTCACACCCGATTCCCCATTACATTACAACGGCTGATAACCATTGGAAAGGTGGGGAATTCCCCCCTGGACCCCCCGGCACCCTCCCCCATCCTCCCTTTCTAGTGGTCCAGGATTAGTGGTCCGTGGCTCAGCCGGACGCAGGGTAAAATATGAAATAAAAGACGTTTTCTGGCGCCTTCGGCTCCCGACTTGGTCTCGTGCCCCGTCTGACCCTCCAAGAACTGACAACTGTTGGAGGAGGGGGGGTCGGGCCGAACCCCACCCCCGCCCCTTCCTGTCTCCACATACACACCCACGCACCCACGCAAACATGCACACACACACACACACACACACACAGAACAAAAGAACTCATGGTTTGGTCGCATCATTGTTGAACCTCGCAGTTTGAGCATGATTTGAAAGATTTGGGCGTCACACACACACACACACACACACAGGCATGTTGAACCTCGCAGTTTGAGCATTGATTGAAATTATTGGGCGTCACACACACACACACACGCACCCGCGCACACCCACACACACGCGTGCGCGCACGCACACACACACACACACACACAGGTAGGGGCATGAAGAGGCACACGGCAGTACAGTTGTCGGACAGTACCACAGACGAGGAGGTGCAGTCAGAAAGTAGGCGAAGAAAGCGCAAGTGGCAAGGGCCACTCGAACTGCCTGATCAGGAGCCGCACTGATGTATCTGACCCACTGTGGATAAGGACCATCAATGGACTTCAAAGAACTGCCATTGGCGAGAACTGACATTGGCGAGAACTGAAGGCGATGAAAACTGCCCCGAGCTCAAGGGGGGGCAATTGGCAATTGGCGCGCGCACGGGCACACACACACACACACACACACACACACACACACACACACAAGGATACCGGGCTCACTCAACCGGGCGTACCCACGCGTACGTCTCGCAATCATAAGGTCGATCCCCGGTTAGGGCATGTCTGGAGGCGGGCGGTGGCAGCCGTGCGTCAAGGCCATCCTTTCTGGGGAAATCGCCAAATTGAGTAGGCCGTGGAGGCCGCCTCGCTGCCGTGAGCACCACCAGCTGTGAAAACCTCAATACACACACAACACATGGGGCGACGTGGTGATGACGGGCTCGTTGAACTATTACCGTGGAGCTGGCCCGGCGGAAGCCACGGAGCTACCACCCCACTTCCATGGTGGTCCTGGGGCAGCGAGCCAGGTTCTGGCCTAAGTGCATATCGCACTGGTCGAGGGGCAACACAGGGATGCACCCCTGGCCTGCCCCGAAGGCCTGCTATAATGGGGAGCGACCCAACCCGAGGACGCCAGTGTGGCCATACAGGTCCAACCGGGAAGACCTGGTAAAAACGGTGGTACACACACACACACACACACACACACACACACACACACACACACACACACACACACACACACACCCGTATCCATTTACACGAGGGGTATGGAGTTCGGGTAGTTGTTTGTTACATAAAACAATTTTCCTGGAAAAGCAAATGGTTTCGCCAAGTGGTCAGTTAGCTCTCAGCGTGTCCCGGGGTGCCAGGTTCCAGAGTCCCAGGGAGAGATCAGAGTTTGTACCATGCGCCGTGCCAAACGCCTGGCAACCCCATTGTGAGGGAGGAGGGAGGTAATAAATAAGTAATTGTCATGCGGCACGCCCAGGCACGCTACCACTAACACTCCCCTCCGAAATCCCCTTTGCCCGACTCCCTATCATCTCCTCGGCATCAGGTCCCCTGCCACATCCTCCACCAACCTCATACCGCCAGCCGTCCACCTTCCGTCAGAGCTATACCTCAGCGCCCCTCCGGCAGGAAGTGCTGGTGGGTCAGGTGTACATTAGTTTTTGGGGCGACTTACTTGATACTAACACTCCCACTACATCGGGACCGACCACGGCGCTGCTGGTTGTGGATCGAGTTGCATCTTACTTGCTTGTTCTTCCTAACCACTTCGTTTCTGATTTGCTCCTGTGATTGAATTTCTTTGGGCTGCCATCCGCCCGGATGCAGTCAGCGTTCAATTTCAGGCCGATTCATTTTTTCTTTCCTCTTAGCAGGCGGTTCATCCTTGGGCCAATTATGAAGAGGACAAAGTCTGAACAGCGGTGGATGCCTTTGGACTAGGGGATTTTGCTCCTTGACTACTACGGCACACTGATGGAAACGTGTAACACAAAGAAGGCAAAGTTTTGCAAATGGGATTCAATCCCTGTGCACCTTGCGTCATCGCTAGATGCAGGTACTTACCCCCCCCCCTTGTATAAGCTACGCCCTTGTCCAAGCTACAGCGGGTGTAGGGACCGTATTAATTTGGCACCTAATTTTGATTCGGTACAAATGTAGTGCCGCCACATAAGACATGGGTTTGGTGACAAATTTGCCAGTTACATAGGGTCATGGACACATCTGTTGGGAGTGTTTGCCCACTTGAACCACAGCTCTGATTTTGGGGACATTTGTGCATTATATTCCCCTTTCTTGCACCAGCTCACCATGCAATCTTCTCTTTTTGAACCTGGGGGTCTACGGCCGTGTCCAAGCTACAGTAGGCGTAGGGACCGTATTAATTTGGGACTTTAAAGAAGGAATTGTTCCTTGTTGAGGGCCTTTTCCGGGCTGACGCAGCCACAGTGCATCACCTGAAAAGGCGTTCAAAGCCCTGGAACTCTGAAAACTCCGCTCCCAAAAAGATCTGCATGTTCCCCACTCCCCCAACCCCCTCAAAGTCAGAGTTGTGATGACAGTGTTGCGAAGTCCACGGCGGACAGCGACTTTTTCCACCTCAGTGTTGACTCTTTTCCTCGGTATTGGTTTCTCGGTGCCTGGCACATCGCTGCTCGTACTCTGCCTTCAGTCTTTCCTGTGCTCCAGTAGCCCACTGGGATGCCTACGAGCGTGGCAGCTCCCGCTGCATTTCCTCGTATCAGACTCAGCTTACCCTTACTACGTGTTGTGTCCGCTACCACATCGCCTTGTGGGAGTGGGGGGGGGGGGGGGGGCAATCGTAGTATTGGGCAGCTCTGATCCTTGATTCCGAGAGCACCTTCTGGTGAGCGGGCCTCGCCAGCTTGCCATGGCCCGAACCCCGCGCCCGCCCCAAAAAAAATAAGTTCAGCCGTTGAAGTTTTCTTCACAGGAGTATGGCTCAGAACCACGCTCACGGTGTGATGGGCATTTTCAGGGCCATGTGGCGTGAGGGCCATGTGGCGTGAGGGCCATGTGGCGTAATTCGCTTTGTGCTTTCCGCAGCAGATCTTCGAGTCTGCCGCCCCCACAATGCTACCATACCATTTGCAAGAGAGGCCCCTTTCCCTTTCCCTTTCCCTTTGCAACGTTCTTCATCTTGGAACATTTCCAATGTACGCTTGCGTGTATTGTATCAAGGCCATGTCTGTCGCGACACGTTGGTCCATTGCACAAGACGCCGGGCTGCTGCGACTGCTTTAAGTACCGACGGAGGTACGCCGAGCTGAAAAACTACTCCCTAAGGAGCGCGCGCCCTTAGCCCAGGAGCCTGATCCCCCCACATGTAGCGGAACGGCACCCGTGCCCCGTGGGGTGGTTCCAAGCACCTGAGGCAAAAGAGGACCATGAGCGGGTCACCCTGTAGCAAGGGGGTAGGAGGGTTGCAAGCCCCCCCCCCCCCGCCCCCTGGTACTGGACCTGCATCCCCCCCCGCCACTGCCGCCGTGCATGGAGACGCCCTGGTTTTGGACCCGCGCATCCCTCCACCCCCTTTGACCCCGAAGTGGTTTGGACCCGCCTCAGCCAATTTCAGATTTCGACTGCAAATTGGGGCACCAAGAGGGTGTTGCACGCACCGTGCTCCGCACCATCCAAAGTTTCGATATACACGAGGTATCATCCAAAGGCCTCTGGCGACCATCCACAAGCATTTGGGGACCCGCTAAAGTTGTTGGCAGTGGGACTCTTCACCGGGTAAAATATCCAGAGACACCAGAAACGTGCCGCACCGTGCGCGCACTGTGCAACAACACCCCCCAAAGGTGCTGCAATTTTGGCTTTTGGTTTTTTGAAATATGGGCAGTCTTGTGCTTGAATGAGTGGGGAGGACGGTCATCCCTCTCAGATTTACACCCCCCCCCTCTCGGTTTAAACCCCCCCGAAACCCCTCCTGCGCCCCCTCATCCGCTTCTACCGTGCCTAAAAAAGTTTCTCCGGTGCCTTGGGCGTCTGTGTCTCATGTGTTTTGTTGTCCATTTTTCATTTAGGACAATTCGGATTCCTGTTGGCAATGAGGAAGGTCATACCCCCCGCCCCCCAGTCCAAATACCCCTCCTCCCCCGCCTCCTCCTGCTCAAGCACATCATTGTGCAGCGGGGGGATGAAAAAAGGTTCACCCAATGTGTGTATATTTGATACACTCAGAACCAAATAATGGATATTGATTAACAGCGTCGAGGTAGGAAAGGTCCCCGGTGATGTCATATCATGGGTGTGATGTGCTAATCAACATGCTACTCAGAGCAGAATCCAGTCTCATATCCGATCCCCATGGGATGTGGGTTCATCAGGCGTTGTGGCTGCAGACTGCGAGCTTCACAGGCACTGTTCACGCGTGTATTGAACGCCTTGTCCAACGAACGTGGCCTGTTCGTGCTGGACTTTTGGGCTCCAGCCCAGAACTTTGGCGTTCCCCGAACAAAGGGGGGGGATGCACATGGACCTCACAGTGATGTTCCACTGTGGCATGAGTTACGTTCCGAGGCGGAGAATGAAGGAAGCAGATGCAAGTTCCCCTGGTGCCCCCCATGGGCCGGTGATCCATTGGTCAGTCAGTGGGCTGGTTTGTTGGGGGTTCGGCCGATCATTCTTTTCGTCAGTGAGTCCGTCCATCCGTCCGTACATCCGGCGAGCTGCTCAGCCATCCAGTGTGATGTGTGTTGTGCGTTGGGTTGTTGGGTTGAGGAAGTGGATCCATAAGGGGACAATGGCAGACAGCAGAATTCGCTCCTTCTCCAAGTCGAGGTGCAGGTACCCCGCACTCGGAACCCTCCGCCCCCCTTTGTCCAAGCCACGACCAGTGACAGAGCACGGGAGAGGGCACAGGAGCTGTGCGCATTGACAGTGGAGACCGATGACGGTACGGATGTGAGTGACCCCTGTCGTCGGAAGGGCAGGAGCGTAAGCAAGAGTAATCCTGACGTGGCCCAAAGGCACGGTCCTGGCCTGCAACCCAACCTGCCGGGGCGCCTCACGGCGTCCTGCTGAACAGCTCGGACAAGGTGTTTTGCGGCTCCGCCGCGTGATACATAAGGCACTGTTGGCGTGCCGGAGTGATTCTGGAAGGTGGCGACCATCGTCAATCTATGGCCAAGCCACGACAATGGACAATGCAATAAACGATCTGTGCCGGCACCTCCGGCGCCGTATTTGTCGACAGTCGGTGACGGCGCCTCGCGGCACCGTATTCGTGACTATGCACCGGTGATTCCGGAGGCTGACGATCATCGTCGCTTTGTTGCCAGACGATGACCTTCCCCGGACTACGTGTCTGTCTCAAACGAGGACGCCCCTGAAACCGCTGAGTCATCTTTTGAGGCGAGCGACGACGAGGATTCATCCATCGGCTCCAACGCCGCCGCATCCCACTCTGTCCCCTGTTGGACAGGGGGAGTAGCTTATTCGGATGTCGCTGTCTCCCCAACAAGGCCAAGGCATCCGCCTCCTCATGGCGTCGCACATCCAAGTGCGACGGGACCCACCGCACCTGTACATGACCCCCTCCCATGTCCTGCAGCAACAAATCTGCTCCCGCAGGTCGTTGTGACCCACCTCCCCTCTTGAACACCGCCAACCATGTCGCCGCCACTAAACCGACCACTCCACGAAATTTGAGAAAAGATCAATGCATACCTTCATATAATCGCTTCAGCGATTCTCTCAGTAATTTTTGAGATTTTTCTTCTTGAACTTGTCGTCGGAAATCACAAAATATACAAAACGACGTACCTGCAAGGGCTTGCCAGAAAGACCGCGTCGTTGCAAAATGAAGAAGAGAATTCGGAAAAACAGAAATTGTGCAAGTTTGCGCTTTCGAAATCGCTTTTTTCATCACTCATCTTCCCGCCAGCTGGCGTTGCATGAGCCCACGGACAACTCTTTTCTGGGGGACGAGTTTTCGGAAAGGTCTCCGTGGCCGTGAAGAAGAGAAGCTCCTCATGACCGTTTGGTTTTGTTGGCGTTACGAAGGGTTTTTTTTTCTTTTGCAACGATGGACGGTCCGAGGGCAGACTGAATTCAGAGAGAAATCTGTTTGGAGGAGGGTGAGGAATGTCAACTGCACATGGCATGTCCCCTCGTGCAGAAGATGCCAGATCATCGCCCGCAGGAGCTGGGCCTTATGCTGCCCAAAATTGTGGATTGGGCGTGCCCCGGGGCGCCCGGAATGTCCGGGGCGCAGCGATCCGTGGCAGGGCGCTGCACACCAGGTCAGTCGCACGCCGTAACAGCTCATGCCTCACACTGAGCGTCACAGTTGATCACAACCGCTCCCGCAAACAGGGCAAACACACAAATTCGTGACGCCACTTACCAACCCCTTCAAGGCCGTTCTGAGCAGCTGTAGAAGGTTGTACGGGCTGCAGTACAGCATTCAACGCCAGATTCGCATGCACCTCAGCACTGCATTCCGTGTGCAGCCCTCAAAACACCCAACAATACTGAGGGATACAATGGGCCACATTCACTCATTTGATGGTGCATAGACGTATGCACATAAAGTGGAGTGGCCTGTGGAGTGGCCTATGTGCCCTGAGCTCTATTTGGGAGCAGGCCCAAAATGCTCATGCTGGAGGTTGAAAAAGCGGTTGGGATGGGCAAATTTTGGCGCTTGGAGGGCAGTTGAGGGCCCAGCGGTGGGGCGCAACCAATCATCCCACAGGTGCACATTTGAAGCACAGGCCGCCCACATACAAGGTCCAGGGCTCCCTTGCGATAACCCCCTCACACCTCAGTCCCGCTCCTTTCAAATACAGGCCTGATCAACCTGCTGCGGAGCAGAGCCCAACGTCCAGACACAAGCGTTTAGCTTCTTAAGGCCCAGGACACGGGGAAAGGACAGATACGTGTACCCCACACTCACGCAGTCCCTGGAAAAGCAAGTGGTTTGGCCTAGTTTCTGCTCCCCGTTGTGCCGCCATGTTTTGCCCCCTGCTGTCCTTTCAACCCTCAGTCTTTTGTGCCACAAGCACGCCATCCTGACTTCCTATTTGTGCTGCCCTTTAAGGCCAGGGTTTGGTGCTGCCTTGGGGTCGGGTGCTGCCTTGGCTCAGGCTTGGGGTCTGGGACCTTGCTCCCCACCTTGCTGCCTATTGGGTAGTGCCCGAGAAACCTCCTGCTTTGCAACCCACCCTCGCTCACCTCCCACAACCTGACCGTAACCGGACTGGCCCGGCCCACCGAATGCCAGCCTCTGAGCAAGGGCCTGCGGGTTATGCAAGGGTGCTGACAGTAGGGGAATGCAGGCCAGTGATTGTGGCCGACAAAACACGGCCTACCAAAGAACAATTGAGCCAAGAAAGAAAGCTGTATGATGGATTCAGCTGTGTGGAACTGCAGAACATTGCTGCATATGCATACCAGTGCATGCATGTGTGGAGCGCTCTTTGACCTGTGTGCGGCCCCCTTGATTAGTAACCGCTCTTGAATAGTAAGCCGGGGGGGGGGGGGGGGGAGGGAACCGTCACTTTCCGTTTTGAAAGTTTTTCTTAGGAGGTTGGATATTGAGCATCTCCTGTGTGTTTGCTGGTTGGACAAGGTAGTATTATTGGTGCGTTGTTGTGTTTTTCAGGTTTCTTGCATCCAAGGCACCCTACTGTACCCTGTATTAAGCAGAACACTTAGTTTTTTGTAATTTCAGCCATGGATGTTGGTCGTATTGACACATACTCACCTGGTGCTGTTGTCCATTTTCAACATTCAGGGGAGCATGGTGCTGACTATTGGTCCATCACATATGAGCACTGTGGTGACGCATGTAGGTACTGTGGTGACACATGACTGTGCCCCTATAGCATAGATGTCTGTCCTCCGTGTGCAGACACGCCCACGACCCATCCCAGCTCCCTCAACTGCCAATCGGCCGGAGAGAAGGCACCCTGGGAAGAAGGAGCAGCTGAAGTTGGATGCTTTTCTGTGCCCCCATCCCTTCCCACCGATGAGCCAGAGGCGGAACAGCTCACTGGTGAATCCAGCCCCCCGAAACGGGGCCTGTCCCCCACTGTGGCCAACGGTGCGCTTGTTGTACAGTGCCAGAAAAAGCCTGCCAAGAAGAATTGTAAAGCCTTGAGGCTGGTCAAGCCACTCAGGTGGACTCGTACGGCGGCTGAAAAACTGGCTTTTCTTGACTACTCTAACAACAACTCAGTCAACACCAGGCAGCCAAGATTCTCCTATGCATTCATTTGCATGTGGGTGATTTTTTTTTACTAACCCTGCTTCTAATCCTCCTTCAACGTCTTGGGCAGGTTATGAGGGTTCATCGGAAGGTGATAGTGATGGAACAGGTATTTCAGAATCGGAATCAGAATCCCCATCGGAATCGGAGTCAGAGTCAGTCATGCATGAATCAGACGCAGGCTCAGGCCTCCAAATTCTGGGGGAACGTTAGCGCGCCGGGCGCGCGCTGGGCATCTTTTTTGACCCGTGCCCCACCGGTGGCCTTTTGGGGGGTGCACTAAGGGGGCGGCGCACTTAGCACAGTGCAGCTATTTGGGCGTCTGGCTGCACTAGAGACCCATACTTTGAGATCCTAGGGGCATCATTGTGACCCCTAGCGTAGGTTTTGACTTCTGATTGTGTCCCCTTTGTTGGGGACCCCCGAGAATGTTGGGGTGACGTAGCATTTCCGCCCTCTTATGGGCCCCAACCTTCCGGTGCTATTGAGGAAACCGGGACAATCTCTGAATCCACGCTTTGTTGCATGGGCCCTTGAGTTGGGGTTAGGGACTCGCAATCCACGCTTTGTTGCGTGGCCCCTTGAGTTGGGGTTAGGGACTCACAATCCACGCTTTTTTGCGTGGCCCCTTGAGTTGGGGTAAGGGACTCGCAATCCACGCTTTGTTGTGTGGCCCCTTGAGTTGGGGTTAGGGACTCGCAATCCACGCTTTGTTGCGTGGCCCCTTGAGTTGGGGTTTGGGACTCGCAATCCACAAGAATGTAGGGGTGACATAGCATTTCTACCCTCTTTTGGGCCCCGGAGAAGGCAGGGGTGAGGCAGTCACTTCTGATTTTGTTCCCCTTTGTTTGGGGATCCCGGAGAATTGGCGGGGTATGGAGTGCCAGCCTGTGGAATCCTAAGTATGTGTCGCATGTTTACAAGGTGACTGTTGCCGTTGATATGTTGAGCAACATTATATGGATTTGCTCCTTGGCCCCCGAGACATCAGCAGATGTTTTGATTTGGGATGGGTATGGGGGGTGTTGCCTGAACCGTGCGCGCACCGTGCGCGCACCGTGCGTCCTTTTGCTTATTCTGTGTCCGGCAGATCCACATTGCCTGAATCTGAGCTGCCCTGGCTTGTCGCCGGACTGCGTGTGTACTACCACCGCTCCAACGGGGATAGGGTGTCGGCCACTGTCGTTGACCCTTCTTCAAGAGGTGGGCGCCGCGTCTCTATTCGGTACGAATTGGGTGGTGAAGAGGTCTTGTACGAGCATGCACCCGAGGAGCGGTTGGAGTTTGCAATTGTGACTGCCGAGAGCCCCGATTCCCCCCAACCTGTGCACCATGAGGCGCCGATGGACGCTTTGCTGGAGCCCCAATTACCTGAAGTGGAAGCTGAAGCCCCTAGAATTGATGATCATGAGCCAGAATGCTGTGGCGGATGAAATTGAAATTCCTGTAACCCAACCATTGTTGTCGCTTGTGTTGTCGCCTGTGCATGGTTTGTTACGGAGATGCGTGCGAGGTGCAGAAATTGGGAGCCTGGAACCTGTGACAAGCATCAGATTCAAAAAAAAAAATTCCCGGTACGCCAATAGGGGCTGCAGGGTGCAGAAAATAGGACCCTGGAACCTGTGACAAGCATCAGACTAAAAATTGAAGAATCCTGGTATGCCAGTATGGACTGCAAGGTGCAGAAATCAGGACCCTGGGTGTGTTTCTATCAGGGGTTGCCATAAGGACGCTCAGCCTTTTTTTTTTTTTTTTTACTAAGGCAGCCACTCTCTGATGTTTGGTGGCTACCCACCAACCGCCATCGGTTACCCACCAACCGCCATCGGTTACACACCAACCGCTATCAATTACCCAGCAACCGCCATCCGTTACACACCAACCGCCATCAGTTACCCACCAACCGCCATCGGTTACCCACCAACCGCCATCAGTTACCCACCGGCCGCCACCATAGGGCGTATTGGACACTCCGAGTTTTTTTTTTTTTATTATGGCAACCCCTGGTTTCTATGGGGGCCATTCAACGGGGTACAAGTTGGGCAACCATCCCAAAAACATTGAACCGTGCGCGCACCGTGCGACAACGCCCCCATGGACCTTCTCGTACCCGAGGTGATTTCTTTGGCCTCGAAGTTGTGGGCCATGATGGTGCTTATAAAGGCCGGATTCATGTCATTGTGCCATTCATTGGAAGAAAGAATGGCACTTTGACAGCCCGCCAACAATGTTACAATGACGTGCACAGGTGGTATAGGGCATGTATTGAGCAGCTGTTTGCTCGGTTGTGGCATTGGGGTTTGGTTAGGAACATCTGGCGTGGCGGCCCCAATGAGTTGCACTAGTCAGTCCGTATTTTGTTGCATTTTACACAGTTTTGCATCCGGAGGCAAGTCCGTCACCCCCCCTACGGACCATGGGAGCATGTCCCGCCTCATGTTTGGACTGACCAAAGCAACTCGACCTCCACGCAAGATGAGGCAAAGGATGAGGCAGAAGGGTGTGTTGTTGTGTTGCCAGAAGTGCCCCACCGTTGCAGTTTGTGATGAGTGTAAGGAGCACTATTGTACTGGATGTATTGACACCCACACTTGTGGGACCAATGTTGTTTGTCAAGAACAAGACAAATGACAGTTGGAGTTGCTGAATTCACAGATATTGCTTTATTATGCAACATGCTTTGTAGGGAAGGTGTGCAGTGCAACGTGGTCTACTTGGGGGGCTTCTCCATGAGAGGGTAAATCTGGGGCTGAAGTCGGGATAGTTAATGGAAAAAGGTAGCGCGCCGGGCGCACGTCGGGCAAACATTCCCCCTCTGTCCCATTTGCCTCAATTTGTGTTCCACATGCATGTATTCCATGTAACACACATGGAAGTTTGTCTTACATGCCCCAATTGTTGCCCTACATCCAATACATAAAAACCTGATTCCATGCAAGACAACAGTAGGGTCAGGAAAAATGCCGTGGATTCAGGGGGTGGTTCTTGTGCACCGCTGTTCCTGGACCAGGGAGTGGCATGAGGTGGGTATTTGCAGTGCATTTGACACATGGGACAAAGGACACCACAGCAAGCCAGACCGGAAACGACCATGCGTTGACCGCCCTGGCTCGACACAAAGGCGTGCATATTGGACACCTGTTCACCAGGAACCACTGCACACAAGCACTCAGCTACATCTACCGCCCCCCTCCCCCTTTCAAGAGCAACACCAAATGGAAGCAACACCTACCATTGCTCTGACAAGGGCGGCAACAGTTTTGGGGGTGGTGTAAAGGGCAATATAGGATGTGGTTCCGAAAGATGTGGAAACAAGACCTGTCGTTGTGCTGACAAGGGTGTTGTTCCTGCAAGGGGCATGATCTCATTCAAACGCTGCTCAAACTGTGGACTGCAAACCAATTTTTCATGTTAAAATGCCCCAGTGCTGCACTCAACATCCAGTATCCTGTCTGTTGCTGTCTCCTCGATTTATTTCCCCCGCATAGAGATGGGGCACACTCAAAAGATTGCTGAGGTCGTTAGGTTTTTTTTTGCAAGGAGTAGGAGCTTACCCATACCAAAAAGACAAGTTTCCACAAGCAAATACCACCACACTCCACCTCTACCTCTATCAGATCCCCGACACACAAAACACACACACACACACATGCAATTTGAGAACAATGGGATACATGAGATATGGAGTTCCCGTCCGGAAGTGAGCAAACGCCACACTGTGGAGCCTCATAGAAGTTTTGTGGCATATATGCAATGCTGCCTGCCGATGGTGGCGCATCTGTGGATTTACAGGTCACTCTTATGCACATCTGTCTCTAAACTTCATCTCTGTGCTACCGGGGAGGTGGATCGATCCCAGGGGATATGCTTGGTATTTGGGTGTCTAGTGTCCCACTATACCCCTGACCTCTCTCTATTGTTGCTTTGCTCTGTGAGTTGTACATACTTGTGATCGTACATTCTATTTTCTTGTTGTTCACAGTGGCAAGTCAAAGTTGAATGACTTGTCCCATGGCACCGTGAGCACCCGGGTTTTGTTGCCTGCCTGTGCGTGGTTGCGTCAAGCGAAGCCGTGGACCCAAGGCTCCCCAAGGTAACACGTCACTACAGGTCGGACTCTCCCGCAAGGAAATAGTTTTTTAGGAACCGAGGCTGGAAATCGCACGCTGCTGCCAATAGGTAGGCTGTAGGGGGCTTACCCTAAGGAATCCTCGAGGATGCTTTACAAAACTGACAAGGAAATTTGCAGTTGTTGCTGAGGACATTAGTAAGGAATTCTAGGCTGGATATGGTAGCCGACATTCCTAAAAAAACCCCGGCCGGCCTGTATTTTTTTCGTAATGACCACCCCCAGATACTTTCCAAATCAACACCTTTTCGAAACATCCCAACCAAACAACCAAATAGTCAACAACCAGTCGCAAGGCAGTCGATCGGGGTTTAGCAACCAGGAAACAGGGACTGCAGTGATGGGGGTAGACGAGGCCAGCATCAATACATTCCTGTATCTGGCACTCGATTTCTTCAACGTGTTCCTGTGGAGCGGGGTAGGGTCGACGCCTCACCCGCGTTTTCTCAAACTCAGGTTTGAGTTTCAGGTCCATCTGGACCAGTTTTTTGCATGAAAGAGGGGGAGGCAAGGGGCCGAACACCTCGTCATAGGTTAGAAGCAGTTTCTTCAGTCGAGGGTCAAGGTTCATACTCTCGATTTTCTGTTGGAAATCCTCTTCAGCATGGAGGTTGCTCTTACCACGTTCATCTTTTTTCTGCAGATCAGCAATTTCAGCAGGTAGCGAGCTGTCGTCCTACTCTAGGGAACATTGTTGCCTGTAGTGCAGGGAGTACACTAGGGGTACCTCTAGGTCAGGTAGCGTGTAGAGCTCATCATCCTCCTTAGACCAGATGGAGGATTTCCAGATCTGTCTGAGGTATTGGAGTCGCTCCTGGCGCTCGATACCTTCGGCTCTCAGGTACAACATTTTTTGGAGTTCCTGGGCGTCATGCTCTGACAGGGGCATGTTATTAGCCGCAGGCCGTGCTAGAGCACCAGTGTTCTGGACTGCGGACTCTCTTGAGCATGTATGCTGCATGTGAAGCACAGGTTTCCCAACAGGGGAACGTTGCTGTGAGGTTGACTCCACATCTACCTCCTCCAGCATTGGCTGGGCCAAGAAGGCACTGTGTTTGAGATCAACACAGCTGGGGTCGACAGGGAGAATAGAGCTGACAATTTCGGACAGCTAATCGTCGGCATCTTCGGTCACAATAGCAGGTACCAGTTCATCATCGTAGGATTCACACCCTGTAAGTGTGGCTGAAGTGTGCTCAGGGGATCGATTTTTGAGATCCAAAAGGGTCAGAGTACAATTTTCGGCCATGACCTCTTTTAGTAGCACCTGGTCAAGATCACACAGGGGTACAGGGTTGAGGGATCCATCAACGATGAATAAGAACCTGGTCCACTCCGGGGCCTGCCTAGCAGTGTCTGAATCCTCAGGCACGTAGATGAGACCGTCGGGAAGTTGCACTCTTCCCGAAGTCATTCGGTCCAGCAGTTAACGCCAATAGGTGTGTTCGCATGAACATCCCCAATCATGGGTACACAAGACCACCCTTCAGCCCTCATAGGCGATTTTGGTCAGAACCTTCGCGAGCAGAGGGAAGGGAGGGTTAGCATACGCGAGGCCCATCGCTTTCAAGAAGAAGCGGAAGGCGTTATTCAAATGTTTCAAGCAAAACAACTGCATGAAATGCTGGTGTTGGCTCGCAAACAACTCAACCTGGATGTCATCCAGGGATACCTGCAGGGCCGCCACTCCGTTTTCAAGGACATGCCGGGCCAACTGGTAGTTTTCAGTACGATAGTTAGTCCGGGCTGCGTTCGTCTTGACAGCTCCAAAGGTACGGAGAAGAGGCCGCTGCCAAAGTCGCAGTGAAGAGCATACGGACGCTGGAGGGACAACATTTTTACCTGGGGGTTTTTCCGCAGAAAGTCGGTGCCAATGACGATGTCAAAGGCGTCAGTGTTCAGCACTCTGCAGTTGCTGCATCACAGATTCGTCGCCAAGACAAATAGACACATCGACACCCCAAGGAAATGGATGGTCCTCCGTTCCCCTACTCTTATGGCCAAAGTCTTAGTTTTGTTGAAAGTTTTTAGCAGGCGATGGGCCACTATAGAGAGTGTTGCGCCGGTGTCAAGCACTGCCCGAAAAACCTGATCCCCCATTTTCACCGGGATCCAAAAAACCAAGTCCTCCTCTTCAGAGCCGCCCCCCTACTCTCCATCAGGGAATTTCACGTCCACCCCCGCAGCCATGAGCGATTTGGCCATCCAGGCCAATCGCCTCTTGTTGGAGTTAGACTCCTCTGGGGGGGCGTTATTTCCTTGGGGGCGTTTCTTAGGGTCAGCCCTAGTAGGAGAAGGAGAAGCAGCGGGCGTTGATGAGCTCCTCTAGGGGTTATGGTCGGCGGTTCCATCCTTGCCACCCCCTTTGCCTCCCCCCTTACCTCCCTTGTCTCCATTCTTGGGGGTTCTGGAGGGAGTTTGGTTTTTCTGGCGTTCAGCCTCTTGGCGTTTGAGTTTATCAGTCTCGCGCCTTTTAATGCAGCATTCGTCCTCGTAGTGACGACATTTGCCACAGAACCCACAGGTGATGGTACACCTGAAGTGATCCTCATGGTTCACTGTTTTTCTATCTTTAGTGTGATGTTGTCTTTTCAGTTGCAGTTCGCACCCAGCGCGATGATCGCAGTCAGGGGCATGACAAGGTCCCCCCTTGTCATTGACAGGTTTACAGTAGAAGAGTGAGGGTACACGTGTGTCGGGTTTCACCTCATTCATGGCACGTAGGTTACACCCCCCTTTACCTCCACCCTTGCTGGGTTTAGTGGGAGTTTTGGACCCTCTCGACTCACCACGATGAAGGGTGGGGTTGGCACCCTTCCTCAGGTGCCTCTTGAGGAACTTTTCCATATGGCAGTCGTTCTCCCTCTCTAGAGCCAGCTCAATGAGCAGGTCCACCAGGTCATTGTACGTATGTGTACGCCGCTTCCTCTTGGAATCAGACGTGCAATCCTCCCACGTACGAAGGGAGGTTTTACCCTCAAGCCACAAGTGGGGTTTTGCGGGTGCATAGGAACCCACGTTCATCCAAGAGAACAGATACTCCACATCGCACAAATATTCAGAGATACACGCAGCGGAATGGAATTCAGGGAGCATAGGAAGCTCCTCAATCTGTGTGCGTACATTGAGATCCATCTCATAGACGGGGAATGTTTTCTCCAGTCGTTGGAGAACCTCGGCCCAAGTCGAATAGGTTTTTACAATTTGTCTAACCTGTTTCTGCAGAAATTTCCCTTTATATGAACGCTTCAGAAGCGAACATTTAGTGGTCACATCCACATGAGACTGGCCAGTCAGTAGGAGAAATTCTGCAAATTCCTCTACCCATGCGGGCAGATTTTTCGGGTCGAACTTCGGCAGTTCTAGCTGGATGTTCGCGCGGGCAATAGGCTTGCCACTTGTCCCACCCCCTGAGGTTGGATCCGAAGGGGGGGGTAACTTGCCAGCGAGTGGTGCCAAAGCCGTTAATTCCCTCTTCTCGGCCTCAGTCACTGGAACATCCTGTATTTCAGCGATGGGGACTCTGAAAGGGACTGGGGCAAGTGACCTTGGGTAGTAGCCCGGAAACCCTTGCTGTATTGACTGATTGAGATCATCGGCGAGTGAGGTCAAACCTGGAGAAGGTGAGGCCACTGCTGGCTTGGTTAAGGGTTCAGTGATACCCAATTTGGCTCTTACAACCTCAAACAGGGCTGTCACGTCCGGATCTTTGGATCCAGATAAAAGTTTGGCAAGCAGTTCTGCCGTACGGTCTAGAGCACCATAGGATGGATATGCTTATGGTGTTCTCATTGTTGTGGGAGGTTCTGGTCGCCACGCGGGCTCTTTGCATGATGGTTTAGTGAACGCAAACCACGGGATACCTCTCGAGCATCTGGGCAGGGAAGCTGTGTCGGCCCAGTCGGTCGGGGGACCCGAGTAGTAGTACGAGTCCATGTCAGTCTGGGGTGGAGACCCTATTGCTTCGATGGCATCTTCACCATCCTCTCCTCGTATTTACTGATGATAGTCCTTGTGTAGCATGTACTCATCCATGCGCCTCTTGAGGTCATCGTGCTCTTCAACGATATTGGACGACGAGGCAAGACAAGCCGAACGGGTGAGCGAGACTGCAACGCGCCTACAAAGGTGCTCCAGACTGTCACCACGGGCCGCTAAGGCCTCAGTGGTTAATGGTACTCCGGGCGCTCCATGTTCACGTCTGAGCGCAGGTTCCAGTTCTATGGGCGCTTCTTCATCCGCCCTTCTTTGATGTATTGGATCTTCTTGAGACCCAGATGCGAACCCAACTCTGAGTCTGGGCTCCGTGAGGTTAAGCCCACTACCCAGCTGTACATTCTTGATAGGATGTATTCCTGGTGACATTGCTACTGAAGGGAGGGACATGTTCTTCAGCTGGAATTGGATGTTGGATTGTGTATTGCTCAGTTTTGGTCAGGGTCGGTTCGAAAGGAACTCAAGGGATGCCTCAGCTACCAGAAAGAATATCCTCAATTAGTGCCCTAAAGCTTTTGATGAAATCCTACAGGTTTTGTAGTTGGAAAACAGGACCACGGCGGCAAGTAGAGCATGAAAAGGATGAGGATCGAATCAATCAATAGTTTTGAAATCCAATGTATCACACAAGGGCTGCAAAACGACAATGTATGATTAAGTACAAAGATTCAATCACAAACGGACAAAACAAATGATGTTTATAATGAAAACTGACATACGTCTGGCCTCAGAGACAGTCCTAAGCACCTCATGTGCACTCTTTGACATGCAGAGGAGTAGGTTAGGAGTCTGGGGCATGTAGGTTGGGCCAGACACAGGATATGGCTTGGCCAACATGGCCAAGCAACTAAATTCAGAATCAGTTAAAAAGTAGGCCCACAATAAGTAGGAAAAACAATTGAGTATAGGGGTCCTGAGGTGGGGGAGGACTAGGCTTAACCAACAAGGCCCAACACATGGAATGCCTATTTTATTTCGGTATTACCTCCATGAAGGAAGATACCTCCGCTCACTTGAGTGGTAGGGGTGAACTTCATGGGGGACTAGGGTTATAACCCTAGTTACTTTGAAAAATGTACTTAAAGCCTCAAAAAGAGTGATTAAAATGATTAAGTGTCAGTCTTCATAACTTCCCTAGGTTTAGGGGGGGCTTGGCTTGGATCAAATACCCCTCGAAAGACATGGCAGTGACTTTTTCTTACTTTCTCCAACTTTCGGTTCTGCAAGGCGCGGATTGGGAAGTTGCAGTTTTCAGAGTTGGTGTGTTAGAAGTGTTAGTGTGCTCTTCTCCCAGTTGCCGTTCCAAAGCTGCGGTTTTCGAAGGTACGGTTTTCAAAGGTGCGGTTTTCAAAGGTGCGGTTTTCAAAGGTGCGGTTTTCAAAGCCGCGGTTTTCCAATCTCTGAGCTTTCAAAGCTTCAGTGTTCCCAGCTTTGGTGTTCGAAGCTCCGGTTGTCAACACTACCGTTTTCAAAGTTGCTGTTTTCAAAGCTTCGGTTTTCAAAGGTGCGGTTTTCACAACTTCGGTTTTCATACCTTTCTTTTTCAAGGTTGCGGTCGTAAAAGGTGCAATTTGCAAAGCTCCAGTTATCAGAGTTCGTGTGTTCAAAGCTGCGGTTTTCAAAGCTGGCACTTTCACATCTTAGCTTTTGAGAACTTTGGATTTCAGTCTCCGGTTTTGTAGGCTGCAATTTTCAAAGCTGTGGATTCGAAAGCTGCAGTTTTGAAAGCTGCGGTTCTCAGTGCTACGATTTCTAAAGGTGCCTTTTTCAAATTTGTGATTTTCAAAGCTTTGTCTCTCAAAGTTCCGGTTTGCAAAGCAACGTTTTCAAAGCGGCGGGTTCCAAAGCTGCTGTTCTCAAGGCTGCGCTTTCTAAAGCAGCCGCAGGAAGTCTTTACTTTTCACAATAGTTCTTCTCGTGTGCCCATACTTTACCTCCTGTTGTCGTAGACAATCCTTCTAGTCTCTCGCCTCTTTTGCACCTTGGGCTACTCCAAATCCTCACTCCTTGCAGTGTTGTGGCGTTGTACAACTTCACCACGGGGTCCTTTCTCAACAGCTTTTGCTGCACCACAAGACTTTCGGGTGTTGATAAATGTGCCCCACACAGGTCTGCACCTTCTTTGCCAAGCGCATGTCTAGAATAAAAGCATCAACAAAGCTGTCATTTTCATTAAAAAAAATCTGCAGTAGAACCCATCAGAATCTACCTTAGCATTCGTCAAAAGAATAGTTGGGGCATCTGAACAGGTGATTTCCGCACACTTCTTCTGCTACAACAATTGTTTACCTATAAAATGCGGCACTTTTAAACAATGGCAGTCATAATCTACTTGTTTGATGCCTGTACCATTGTAAACTAATATCTTGTCAACCAGGAATTAAAATGAACTTGTGAGGTCTCAACTGGTCTATTTACCTTGGGTCCTAGAGCCAAATCGGCTTGGTAAAACATTATAAAAACAGGTTTTGAAATGAGGGATCAAACTGGGGACGCCGCGGTGACACACCCATATGAGACTGAAGTGGCCCTGCACTGGCCAAGTAGCCAGAAACCGTTTTGCAGCCACCAGTGAGCGCTCTGTTTTGCAGCCACCAGTGAGCGCTCTGGCAACCACGGTTGAAAACCCCCTGCAGCCCCCTGCCCCTCAAGCGCATCCTTTTGTTTTATTTGATGGGCCAACGTGAAAATGCCAGGGCCTCGAGGGCAAGTTCATAGTAAGTCCAGGTCTTGGCAGTGCCTAGACCTGATTGCACCATCACACGAAGGCATGATGCACATAGATGTTTCTGATTTGACTCGGAATCCATTTGGGTGGAATCGGCCTGGTGAAAAACATATCAAAAAACAAGTAATGAAATTAGGGGTCAAATTGGGGTCCTCACAGAATCTGTTCCTGGCGACCAACATTTCACCTGTGTCAAGCAGAGCAGCACAAATTGCATGCAACCAACCCATTCACAGCCTGGTGCACCGCTGTGGGCCCATATCTCCATTTTTGCCCACACATGTGCGGCTGGTAACATTGTCTGATGTCATACATCACTCTTATCTGATGAAGTGATACAGAAGACATTGCAGTAGACCTATGCTACACACCCAAACAGGCACCGTCAGGGCGCACACATATGCACATACGGTGCATTGCACTCATGTCTGTGGCCACTTGATGCACTTGCAGCAAAACTCCAATCAAACCCATGCAGCGGAACCAGAGGCGTGGCGCTCCTACCCTTCATTGTGTAGAGGTACCATGAAATGGAGGACCAAAGCCTCGGGTGTGCTTGTGCGTTCCGCAGAATACTTTTTGAAGGCAAGCAAAAATTTGCCTTTAGAGGAGGCCACGTGGGCGCCTTGAACAAAGGCAAAAAGGCAAAATAAAAAAGCAACTCCACCCAAGAATTCAAGCAGGCCAAATGCCACACGCAGACATGACTCTGCATGACAGCAACTGCAAGCAAGCACTGGGCCACTTACGCAATATATGACTGGGCTGAGCCAAACGTAGATCTGCAACAGTCCCAAAATCAAAACTGGGGCCCCAGAACCGTGACCCATCGCGAAAATTCCCCCAGCTGAAAAGCTGTCTACCCTCAGACGCCAACGTTTGCAGTTCCACCAACTTGAGGTCTCAAAGGACGTTCCAGTCCGGCTCACACCACAACTTCTATCCCTGAGCATTGGTCTGTGTCAAATCGTGGGATCGCATCCTGTGCTAATCACCACGGAGGTATCTGGTAGAAAATGCAGGTAATCAGTACAATTCACAGTATCGTGTATGACATCCAAGATTATATTTTTGGTCAAACAGAGTCACGCACTGAGCGCACGCCGCATGCGCCTCTGCGCAGCTTTCGAAGCAACTTGCTACCATCCATGTCATCGGCCCCAGAAGGAAAACTTGGAAAGTGCACACGCCGCAGGAGCCTCTTGGGCTGGCAATCCCAGGACCCACCATCATGTCGTACTAATACACAACCTCTACCAGGCGCCCACCATGCCTGCCAAGCCCCTAATTGTCCGAACTATTGTGCTGTATGTGCGGTGTCCAGTGAACCCCCATCTCAGGCCACAAAACAAGACAACTGACCATCCAACGCAAAAAGAATTCTCGGGCCCTCATGGAATTGAACAGGGGGCCTCATAGCCAACGCGCAAGGGGCGCGAGGGCCTGCAATCCTTAGCATCGGGCCATCCTCCGTGCGCACCTCGTGGGGAAAAACAATTGTCGGTACAAACGTCACATGTTTTGGCACAGACTCAAGGCTGAAATCGGATGTTTTCTGGCGATCCCGCAATTCTTGAATCGGGCTCCATGGAACACAATTTTGAACGTATTCCACTGCAATCTACGTTTCACCACAGCGGACTGGTCCTGCCCGATTCTGTTCCCCTCATTGATGCAGGCAGGAGCAGTGCTATGTCCAGTATGATTGCTGGCACAGAAGCACCGGGGACCTTCAGCCTCAAGAAACCTATGGAGATTGCATACAGTCCAGACGTTTTGGGGGGAAATTGCAGGGGTGCACCCTTCACATTTTCGGTACAGAAAGATGGTAGTTCGTACAAATTTCCACAAAATGCAGGGTACAAAATACGGTGTTCAGCGTCGGAATTCAGATGCTGACCGGAAATCCAGTGAACACGCACCTTGAACACTCCGTGCAGAGCTGCACCAAAGGGGCAGTGCTGATGGAGGGGCCGGCGAGCTTCAGGATTCCAATGGTCGGCAGAATAGACGGAATGCCCCTGCCACGGACACTTGCAGCCACTATCACATCTGGGTCGATGGACTGCGAAGCACAGTGAAAGCTGTGTACAGCAGTGGCAGTGTTCACATTGTCTATTTTGAGCCACAAGGAACCAAATACTACGGCGAAGGGGAGGCTGGAAACTTGGACAACTGCAGCACACACGGTGTGTGGTCCAGTCGTTGATTCACACGTCGCATGACCATTCATTTATTGGTACCTTGGGGCCTGAGTCCTGTGTGTGAGGCCCACTCTCCCGACATGCTAGCACACGACAAGGTGGATTTCGGCGTTACTCGCTGAGCCGGTCGAGTCAGTGTGCCCTCCCAGGGATGCGATCTTGGAACTTTCCCGCAGGAGGCTGGCGCTCGAACCACTCAACCAGCTGCGGGCTCTTCACTATCTAATTGTAAACGTAGTTTGCAAGCCTTTTGTATTGCTCCACGAAGATGAACATGAAGACCGTGTGCCCACCACAACGCCCAAAGTACGGCAGGAACCCCTTCCACAGGGATGTGGCGCCTTCCTGCTTGATGATGGAGGTCATGGTCTGGAAGGTGCCAGTGTACGGCAACTTGCCGTCAGCCCCGGGCTTCTGATTCTGCATGCGGGTCTTGGTGGTGTCGAATGGCAGCGAGGCCAGGGAATAGAGGAACCCTGCAGATACACTGGAACTCAAATGGCACAGGATGTTGTCTTGGAACAGCCCAGTGCTCAGGAAGCCAGACTTGATTTGGTCATACCCGGCCACTTGCGTGACACTGACGACGATGGCCCGAACCACGGTCGGCGCGGAGCCGCGGTAGTACGTGACGAACCCTTCTTCGCTGGCAATGCGGACCAGGGCATCACCCACGTGCTTGTAGCCACGTTGTTCGGCTGCCGGCAAACGCCCGTCTGCTTGCATGCGCACAAGGCACACCTCTACAGGGTTGCACATGAACGCGGCCAGCCCACCGGCCCCTACACCTGCTCCCACACGATGTACAATGGTCGCTGGTCGATTGGATGGGGTGATTGCATCGCGGATCGTGCCGTACAGCCCAAGCCGAGCAGTCGTGTACGTGATTTGGCGGAGGATGGCCGCACTGAGGCCGGAGTAAAACCCTCGGACGCCCTCCTTCCCATAGATGTTGGACGCGAGTTGACTCGTGCTCATGGTCTCGCCTGTTTGCCCCAAGATCTGCATGCGGGTCTTCATGACGTCCATCGGGTGTACGAACATCCACCCAGTGATCCCTCCGGCACCCCCAGTCGCAAAGTGCACCCACGCAGGGACGTTACTTTTCTGAGAAGACATCTTTTGTGGTCTGGGTGGACAAATAGGGGAAAGGTGTGGCACCCACTGCCCGCTCTGCAGAACTCTGCAACCCCTGCCTCACTTGTCCAGCAGACAGGCATGTCCCAACCCCTTGTATAAGCCACGCAAAAGTCCCAAATTAATACAGTCTCTACGCCTACTGTAGCGTACACAAGGCTGTAACTTACGCACAACACATACAACTGCTGATACACACGTGAGTACCCGCAAGGTATGAGTGCGCCTAACCCCCACCTACGTTCCCAAAGGCATGCAAACATAAGAAATGTTTGGAACATGAATCTTCAGGTTCACACCCATGTTCCCACAAGCAATGAAGCATGAGAAGCCGACAAATGTTCGGCGCTTAGAAACCCTTCTTGCGATGGCACACCATGCGGAACAACTGCACATGCTCACCACTTGAAGATGCCTTTGAAGATGCCTTTGCACAAGGTTAAAGGGCTGGTTTGGGCTGGTGCAATGTTCTCTGTTTGAACCTGGGAGTTCAGTTATTTTCTTTTTTTTTTAACTCGTGACCGAAGTTCCACCAAGTGTCCATTGAGAGTACACATAGCAGGTCATGGGTCAGTGACAGGGCCAACTTTGGGTATGGGTTTGGTATGACCTACCCTCACCAAGACGGCTGCGGCGGGGTGGCGGGAGGAACGTGTCCTGCGCCTTGCCCCACCCCTGTCGCCCCGAAAATCCACTGGAAATCCCGCTGGAGGACATGGGCGACGTCATTGTCTTGACTGGATTGTAACACCCCGAGAGGTCCGGGAGGACGCGCATACCCGTGCAAACGGGGAGTCCAGTTATTTTCACA
Source organism: Eutreptiella sp. 'Long Island Sound 2002' (assembly GCA_964036045.1). Taxonomy (NCBI): domain Eukaryota; phylum Euglenozoa; class Euglenophyceae; order Eutreptiales; family Eutreptiaceae; genus Eutreptiella; species Eutreptiella sp. 'Long Island Sound 2002'. The sequence continues at coordinate 44,458,634 of OZ038389.1, read as the reverse complement.
CGTTCCACTGGAGCGTGTGGATGGGACAATGAAGGGACAATCGGAGAAGGGGGCACTGTTTGCGGTGTTGAAGTTGCCTAGGTGAGCTGGTGCAAGAAAGGGGAACAGGAATGCACGAAAATCCCCAAGCTGGTGCAAGAAAGGGGAACAAGAATGCACAACAAAAATCCCCAAAATCAGAGCTATGCGGGTTCAAGTCGGCAAACACTCACAACAAGTGTGTCCATGACTTTATGTAACCGGCAAATTTGTCACCAAACCCATGTCTTTTGTGGCTGCACTATGTTTGGTACCGAATTAAATTAGGTCCCAAATTAATACGCCTGCTATAGCTTAGACAAGGCCGTAGCTTATACAGGTGGGGGGGTGGGGTAACACAGTGCGGACACAAATTTTTCAGTTGTGAGCCCAGGCATCTCACTGTCAGCACATGAGTACATACACACATTGTGCAAGTAAGATGCCGCCGGTGTGCACTGCCACAAAGCAAGGTATGGTCCAAAAGCGCCGGCCCTGTGCCTTGGATACGGTATCTCTTGAGCGGGAATAAGCAACATTGAGTGGAACAGAGGTAAAGCAAAACACCACCCGAGCACTTGGGTGCAGGCGCAAATTTCGACAACTTAGAATTCTTTGGAATGGACTTTCCTTCCATCAAATCTCTTGTTAGATACACTTTATCTTGAAACACGTGGAATGGGTCGCACCCCACACCTGCGTGCTGCATGGGGTACAATCCATGCACCTATTGTACCTTGAACAAGTGCATCTCTTGGCCATGAATCCGACAATGGCTGTCACCAAGATCAAACATCCCGTTCGCAAGAGCGTCTCTTGGCCATAGATCAACGCTAATTGTCCCCCTCCAGAATCTAAAGTGTCTCTTTGATGGGTTCATTGTCACATTCAAGTCTTGCTCAAACTGCAATGTTCGAACTGAGTACAGCAAACAATCGTCCAAGGTTCAGGCTCTGCAGCTCGACAGGAGACGGGGTGGTGAACCATTCAGGTGGAGAAGGTTTGCCTGTTGGTACTTGCTACTACTTCCTCCAATTACAAGGGGCCGCATGCAGGTCAAAAAGCGCTCCACACATGTACGTCCTGGTATGCATCTGCAGCAACACTCAGCAGTTCTCACAGCTGGTTTTGATGAAACATCTTTCCTCTGATTGTGCCATCCTTCTCGCTTGGCCATGTTTTGTCGACCAGAACAACTGGCCTGCATTCCACTACAATGTGCTGAACGTCAACAGCAGGCCCTTGCTCAGCGCTGGCACTCAATCTGCCAGGTCACGGTCAGGTCGGGGGAACAACGAGGAAAGAGGAGGCAAGGGGAAGGGGGGCAGTGTAGGGCCACCAGCACTCCTAAGTCTGTTCGACACTCACTGCTGGGACCTTCACAGCAACACTACAGTAGCTGAGCTCAAAGGGACATGTTATGCCTCGCTTCCTTGGGCACTCTGAGAACCATCCGCACTGTTGCAGGCACCCATGCCACCTGCACATGTCCAAGGGGGCGCTGCGTAGGCACAATATTGTATCAGCACAGCGAACTTGTCTGACTGTTGTCTTCTCGCCGGAGTTTTTGGTTTTCCAGAATGTAATGGCACAGATTTCAGCCCTTCTCGGGGGAAAGCACCCAAGGAACGCCGACAGGAACAATGAGGCATTGTTGGGTTTGTTTGCTTCTTCTGTCCAGTGACAGTGGGGAAGTACTTGGGGGAGTACTAGCACTGCAGGTCGTGTGCGCACTGTGCGGACCCCATTCCACAATTATCCCTGAAGCGGGCAGATTGTTCGCTCCTGACAAAAGTAAGCAAAATGGGGCATCAAACACAAAAGACACAAAGCACATGTGCAATGATGCAGTGAACACGTGTTTCTTATCGGTTTGAGGCATTGCATTTTCCAGATGCCTGAGATGCTTCTTTGATGAGGTGAAAGATGGTCTTGTACCTGCAAGGTACTGGCGGTGTGGAGCAACACTATCTACTCAAAGGGCCCGGTATTCCAATTCAGGCATTGAAACGGGACACCGGAAAGACAAACATGATCATTGTGAAGCAACACCATCGGGACAACAATGCATATGCAGCAATGTTCGGCAGTTCTCACAGCTGGTTTGATCATACAGCTTTTTTCTGATTGCGCCATCGTTCTTGCTTGGCCATGTTTTGTCGACCAGAACAACTGGCCTGCATTCCACTGCAATGTCCTCAACCAGCAGGCCCTTGCTCAACGCTAGCACTCAATCGGCCAGGCGCTTTGGGTCAGGGTCAGGTCTGGGGAACAAGGAGGAAAGGGGGCGTGGACAAGGTGACCACTGCACGTCACATGCCATACAACATTGTGCCTTGAAGTGTTCTCATGCACTAGACAGCTAAAGGGTTCAGCATCACACTGAGGGAGAGACCAGCGTGTTGACATGCAGTCGAACTCTTACAGCAACTAGTATACATGCGTAGGCAGCGATGATGAGACCCTTGTCCGACTGGAACAAATGACGCAAGAAATGACGCCATGACTGTCGTGCAACAAACACACAATGTGGTGTTTGCTGAGATTTTAGCAAGATGCAAGAATGATGCTGCGTTTCGAGGCAATAATGATAATAATGATAATAGCACAAATTTCACTGTACGCAGTGCACAGCAAGCACCCAACCTGCTAGCACAGACCACCATCTCACACATACAACGCGTGCATCATCCCAAAAGGGATACATCCCTTTCAGGAAAGGGGATTTTGGGAGTTGGTCTTGAGGGCGGGGGAGGGGGGGCAGGGATCGCGCATATAAGCCAGATACACACGCACACACGCACGCACAAACGCACAGACACAACTGTATACATGCATGTACCAAGGCCAGCATTCGAATCATGCTCAGACTGCGAGGTTCAACATTCCTATGATCCTACAAAGCTGCAAGACCATGAGATACATATATACCATATAAACCATGGAATGTAGCAATATTCTTGTAGTAATATATATCTGGTGGGCTACAATATCAGCAACAGCTGTACATTGGGCGCCAAACGAGGCAGTAGCAAATTTGCAGATTTACCCATCCTCTTCATACATCAAGTGCTGGGCCGGGTCTTGTTGGCTTCTGGAGCGAACAACACAGCCCATTATTGTCAGTGTACTGGCTATGGTATCTGTGCTGTGTTGCACTTGACGTTCATCTGGACCAGCAATAGGATATCATCCAGATGCTGGACAAAAAAGACTGTGTCTGGTGCCATGCGGGGCCGTAGGGGACCAATGAGGTGCTGTACCAAGCCTCGGGCTTGGTGCTAGCCAAAAAGTACCCTGATAATTGCAAAATAGTGGGTGTTGCCCTTCCCCCACACTTTTTTTTTGGTTCAGACTAAGATGAGCTGGCGTAGCCTGCTCACTTCACAGTACTCAAGATAACCTCTCGGAATCAAGGTTCAGAGCTGTCCAGTGCTACGATGATCCCACAATGGCCGTGGTAGCGGATCTGACACATAGTGAGGATTAGCTGAGTCTGAAACCAGGTTATGCAGTGGGAGAATGCCACGGTTCCCGGTATGCATGAGGCACAATGACTGTGTGCTGAAGAAGACAGCGGTGTGCAGATTGAAGGCCGAGATGAATCAGCAGCTTGCATTTCATACACATAAACACCAGAGAGGGAGGGGGGATGACATTCAGTTGGTCACTATTTGCTTGGGGCAGAGAACACTGCTGTCCCCATTCCAGTTTAGGGGGAGTGGTCGGTGACACGCAGGAGAGGACTCAGAAGTCCTTCCCCCACACTTTGCCATCCCTGCCTCTGCACATGACGCCCCCCTCTTCTGAACAGAAGTCTTTTTTGGGGTGGACTTGTGCCCAACTGGGGCCCAAGCCCCAAGGTGCAAGCTCAATGGTCACACGCTTGCCAGACTGTAATTTGGGGCTGTTGGTATTGTGCGGTGGTCCATTGCACACCAGTGCTTCCTCCAACATGTAAAGGTCCCGCTGTTGCTGGTTCTTTGTACTGGTGGGGCGGTCTAATATCCATTTGAGCGTTTCGGCCCACCATCACCACCCGCTTGTGCAAGCACGGGCAAAATCAGGAAAACGAAGGTCAGACAGGGCCCCCATGCTTAGAAAGGCGGTGCTTGCGCACGACCCACATTTGCAGTGTGTTACTCAGGGAAATCAGCATCATCCATCATCCAATTGGCTCAACTTCAGGCCGTTTGGGAAAATTGCTTTTCTCACAGCGGAGCGCACCTCATCATCAGAAGATAATGCCATGCTTCAGACACCCAGGGGGAGGACCAATAACAGTGGCAGGCACATGTTCGTCGGTGGACCAGATGTACGTCACACAGGAAAAGCAACATTAGCCGTGGTGAAACCCACATCAAAACAAACAGCATTGGGGCGCAGTGTCCAGCAGAATGTTGTTTTGAGCAGAAAAGACTGCCACAGGCATGAGCCAGCGCCTCTGTCCCTCTACAATGGGCACACAACCGCATCACGTTACATTCTTGACCACAACAACTGTGGCCAGAAAAACGACGGTCAGACGGGGTTCCTGTGCGTAGACAAGGCCGTGCTTGCATAAAGTGGGGGCTAAGACCTAATTAAGGTGAGCTAAGCGAAGGTGTAGGCGGAACCGTTGGTAGGCTTTCCTCACAAAGCGGGGAAGGGGGCGGTGAACGTGAACGTGTGTGTGCGTGTGTGTGCATGTGCGTGTCTGTAATTCATCTGCACACACAGGGGAATTCTGTGGGAGACGTAGATGGGTCTCTATCTGCAGAATGTCTGGCGGTGATTGACTGATGTGATGCAATACATTAAGTACCTCGTGTGGCAGTACTTGTGCTGTTCGACAACTGCGAGGGCGGAGGAACACTGCGACTGTCCGTGTAGGTCCTGGCTACTTGGATGTTTGGTTGGGTTGGTGTAAATATGGGATGGAAGGATCACACGCATCGGACGAAGAAACATCGCGCCCCCTCAAGGCAGGCAGACAACGTGAGTGTGTCACCTCTGTTTAGGGGTCCATCGCACATTTGGAACAGTACAGCCGAGCACTGGACCACAACGTCGAAGCTGTAAACGGGTATCGGCACTTCCCCCGAAAAATTTCAGCTGGCTTTTATGGAGGTTTGGCTGATGCATGCTGCATGTGGCCCCTCCCTGTCGCTCCATCCCCCTCCGCGTGCACTCACAGAGCTTCAACCAAACAACTGACGGGCAGGAGCGCGCGGCCCCACCCTGCCACAACCCGTCAACGCACCACAGAAGCGGCGTAAGGCGAGCTGAGAATAATATACGTCCCCGAAAAGGGGGGGGGGGGGGACGCGAGCATAGCGTTGGAGGAGCTGAGCGGCTGTACAGACGTATTTGTGTGTGGGTGGGGGTGTGGGTCGGTGGGTGGGTGTAATTTGTCTGCACACACAGGGGAATTCTGTGGGAGACGTAGATGCTTCTCTGTCTGCAGAATGTCTGGCAGCGATTGACTGATGTGATGCAATATATTAAGTACCTCGTGTGGCAGTACTTGTGCTGTTCGACAACTGCGAGGGCGGAGGGGCACTGCGACTGCCCGGGTAGGTCCTGGCTACTTGGATGCTGTAAACGTGCATTGGCACTTCTCCCGAAAATTTCAGCTGGCTTTTATTGGGGATTGTGCCAAATTACATGCATCAAAAGCGGCGGATTCTAGTGGGGCTTGAATCCCCGAGTGGCACCTGATAATCTTGCAGCCTGGCACACGTGATGTAGCACAAGGTGGGTGATTGGGATTCAAATGAGGCCTCACAGTTAGAAGGCGCAGGGTCTGGGCCTTTTTACAGGCGAAGCGCGTATGAGGATTATGAGCTGAACCGATCTGGATTGGTATAAAAGCACTGGAGTTACAGTCAATTGAATCTGATATTGTATGCCTTGACACTGAGGTATCATTGACACAGTGTCAGCAGGCACAAAATCCCCCTGCCAGGCACCGCATCAGGTATCAGTCATGCTGTCAAAACGAGAAGAGGGCCAACCAAAAGTAAAAGTTGGCGCTGAAAAGCATCTGTTTGAAGAAGGTGTTTCAGGAGAAGGCGCGAAGGAGATGGGATGTTGTTTGTACATATTAACCTTCTAAGATAACATCTCAGCCGTTGGCAGGCAGGTACGGGGTTTGGTGCGGGCTCCGTCGAAAACAAAGATCTTTGGGGTGTGGTGCACACATTTGTAGCCCACTGCCCTTCGAAAAACAAGCTATAAAAGCTGCGCAACCTGCTGCATGAGGGGAACGGGGGGGGGGGCGTCATGTACATTCCTGATCTCCGTTCAGCTCTTCGTTTCAGTTGATGAGTTGACGAAGATTCACAACATTAACACCGCACTGGCAATGAGTCGTCACAAATGTTTTCCCGTCTTTTCACGCAATGAGCGAGTGCAAAGGGAGAGGAATCCGAAGCCCACAGCGGGCGGCACATATTTGTGTCATGGCCGTGAGCGATTGCATCACCAAAGGAGGGATGCAGCAATGAAATATCGCGAGAAGGACAAACAACACCAGCAACAGGGCGTGCATGCAGAGGGGGCTTTGGCAGGACGCCTGGTTGTATTGCTGTCTGCAGCGGGCGGCGCCTATTGGCGCCTCGCCACTTGCCCTTTCCTTGAACCCTTTCCCTCCATCGGCGGCGGTGCCCATCGGCCTCTTACCCCCTTGTGCCCTCCATCTCCCTGCCTGGCCTATCCTTACCTCCCTACTCACGCTTCCTTTCTCTTGGGAGGTTGTGCCAACGGAGCGGAGGGGGGATCAATGGTCGGTAACAATCGACCGAATGTCCCCGCCATAGACACGTCCAGCCATCAGGTCGGTGCTTCTTGCACAGCAAAATGTGTCCCCTTCTTGGTTGGGCTGGAGCGGAGGGGGGGGGGGGGGCTGGGGGTCACTACATTGACTGTCTGTGGGCGAGAAGCAATCAGCATGTGTCATGCATTGATAAACGCAAGGGGGCATATATATCTAATGATCCGTGCCAGTGCCTGTTATTCGCATGGGGTGCATTGGAGGCGTCTTTGAGTAGGAGGGATTGCATTAACGCTGCCTGTCATCGGGAGTGCGTTGGGGACAATTGCAGATCGGAGCCCATTATGACCATAACTAATCAATGCTGACCTGAACACAACACAGCAGAACCCCAATAAAAGAAACTGGGGGCTCTTGCATCATCATGGCTCTTGGAGGGGGGGGGGGGGGTTCCAATGTGGATTGTTACAACAACAATACGTGAGTGCACAGGCATAAGCAGCAGATCAGGGGATGGGAGGGTGGACGAATACCCTTGGGCAAACTCCAAACAAAATGCTCCCAGTCTTCGGTAACACTGTCAGATGCAGATTTCGACTCGGGTCGAAATCGATAAAGATGGTGAGCAAAGCGACTCCCGCAGTGCGCAGTACTTTGCACGTTTGAATACCCCCCCGACCTCTGGGGCCATGTTGGGCTGACTGGAGCGCGATCTCGGGGCATTGGAAGATTTCCTCAGTGACGTCTTCCAAAGGCGATTCTCCAAACGCGGTCGAGACCCAATCGTCAACTGCCGAGCCCAGCCAAGGGCAAAAGAATATCAGACAATGAAATCACTGAAGTATGTGGTCCGGATTTCGCAGGGGCTGAGAGATCTCCACCAAATCTGAAATTTGAAAAGTTGAACGCGAGGGCCGATCGGGATGCCCGACGGATTCCCTTGGCTGAGCAGTAGTCACAGGGGCTTTGCAAGTTGTGTGCACCGGACCATTATGCCCATTGCCACTTTTGTTGAGCCTCTCTCAATGGCTTTGCCTCAAGCACCGGCCCCTGTGTGGCATAGTGTGCAGGTACATGCCACGAGGTGCAAGGGCGTGGGGCAGGCAGGGGGAAGGAGGTGTAATAAAGGCAGGTAAACTGGTCCATGCTACAGCCCAGCCTCGACCATTTGCATGTTCGCGTGCGCACAGCGGTCTGATCTGTGCTTCGCTCAGGGCTTGAGGGGCCAAAAAGGCTGGGTAAGCGTGCCAGTTGGCAGTTCCGGGTGCGTTCCGGGTGCACGCACTGGTTTGAGTGCTTAGAAATGAATTGTTTACATTGCTTATTCCAAGCCACTGGGGAAAAGGGTATTCACTCGGTGAGATCGAGACCGGTGTCCCTCTGCCCACAAGTGCTGCTTCACCCCCTTGGCGTACCTCCCGCACAGCGCCGGCATGCTTCACACAAAGTCTTTCCCAAGACCGTGAAATTCGGAGGGTGCTCGCCGCCAATGATGTGGGAAATGTAACACACGGCCCGGGGGGGGGGGGGGGGCACTGGATAGATCCAGCAAAGGTCCATTGCACTCTTCTGGGCCCGGGATGGGCCCTTGCTGGACCCTCCGAAAGGGTCCAGGAGGCGAGAGTGTGGTGATTCTTGTGGGCGGCAAATGTCATCAGGACGGTCGCAAAACACTGGCCCGAGACGAGGGGTGACTGCGGACGTGCAGTCTCGCTGTCGTGCATCCCCTCCCTCTCTGAAATCCAGTCACACACTGAGACCCGGCGGCGGCTGACACCCGACGTCAAACGTTGGAGAACGGCCGCATGTCGCAACTTACGACATGGACCGCCAGCCGGAGGGGAGTTGGACGACGAGAAGGGGACCCCTCCTGCGCACCAAAGGCGGCACCCAAGACCAGGGCTGTAGGCGCTTCACCAGTCAACCTTCGGGATGCTGCACCGCGGGCGCCGGCTTGAGTCTCTAAGATCCGGCAATCGCCTCCTCTGGTGGCGTCGCCCAGCGACCGCGGGGCTTCGGGACTGCAGGTCGAGGATGGGTTCGCGGGGCTTGGGGCCTGGACGCTGGCCACGCACAATGCCAGAAGCACCGTCCGCTGGGTCAAGCGGTGATTCGGACGGTAGTGCATTGCCAAGGCTGTTGAGACCCTGCAGAGGGCTCAGGTGCGGTAACGCTTCAGGCTCATGCTTTGCTGAGCGAACATTCGACAGCATGCGGGGGCGAGTGCGCCCTCCTTGTCTGGAGAGGTCCTGCCCCAGGCGTGCTCCGCGCATGCGCGCGCGGGGAGAGCGTGGCAGGCATGCAGAGGCATGATCGGGGAGGTTGCCCGGGGCAGGCAGGCGTGGAGAGCCGTGCGCCGAGGGAGTCAGGCGTGGAGAGCCGTGCGCCGAGGGAGTCAGGCGTGGAGAGCCGTGCCCCGAGGGAGTCAGGCGGGGAGAGCCGTGCGCCAAGGGAGTCAGGCGTGGAGAGCCGTGCGCCAAGGGAGTCAGGCGTGGAGAGCCGAGCGCCGAGGGAGTCAGGCGTGGAGAGCCGTGCGCCGAGGGAGTCAGGCGGGGAGAGCCGAGCGCCGAGGGAGTCAGGCGTGGAGAGCTGTGCGCCGAGGGAGTCAGGCGTGGAGAGCTGTGCGCTGAGGGGTCACATGGGGCAGGCATGCCCGTTTCGGCGCCTTTGCACAGAGGATCGAGGAGGAGCTGTGCTGCACCCACAAGCTTTGGGCCATACAGCGGCTCAAGCGTTGCAGGTGGAATCCCAAGCTGCAGCAATTGGCTCACGCGGCGCTGATGCCTGTTTGGATACGGTTTGGAGTGCCTGTGTACCAGGCCACCGGTCATCGCCACATTTCAAAGCCCTAGGCAGAGGTGCAAACGTACAGGACCAGAAGTGGCGAACAACATTGCGCTCCACCATGTATATCAACCCAAATGCATCGCAACGAACACAGATAAGTGGAAGTGCCTTAATGGGCAGTTGGATCACTGTGACTTGTGTTCGTGATCTTTGAATGCTATGGCTAAGCACGAGATCCCTGTCTGACCGTCGTTGTTGCGCCTGCCGTGCTTGCGCAAAGGGGGGGCTGGGCGAGCAATCAATATTGTTTTGCAAAAAACGCATTAACAAGGTATGAGGACGTTACTGCCGGCACAGAGCCGAGCACAAAACTGGCGCAAAATTTGGAGTCTGAATCCGACGATGGCCGTCACCCCGGGTATCCCACCGGCAGGATCTCGTGCTTAGACAAGGTTCTGCTTGCGCACGACCCACGACCAACAAGCAAGTGATTCTTGTTGGATGGGCCCCATGAAAGCGACATTAGGTTCAGACTCACAGGAGGGGATGGGGTCACGAAGAAAAGAGGGCAGAAGCCTGCCCTGAGAAAAGGACAGCGCGAGAGTCTCCGTCTGGCCTGGGGGATCCAATTCGTCAAACCACTGACGACAAGCACGTCTGGGCCACCTACTGTGCAACTGAGTGGTAGGGCTATTGTGGTGAGCGTGTTTGGTCTGTGTTGCTTTTGTTTGCATCAGTCCGAGGTATGTTCGTGGCTGTGCTTGTTGTGTCCTGGGTGGCGGGGCGGCATGGTCTCCAGGTGGTGGGGCCGGTAGGGGTTGATGTGGCATATTGTGTGGATCACCCCTTCCCAAACCGAAATCAAATGAGAAAAGAAATCAGGCAACTGAAGGTGGCCAAAGAAGATCCCAAAATTGCGCCATTGGGCTGTGCTTGAGGGTGTGATGGAGCTCGACCAGAGATACTGTTCTGTAGATGGTAAGAGCTTGGAGGTAAAAACCAACGGATTCCACATGGTGCATTTTGATTGCTGGCAGTGGTGCAGCAGGTGACTGTGCACTGTCAGTGACGCCGTGGTAACGGAAGATTAGAACCATACCTTTGCTGAAAGGCTGTCCAATTGGAGTGCGGAAAACAACAGCTTTGAAAACCGCACAGCTGAAAACCGCAGCTTTGAAAACAGCAGGTCTGAAAACGGCAGCTTTGAAAACCGCAGGTCTGAAAACGGCAGCTTTGAAAAGCAAAGGTCTGAAGACGGCAGCTTTGAAAACCGCAGGTCTGAAAACGGCAGCTTTGAAAACCACAGCTTTGAAAACGGCAGCTTTGAAAACCCCCGATCTGAAAACGGCAGCTTTCACAACCGCAGGTCTGAAAAAAGCAGCTTTGAAAACCGCAGGTCTGAAAAGAGCAGGTTTCAGGACCGCAGGTCTGAACACGGCAGCTTTGAAAACCGCAGGTCTGAAAACGGCAGCTTTGAAAAGCAAAGGCCTGAAAACGGCAGCTTTGAAAACCGCAGCTTTGAAAACGGCAGCTTTGAAAACCCTCGATCTGAAATCGGCAGCTTTGAAAACCGCAGGTCTGAAAAAAGCAGCTTTGAAAACCGCAGGTCTGAAAAGAGCAGGTTTCAGGACCGCAGGTCTGAAAACGGCAGCTTTGAAAACCGCAGGTCTGAAAACGGCAGCTTTGAAAAGCAAAGGCCTGAAAACCGCAGCTTTGAAAACCGCAGCTTTGAAAACGGCAGATTTGAAAACCCTCGATCTGAAATCGGCAGCTTTGAAAACCGCAGGTCTGAAAAAAGCAGCTTTGAAAACCGCAGGTCTGAAAACGGCAGCTTTCACAACCGCAGGTCTGAAAAAAGCAGCTTTGAAAACCACAGGTCTGAAAACGGCAGCTTTGAAAAGCGGCCGGAAATCGGCAGCTTTGAAAACCGCAGGTCTGAAAACGGCAGCTTTGAAAAGCGCACAGCTGAAAACCGCAGCTTTAAAAACCGCAGGTCTGAAAACCGCAGCTTTGAAAACCGCAGCTTTGAAAACCGCAGCTTTGAAAACCGCAGCTTTGGAAAACGGAGGTCTCAAAACCGCAGGTTTGAAAACTGCAGCTCTGACAACGGCAGCTTTGAAAAGCGCACCTTTGAAAACCGCAGCTTTGAAAACCGCAGCTTTGAAGACTGCAGCCTTGAAAACCGCAGGTCTGAAAACCGCAGCTTTGAAAATCCCCAGTCTGAAAGCGACAGGTTTGAAAACCGCCGGTCTCAAAACCACAGGTTTAAAAACGGGAGATTTGAAAACCGCAGCTTTGAAAACCGCAGCCTTGAAAACCGCCGGTCTGAAAACGGCAGCTTTGAAAACCGCAGCTTTGGAAACCGCAGCTTTGAAAACCGCAGGTTTGAATGCAGTAGCTTTGAAAACCGCATGTCTGAAAACCGCAGATTTGAAAACCGCAGGTCTGACAACCGCAGCTTTGAAAACCGCAGCTTTGAAAACCGCAGCTTTGGAAAACGCAGGTCTCAAAACCGCAGGTTTGAAAACTGCAGCTCTGACAACGGCAGGTCTGAAAACCGCAGCTTTGAAAACTGCAGGTCTGAAAACCGCAGCTTTGAAAAGCGCACCTTTGAAAACCGCAGCTTTGAAAACCGCAGCTTTGAAAACCACAGCTTTGAAAACCGCAGCTTTGAAGACTGCAGCCTTGAAAACCGCAGCTGAGAAAACCGCAGCTTTGAAAACCGCAGGTTTGAAAGCGACAGGTTTGAAAACCACCGGTCTCAAAACCGCAGGTTTAAAAACCGAAGCTTTGAAAACCGCAGTTTTGAAAACAGCACCTTTGAAAACCGCAGCTTTGAAAACCGCAGCTTTGAAAACCGCAGCTTTGAAAACCGCAGCTTTGGAAAACGCAGGTCTCAAAACCGCAGGTTTGAAAACTGCAGCTCTGACAACGGCAGGTCTGAAAACCGCAGCTTTGAAAACTGCAGGTCTGAAAACCGCAGCTTTGAAAAGCGCACCTTTGAAAACCGCAGCTTTGAAAACCGCAGCTTTGAAAACCACAGCTTTGAAAACCGCAGCTTTGAAGACTGCAGCCTTGAAAACCGCAGCTTTGAAAACCGCAGCTTTGAAAACCGCAGGTTTGAAAGCGACAGGTTTGAAAACCACCAGTCTCAAAACCGCAGGTTTAAAAACCGAAGCTTTGAAAACCGCAGTTTTGAAAACAGCACCTTTGAAAACCGCAGCTTTGAAAACCGCAGCTTTGAAAACCGCAGGTTTGAAAACCGCAGCTTTGAAGACTGCAGCCTTGAAAACCGCAGCTTTGAAAACCGCAGCTTTGAAAACCGCAGGTTTGAAAGCGACAGGTTTGAAAACCACCGGTCTCAAAACCGCAGGTTTAAAAACCGCAGCTTTGAAAACCGCAGTTTTGAAAACAGCAGCTTTGAAAACTGCAGCTTTGAAAACAGCAGCTTTGAAAACCGCAGGTCTGAGAGGCGCAGCTTTGAAAACCGCAGGTCTGAAAACCGCAGCATTGAAAACCGCAGCTTTGGAAACCGCAGCTTTGGAAACCGCAGCTTTGAAAACCGCACCTTTGAAAACCGCACCTTTGAAAACCGCAGCTTTGAGAACCGCAGGTCTGAAAACCGCAGTTTTGAAAACCGCAGCTTTGAAAACCGCAGCTTTGAAAACTGCACCTTTGAAAACCGCAGCTTTGAAAACCGCAGCTTTGAAAACTGCACCTTTGAAAACCGCAGGTCTGAAAACGGAAGTTTTGAAAACCGCAGGTCTGACAACGGCAGGTCTGAAAACCGCAACTTTGAAAACCGCAGCTTCAAAAACCGCACCTTTCATAACCGCAGCTTTGAAAACCACAGGTCTAAAAACCGCAGCTATGTGACCGCAGCTTTGAAAACCGAAGCTTTGAAAACCGCAGCGTTGGAAACCGCAGCTTTGAAAACCGCAGCTTCGAATGCAGTAGCTTTGAAAACCGCAGCTTTGAAAACCGCAGGTCTGAAAACGGAAGTTTTGAAAACCGCAGGTCTGACAACGGCAGGTCTGAAAACCGCAACTTTGAAAACCGCAGCTTTGAAAACCGCACCTTTCATAACCGCAGCTTTGAAAACCACAGGTCTAAAAACCGCAGCTATGTGACCGCAGCTTTGAAAACCGAAGCTTTGAAAACCGCAGCTTTGGAAACCGCAGCTTTGAAAACCGCAGCTTCGAATGCAGTAGCTTTGAAAACCGCAGCTTTGAAAACCGCAGCTTTGAAAACCGCAGCTTTGGAAACCGCACCTTTGAAAACCGCAGCTTTGAAAACCGCAGCATTGAAAACCGCGGCTTTGAAAACCGCAGCTTTGAAAACCGCAGCTTTGGAAACCGCACCTTTGAAAACCGCAGCTTCGAATGCAGTAGCTTTGAAAACCGCAGCTTTGAAAACCGCAGCTCTGAAAACCGCAGCTTTGGAAACCGCAGCTTTGAAAACCGCAGCTTCCAATGCAGTAGCTTTGAAAACCGCAGCTTTGAAAACCGCAGCTTTGAAAACCGCAGCTTTGAAAACCGCAGCTTTGAAAACCGCGGCTTTGAAAACCGCAGCTTTGAAAACCGCAGCTTTGGAAACCGCAGCTTTGAAAACCGCAGCTTCGAATGCAGTAGCTTTGAAAAGCAAAGGTCTGAAAACCGCAGCTTTGAAAACCGCAGCTTTGAAAACGGCAGCTTTGAAAACCCCCGATCTGAAAACGGCAGCTTTCACAACCGCAGGTCTGAAAACGGCAGCTTTGAAAACCGCAGGTCTGAAAACCGCAGCTTTGAAAACCGCCGGTCTGAAAACGGCAGCTTTGAAAACCGCAGGTTGGAAACCGCAGCTTTGAAAACCGCAGATTTGAAAACCGCAGGTCTGAAAACCGCAGGTCTGACAACCGCAGCTTTGAAAACCGCAGCTTTGAAAACCGCAGCTTTGGAAAACGCAGGTCTCAAAACCGCAGGTTTGAAAACTGCAGCTCTGACAACGGCAGGTCTGAAAACCGCAGCTTTGAAAACGGCAGGTCTGAAAACCGCAGCTTTGGAAACCGCAGCTTTGAAGACTGCAGCCTTGAAAACCGCAGCTTTGAAAACCGCAGCTTTGAAAACCGCAGATTTGAAAACCGCCGGTCTGAAAACAGCAGCTTTGAAAACTGCAGGTTTGAAAACAGCAGCTTTGAAAACCGCAGGTCTGAGAGGCGCAGCTTTGGAAACCGCAGGTCTGAAAACCGCAGCTTTGAAAACCGCAGCTTTGAATGCAGTAGCTTTGAGAACCGCAGGTCTGAAAACCGCAGGTCTGAAAACCGCAGCTTTGGAAACTGCAGCTTTGAAGACCGCAGCTTTGAAAACCGCAGCTTTGAAAACCGCAGCTTTGAAAACCGCAGCTTTGAAAACCGCAGTTTTGAAAACCGCAGCTTTGAAAACCGCAGCTTTGAAAACCGCAGGTCTGAGAGGCGCAGCTTTGAAAACCGCGGCTTTGAAAACCGCAGCTTTGAAAACCGCAGCTTTGAATGCAGTAGCTTTGAGAACCGCAGGTCTGAAAACCGCAGGTCTGAAAACCGCAGCTTTGGAAACTACAGCTTTGAAAACCGCAGCTTTGAAAACCGCAGCTTTGAAAACCGCAGCTTTGAAAACCGCAGTTTTGAAAACCGCAGCTTTGAAAACCACAGCTCTGAAAACCGCAGCTTTGAAAACCGCACCTTTGAAAACCGCACCTTAGAAAACCGCAGCTTTGAGAACCGCAGGTCTGAAGACCGCAGTTTTGAAAACCGCAGCTTTGAAAACCGCAGGTCTGAAAACCGCAGATTTGAAAACCGCAGTTCTGACAACCGCAGGTCTGACAACCGCAGCTTTGAAAACCGCAGCTTTGGAAAACGCAGCTTTGGAAAACGCAGGTCTCAAAACCGCAGGTTTGAAAACTGCAGCTCTGACAACGGCAGGTCTGAAAACCGGAGCTTTGAAAACGGCATTCTGAAAACCGCAGCTTTGAAAACCGCAGTTTTGAAGACTGCAGCCTTGAAAACCGCAGCTTTGAAAACCGCAGCTTTGAAAACCGCAGGTTTGAAAGCGACAGGTTTGGAAACCACCGGTCTCAAAACCGCAGGTTTAAAAACCGCAGATTTGAAAACCGCCGGTCTGAAAACAGCAGCTTTGAAAACTGCAGCTTTGAAAACCGCAGCTTTGAAAACCGCACCTTTCATAACCGCAGCTTTGAAAACCACAGGTCTAAAAACCGCAGCTATGTGACCGCAGCTTTGAAAACCGAAGCTTTGAAAACCGCAGCTTTGGAAACCGCAGCTTTGAAAACCGCAGCTTCGAATGCAGTAGCTTTGAAAACCGCAGCTTTGAAAACCGCAGCTTTGAAAACCGCAGCTTTGGAAACCGCACCTTTCATAACCGCAGCTTTGAAAACCACAGGTCTAAAAACCGCAGCTATGTGACCGCAGCTTTGAAAACCGAAGCTTTGAAAACCGCAGCTTTGGAAACCGCAGCTTTGAAAACCGCAGCTTCGAATGCAGTAGCTTTGAAAACCGCAGCTTTGAAAACCGCAGCTTTGAAAACCGCAGCTTTGGAAACCGCACCTTTGAAAACCGCAGCTTTGAAAACCGCAGCTTTGAAAACCGCGGCTTTGAAAACCGCAGCTTTGAAAACCGCAGCTTTGGAAACCGCACCTTTGAAAACCGCAGCTTCGAATGCAGTAGCTTTGAAAACCGCAGCTTTGAAAACCGCAGCTTTGAAAACCGCAGCTTTGGAAACCGCAGCTTTGAAAACCGCAGCTTCCAATGCAGTAACTTTGAAAACCGCAGCTTTGAAAACCGCAGCTTTGAAAACCGCAGCTTTGGAAACCGCACCTTTGAAAACCGCAGCTTTGAAAACCGCGGCTTTGAAAACCGCAGCTTTGAAAACCGCAGCTTTGGAAACCGCAGCTTTGAAAACCGCAGCTTCGAATGCAGTAGCTTTGAAAAGCAAAGGTCTGAAAACCGCAGGTCTGAAAACCGCAGCTTTGAAAACCGCAGCTTTGAAAACGGCAGCTTTGAAAACCCCCGATCTGAAAACGGCAGCTTTCACAACCGCAGGTCTGAAAAAAGCAGCTTTGAAAACCGCAGGTCTGAAAAGAGCAGGTTTCAGGACCGCAGGTCTGAAAACGGCAGCTTTGAAAACCGCAGGTCTGAAAACGGCAGCTTTGAAAACCGCCGGTCTGAAAACGGCAGCTTTGAAAACCTCAGGTTGGAAACCGCAGCTTTGAAAACCGCAGATTTGAAAACCGCAGGTCTGAAAACCGCAGGTCTGACAACCGCAGCTTTGAAAACCGCAGCTTTGAAAACCGCAGCTTTGGAAAACGCAGGTCTCAAAACCGCAGGTTTGAAAACTGCAGCTCTGACAACGGCAGGTCTGAAAACCGCAGCTTTGAAAACGGCAGGTCTGAAAACCGCAGCTTTGGAAACCGCAGCTTTGAAGACTGCAGCCTTGAAAACCGCAGCTTTGAAAACCGCAGCTTTGAAAACCGCAGATTTGAAAACCGCCGGTCTGAAAACAGCAGCTTTGAAAACTGCAGCTTTGAAAACAGCAGCTTTGAAAACCGCAGGTCTGAGAGGCGCAGCTTTGGAAACCGCAGGTCTGAAAACCGCAGCTTTGAAAACCGCAGCTTTGAATGCAGTAGCTTTGAGAACCGCAGGTCTGAAAACCGCAGGTCTGAAAACCGCAGCTTTGGAAACTGCAGCTTTGAAAACCGCAGCTTTGAAAACCGCAGCTTTGAAAACCGCAGCTTTGAAAACCGCAGCTTTGAAAACCGCAGTTTTGAAAAACGCAGCTTTGAAAACCGCAGCTTTGAAAACCGCAGGTCTGAGAGGCGCAGCTTTGAAAACCGCGGCTTTGAAAACCGCAGCTTTGAAAACCGCAGCTTTGAATGCAGTAGCTTTGAGAACCGCAGGTCTGAAAACCGCAGGTCTGAAAACCGCAGCTTTGGAAACTACAGCTTTGAAAACCGCAGCTTTGAAAACCGCAGCTTTGAAAACCGCAGCTTTGAAAACCGCAGTTTTGAAAACCGCAGCTTTGAAAACCACAGCTCTGAAAACCGCAGCTTTGAAAACCGCACCTTTGAAAACCGCACCTTAGAAAACCGCAGCTTTGAGAACCGCAGGTCTGAAGACCGCAGTTTTGAAAACCGCAGCTTTGAAAACCGCAGGTCTGAAAACCGCAGATTTGAAAACCGCAGTTCTGACAACCGCAGGTCTGACAACCGCAGCTTTGAAAACCGCAGCTTTGGAAAACGCAGCTTTGGAAAACGCAGGTCTCAAAACCGCAGGTTTGAAAACTGCAGCTCTGACAACGGCAGGTCTGAAAACCGGAGCTTTGAAAACGGCATTCTGAAAACCGCAGCTTTGAAAACCGCAGTTTTGAAGACTGCAGCCTTGAAAACCGCAGCTTTGAAAACCGCAGCTTTGAAAACCGCAGGTTTGAAAGCGACAGGTTTGGAAACCACCGGTCTCAAAACCGCAGGTTTAAAAACCGCAGATTTGAAAACCGCCGGTCTGAAAACAGCAGCTTTGAAAACTGCAGCTTTGAAAACAGCAGCTTTGAAAACCGCAGGTCTGGGAGGCGCAGCTTTGAAAACCGCAGGTCTGAAAACCGCAGCTTTGAAAACCGCAGCTTTGAATGCAGTAGCTTTGAGAACCGCAGGTCTGAAAACCGCAGGTCTGAAAACCGCAGCTTTGGAAACTGCAGCTTTGAAAACCGCAGCTTTGAAAACCGCAGCTTTGAAAACCGCAGCTTTGAAAACCGCAGGTTTGAAAACCGCAGCTTTGAAAACCGCAGCTTTGAAAACCGCAGGTTTGAAAACCGCAGTTTTGAAAACCGCAGCTTTGAAAACCACAGCTCTGAAAACCGCAGCTTTGAAAACCGCAGCTTCAAAAACCGCACCTTTGAAAACCGCAGCTTTGAGAACCGCAGCTTTGAAAACCGCAGTTTTGAAAACCGCAGCTTTGAAAACCGCAGCTTTGAAAACCGCAGCTTTGAAAATCGCAGCTTTGAAAACGGCAGTTTTGAAAACCGCAGGTCTGAAAACGGCAGGTCTGAAAACAGCAGCTTTGAAAACCGCAGCTTTGAATGCAGTAGCTTTGAAAACCACAGCTCTGAAAACCGCAGCTTTGAAAACCGCAGCTTCAAAAACCGCACCTTTGAAAACCGCAGCTTTGAGAACCGCAGCTTTGAAAACCGCAGTTTTGAAAACCGCAGCTTTGAAAACTGCACCTTTGAAAACCGCAGCTTTGAAAACCGCAGGTCTGAAAACGGCAGTTTTGAAAACCGCAGGTCTGACAACGGCAGGTCTGAAAACCGCAACTTTGAAAACCGCAGCTTCAAAAACCGCACCTTTCATAACCGCAGCTTTGAAAACCACAGGTCTAAAAACCGCAGCTATGTGACCGCAGCTTTGAAAACCGCAGCTTTGAAAACCGCAGCTTTGGAAACCGCAGCTTTGAAAACCGCAGCTTCGAATGCAGTAGCTTTGAAAACCGCAGCTTTGGAAACCGCACCTTTGAAACCGCAGCTTTGGAAACCGCAGCTTTGAAAACCGCACCTTTGAAAACCGCAGCTTTGAAAACCGCAGCTTTGAAAACCGCAGCTTTGGAAACCGCACCTTTGAAAACCGCAGCTTCGAATGCAGTAGCTTTGAAAACCGCAGCTTTGAAAACCGCAGCTTTGAAAACCGCAGCTTTGGAAACCACAGCTTTGAAAACCGCAGCTTTGAATGCAGTAGCTTTGAAAACCGCAGCTTTGAAAAGCGCAGCTTTGAAAACCGCAGCTTTGGAAACCGCAGCTTTGAAAACCGCAGCTTTGAAAACCGCACAGCTGAAAACCGCAGCTTTGAAAACCGCAGCTTTGGAAACCGCAGCTTTGAAAACCGCAGCTTCGAATGCAGTAGCTTTGAAAACCGCAGGTTTGATAAACGCAGCTTTGAAAACCGCAGCTTTGAAAACCGCAGCTTTGAAAACGGCAGCTTTGAAAACCCCCGATCTGAAAACGGCAGCTTTCAGAACCGCAGGTCTGAAAAAAGCAGCTTTGAAAACCGCAGGTCTGAAAACGGCAGCTTCGAAAAGCGGCCGGAAATCGGCAGCTTTGAAAACCGCAGGTCTGAAAACGGCAGCTTTGAAAAGCGCACAGCTGAAAACCGCAGCTTTAAAAACCGCAGGTCTGAAAACCGCAGCTTTGAAAACCGCAGCTTTGAAAACCGCAGCTTTGAAAACCGCAGCTTTGGAAAACGCAGGTCTCAAAACCGCAGGTTTGAAAACTGCAGCTCTGACAACGGCAGGTCTGAAAACCGCAGCTTTGAAAAGCGCACCTTTGAAAACCGCAGCTTTGAAAACCGCAGCTTTGAAGACTGCAGCCTTGAAAACCGCAGGTCTGAAAACCGCAGCTTTGAAAACCCCCGGTCTGAAAGCGACAGGTTTGAAAACCGCCGGTCTCAAATCCACAGGTTTGAAAACTGGAGATTTGAAAACTGCAGCTTTGAAACCCGCAGCTTTGAAAACCGCCGGTCTGAAAACGGCAGCTTTGAAAACCGCAGCTTTGGAAACCGCAGCTTTGAATGCAGTAGCTTTGAAAACCGCATGTCTGAAAACCGCAGATTTGAAAACCGCAGGTCTGACAACCGCAGCTTTGAAAACCGCAGCTTTGAAAACCGCAGCTTTGGAAAACGCAGGTCTCAAAACCGCAGGTTTGAAAACTGCAGCTCTGACAACGGCAGGTCTGAAAACCGCAGCTTTGAAAACGGCAGGTCTGAAAACCGCAGCTTTGAAAAGCGCACCTTTGAAAACCGCACCTTTGAAAACCGCAGCTTTGAAAACCGCAGCTTTGAAGACTGCAGCCTTGAAAACCGCAGCTTTAAAAACCGCAGCTTTGAAAACCGCAGGTTTGAAAGCGACAGGTTTGAAAACCACCGGTCTCAAAACCGCAGGTTTGAAAACCGCAGATTTGAAAACCGCCGGTCTGAAAACAGCAGCTTTGAAAACTGCAGCTTTGAAAACCGCAGGTTTGAAAGCGACAGGTTTGAAAACCACCGGTCTCAAAACCGCAGATTTGAAAACCGCAGGTCTGAAAACCGCCGGTCTGAAAACAGCAACTTTGAAAACCGCAGTTTTGAAAACCGCAGCTTTGAAAACCGCAGCTCTGAAAACCGCAGGTCTGAAAACCGCAGCTTTGAATGCAGTAGCTTTGAGAACCGCAGGTCTGAAAACCGCAGGTCTGAAAACCGCAGCTTTGGAAACCGCAGCTTTGAAAACCGCAGATTAGAAAACCGCAGCTTTGAGAACCGCAACTTTGAAAACCGCAGCTTTGAAAACCGCAGCTTTGAAAACCACAGCTCTGAAAACCGCAGCTTTGAAAACCGCACCTTTGAAAACCGCAGGTCTGAAAACCGCAGCTTTGAGAACCGCAGGTCTGAAAACCGCAGTTTTGAAAACCGAAGGTCTGAAAACCGCAGCTTTGAAAACCGCACCTTTGAAAACCGCAGCTTTGAAAACCGCACCTTTAAAAAACGCAGCTTTGAAGACTGCAGCCTTGAAAACCGCAGGTCGGAAAACCGCAGGTTTGAAAACCGCCGGTCTGAAAACGGCAGCTTTGAAAACCGCAGCTTTGAAAACCGCAGCTTTGAAAACCGCAGGTTTGAAAACCGCAGATTTGAAAACCGCAGGTCTGACAATCGCAGCTTTGAAAACCGCAGCTTTGGAAAACGCAGGTCTCAAAACCGCAGGTTTGAAAACCGCAGCTCTGACAACGGCAGGTCTGAAAACCGCAGCTTTCAAAACGGCAGGTCTGAAAACCGCAGCTTTGAAAAGCGCAGCTTTCAAAACCGCAGCTTTGAAAACCGCAGCTTTGAAGACTGCAGCCTTGAAAACCGCAGGTCTGAAAACCGCAGCTTTGGAAACCGCAGCTTTGAAAACCGCAGCTTCGAATGCAGTAGCTTTGAAAACCGCAGCTTTGGAAACCGCACCTTTGAAACCGCAGCTTTGGAAACCGCAGCTTTGAAAACCGCACCTTTGAAAACCGCACCTTTGAAAACCGCAGCTTTGAAAACCGCAGCTTTGGAAACCGCAGCTTTGAAAACCGCAGCTTCGAATGCAGTAGCTTTGAAAACCGCAGCTTTGAAAACCGCAGCTTTGAAAACCGCAGCTTTGGAAACCACAGC
The DNA here is from genome assembly GCA_964036045.1 of Eutreptiella sp. 'Long Island Sound 2002'. Taxonomy (NCBI): domain Eukaryota; phylum Euglenozoa; class Euglenophyceae; order Eutreptiales; family Eutreptiaceae; genus Eutreptiella; species Eutreptiella sp. 'Long Island Sound 2002'. The sequence continues at coordinate 44,436,895 of OZ038389.1, read as the reverse complement.
TTTGAAAACCGCAGCTTTGAATGCAGTAGCTTTGAAAACCGCAGCTTTGAAAAGCGCAGCTTTGAAAACCGCAGCTTTGGAAACCGCAGCTTTGAAAACCGCAGCTTTGAAAACCGCACAGCTGAAAACCGCAGCTTTGAAAACCGCAGCTTTGGAAACCACAGCTTTGAAAACCGCAGCTTCGAATGCAGTAGCTTTGAAAACCGCAGGTTTGATAAACGCAGCTTTGAAAACCGCAGCTTTGAAAACCGCAGCTTTGAAAACGGCAGCTTTGAAAACCCCCGATCTGAAAACGGCAGCTTTCACAACCGCAGGTCTGAAAACGGCAGCTTCGAAAAGCGGCCAGAAATCGGCAGCTTTGAAAACCGCAGGTCTGAAAACGGCAGCTTTGAAAAGCGCACAGCTGAAAACCGCAGCTTTAAAAACCGCAGGTCTGAAAACCGCAGCTTTGAAAACCGCAGCTTTGAAAACCGCAGCTTTGAAAACCGCAGCTTTGGAAAACGCAGGTCTCAAAACCGCAGGTTTGAAAACTGCAGCTCTGACAACGGCAGGTCTGAAAACCGCAGCTTTGAAAAGCGCAGCTTTGAAAACCGCAGCTTTGAAAACCGCAGCTTTGAAGACTGCAGCCTTGAAAACTGCAGGTCTGAAAACCGCAGCTTTGAAAACCGCAGCTTTGAAAACCACAGCTCTGAAAACCGCAGCTTTGAAAACCGCACCTTTGAAAACCGCAGGTCTGAAAACCGCAGCTTTGAGAACCGCAGGTCTGAAAACCGCAGTTTTGAAAACCGAAGGTCTGAAAACCGCAGCTTTGAAAACCGCACCTTTGAAAACCGCAGCTTTGAAAACCGCACCTTTAAAAAACGCAGCTTTGAAGACTGCAGCCTTGAAAACCGCAGGTCGGAAAACCGCAGGTTTGAAAACCGCCGGTCTGAAAACGGCAGCTTTGAAAACCGCAGCTTTGAAAACCGCAGCTTTGAAAACCGCAGGTTTGAAAACCGCAGATTTGAAAACCGCAGGTCTGACAATCGCAGCTTTGAAAACCGCAGCTTTGGAAAACGCAGGTCTCAAAACCGCAGGTTTGAAAACCGCAGCTCTGACAACGGCAGGTCTGAAAACCGCAGCTTTCAAAACGGCAGGTCTGAAAACCGCAGCTTTGAAAAGCGCAGCTTTCAAAACCGCAGCTTTGAAAACCGCAGCTTTGAAGACTGCAGCCTTGAAAACCGCAGGTCTGAAAACCGCAGCTTTGGAAACCGCAGCTTTGAAAACCGCAGCTTCGAATGCAGTAGCTTTGAAAACCGCAGCTTTGGAAACCGCACCTTTGAAACCGCAGCTTTGGAAACCGCAGCTTTGAAAACCGCACCTTTGAAAACCGCACCTTTGAAAACCGCAGCTTTGAAAACCGCAGCTTTGGAAACCGCAGCTTTGAAAACCGCAGCTTCGAATGCAGTAGCTTTGAAAACCGCAGCTTTGAAAACCGCAGCTTTGAAAACCGCAGCTTTGGAAACCACAGCTTTGAAAACCGCAGCTTTGAATGCAGTAGCTTTGAAAACCGCAGCTTTGAAAAGCGCAGCTTTGAAAACCGCAGCTTTGGAAACCGCAGCTTTGAAAACCGCAGCTTTGAAAACCGCACAGCTGAAAACCGCAGCTTTGAAAACCGCAGCTTTGGAAACCACAGCTTTGAAAACCGCAGCTTCGAATGCAGTAGCTTTGAAAACCGCAGGTTTGATAAACGCAGCTTTGAAAACCGCAGCTTTGAAAACCGCAGCTTTGAAAACGGCAGCTTTGAAAACCCCCGATCTGAAAACGGCAGCTTTCACAACCGCAGGTCTGAAAACGGCAGCTTCGAAAAGCGGCCAGAAATCGGCAGCTTTGAAACCGCAGGTCTGAAAACGGCAGCTTTGAAAAGCGCACAGCTGAAAACCGCAGCTTTAAAAACCGCAGGTCTGAAAACCGCAGCTTTGAAAACCGCAGCTTTGAAAACCGCAGCTTTGAAAACCGCAGCTTTGGAAAACGCAGGTCTCAAAACCGCAGGTTTGAAAACTGCAGCTCTGACAACGGCAGGTCTGAAAACCGCAGCTTTGAAAAGCGCAGCTTTGAAAACCGCAGCTTTGAAAACCGCAGCTTTGAAGACTGCAGCCTTGAAAACCGCAGGTCTGAAAACCGCAGCTTTGAAAACCCCCGGTCTGAAAGCGACAGGTTTGAAAACCGCCGGTCTCAAATCCACAGGTTTGAAAACTGGAGATTTGAAAACTGCAGCTTTGAAACCCGCAGCTTTGAAAACCGCCGGTCTGAAAACGGCAGCTTTGAAAACCGCAGCTTTGGAAACCGCAGCTTTGAATGCAGTAGCTTTGAAAACCGCATGTCTGAAAACCGCAGATTTGAAAACCGCAGGTCTGACAACCGCAGCTTTGAAAACCGCAGCTTTGAAAACCGCAGCTTTGGAAAACGCAGGTCTCAAAACCGCAGGTTTGAAAACTGCAGCTCTGACAACGGCAGGTCTGAAAACCGCAGCTTTGAAAACGGCAGGTCTGAAAACCGCAGCTTTGAAAAGCGCACCTTTGAAAACCGCAGCTTTGAAAACCGCAGCTTTGAAGACTGCAGCCTTGAAAACCGCAGCTTTAAAAACCGCAGCTTTGAAAACCGCAGGTTTGAAAGCGACAGGTTTGAAAACCACCGGTCTCAAAACCGCAGGTTTGAAAACCGCAGATTTGAAAACCGCCGGTCTGAAAACAGCAGCTTTGAAAACTGCAGCTTTGAAAACCGCAGGTTTGAAAGCGACAGGTTTGAAAACCACCGGTCTCAAAACCGCAGATTTGAAAACCGCAGGTCTGAAAACCGCCGGTCTGAAAACAGCAACTTTGAAAACCGCAGTTTTGAAAACCGCAGCTTTGAAAACCGCAGCTCTGAAAACCGCAGGTCTGAAAACCGCAGCTTTGAATGCAGTAGCTTTGAGAACCGCAGGTCTGAAAACCGCAGGTCTGAAAACCGCAGCTTTGGAAACCGCAGCTTTGAAAACCGCAGATTAGAAAACCGCAGCTTTGAGAACCGCAACTTTGAAAACCGCAGCTTTGAAAACCGCAGCTGTGAAAACCACAGCTCTGAAAACCGCAGCTTTGAAAACCGCACCTTTGAAAACCGCAGGTCTGAAAACCGCAGCTTTGAGAACCGCAGGTCTGAAAACCGCAGTTTTGAAAACCGAAGGTCTGAAAACCGCAGCTTTGAAAACCGCACCTTTGAAAACCGCAGCTTTGAAAACCGCACCTTTAAAAAACGCAGCTTTGAAGACTGCAGCCTTGAAAACCGCAGGTCGGAAAACCGCAGCTTTGAAAACCGCCGGTCTGAAAACGGCAGCTTTGAAAACCGCAGCTTTGAAAACCGCAGCTTTGAAAACCGCAGGTTTGAAAACCGCAGATTTGAAAACCGCAGGTCTGACAATCGCAGCTTTGAAAACCGCAGCTTTGAAAGCCGCAGCTTTGGAAAACGCAGGTCTCAAAACCGCAGGTTTGAAAACTGCAGCTCTGACAACGGCAGGTCTGAAAACCGCAGCTTTCAAAACGGCAGGTCTGAAAACCGCAGCTTTGAAAAGCGCAGCTTTCAAAACCGCAGCTTTGAAAACCGCAGCTTTGAAGACTGCAGCCTTGAAAACCGCAGCTTTGAAAACCGCAGCTTTGAAAACCGCAGGTTTGAAAGCGACAGGGATGAAACCCACCGGTCTCAAAACCGCAGGTTTAAAAACCGCAGATTTGAAAACCGCAGGTCTGAAAACCGCCGGTCTGAAAACTGCAGCTTTGAAGACAGCAGCTTTGAAAACCGCAGGTCTGCAAACCGCAGCTTTGAAAACCGCAGGTCTGAAAACCGCAGCTTTGAAAACCGCAGCTTTGAAAACCCGACCTTTGAAAACCGCAGCTTTGAAAACCGCAGGGTTGAAAACCGCAGGTCTGAAAACCGCAGCTTTGAAAACCGCACCTTTGAAAACCGCAGCTTTGAAAAACGCAGGTCTGAAAACGGCAGTTTTGAAATTCGCAGGTCTGACAACGGCAGGTCTGAAAACCGCAACTTTGAAAACCGCAGCTTTGAAAACCGCACCTTTGATAACCGCAGCTTTGAAAACCACAGGTCTAAAAACCGCAGCTATGTGACCGCCGCTTTGAAAACCGCAGCTTTGAAAACCGCAGCTTTGGAAACCGCAGCTTCGAATGCAGTAGCTTTGAAAACCGCAGCTTTGAATGCAGTAGCTTTGAAAACCGCAGCTTTGGAAACCGCACCTTTGAAAACGGCAGCTTTGAAAACCGCAGCTTTGAAAACCGCGGCTTTGAAAACCGCAGCTTTGAAAACCGCAGCTTTGGAAACCGCACCTTTCATAACCGCAGCTTCGAATGCAGTAGCTTTGAAAACCGCAGCTTTGAAAACCGCAGCTTTGAAAACCGCAGCTTTGGAAACCGCAGCTTTGAAAACCGCAGCTTCGAATGCAGTAGCTTTGAAAACCGCAGCTTTGAAAAGCGCAGCTTTGAAAACCGCAGCTTTGGAAACCGCACCTTTGAAAACCGCAGCTTTGAAAACCGAAGCTTTGAAAACCGCAGCTTTGAAAACCGCAGCTTTGAAAACCGCACCTTTGAAAACCGCAGCTTTGAAAACCGCAGCTTTGAAAACCGCAGCTTTGAAAACCGCAGCTTTGAATGCAGTAGCTTTGAAAACCGCAGCTTTGAAAACCGCAGCTTTGAAAACCGCAGCTTTGAAAACCGCAGCTTTGAAAACCGCAGCTTTGAAAACCGCAGCTTTGGAAACCGCAGCTTTGAAAACCGCAGCTTTGAATGCAGTAGCTTTGAAAACCGCAGCTTTGAAAACCGCAGCTTTGAAAACCGCAGCTTTGAAAACCGCAGCTTTGAAAACCGCAGCTTTGGAAACCGCACCTTTGAAAACCGCAGCTTCCAATGCAGTAGCTTTGAAAACCGCAGCTTTGAAAACCGCAGCTTTGAAAACCGCAGCTTTGGAAACCGCACCTTTGAAAACCGCAGCTTCGAATGCAGTAGGTTGGGAAACCGCAGCTTTGAAAAGCGCAGCTTTGAAAACCGCGGCTTTGGAAACCGCACCTTTGAAAACCGCAGCTTTGAAAACCGCAGCTGTGAAAACCGCAGCTTTGAAAACTGCAGCTTTGGAAACCGCCCCTTTGAAAACCGCAGCTTTGAAAACCGCAGCTTTGAAAACCGCAGCTTTGAAAACCGCAGCTTTGGAAACCGCACCTTTGAAAACCGCAGCTTCGAATGCAGTAGCTTTGAAAACCGCAGCTTTGAAAACCGCAGCTTTGAAAACCGCAGCTTTGGAAACCGCAGCTTTGAAAACCGCAGCTTCGAATGCAGTAGCTTTGAAAACCGCAGCTTTGAAAACCGCAGCTTTGAAAACCGCAGCTTTGAAAACCGCAGCTTTGGAAACCGCACCTTTGAAAACCGCAGCTTCGAATGCAGTAGGTTGGAAAACCGCAGCTTTGAAAACCGCAGCTTTGAAAACCGCAGCTTTGGAAACCGCACCTTTGAAAACCGCAGCTTTGAAAACCGCAGCTTTGAAAACCGCAGCTTTGAAAACCGCAGCTTTGAAAACCGCACCTTTGAAAACCGCAGCTTTGAAAACCGCAGCTTTGAAAACCGCAGCTTTGAAAACCGCAGCTTTGGAAACCGCACCTTTGAAAACCGCACCTTTGATAACCGCAGCTTTGAAAACCACAGGTCTAAAAACCGCAGCTATGTGACCGCCGCTTTGAAAACCGCAGCTTTGAAAACCGCAGCTTTGGAAACCGCAGCTTCGAATGCAGTAGCTTTGAAAACCGCAGGTCTGAAAACCGCAGCTTTGAAAACCGCAGCTTTTAAAACCGCAGCTTTGAAAAACGCAGGTCTGAAAACGGCAGTTTTGAAAACCGCAGGTCTGACAACGGCAGGTCTGAAAACCGCAACTTTGAAAACCGCAGCTTTGAAAACCGCACCTTTGATAACCGCAGCTTTGAAAACCACAGGTCTAAAAACCGCAGCTATGTGACCGCAGCTTTGAAAACCGCAGCTTTGAAAACCGCAGCTTTGGAAACCGCAGCTTTGAAAACCGCAGCTTTGAATGCAGTAGCTTTGGAAACCGCAGCTTTGAAAACCGCAGCTTTGAATGCAGTAGCTTTGAAAACCGCAGGTCTGAAAACCGCAGCTTTGAAAACCGCAGCTTTGGAAACCGCACCTTTGAAAACGGCAGCTTTGAAAACCGCAGCTTTGAAGACCGCGGCTTTGAAAACCGCAGCTTTGAAAACCGCAGCTTTGGAAACCGCAGCTTTGAAAACCGCAGCTTTGAATGCAGTAGCTTTGAAAACCGCAGGTCTGAAAACCGCAGCTTTGAAAACCGCAGCTTTGGAAACCGCACCTTTGAAAACGGCAGCTTTGAAAACCGCAGCTTTGAAGACCGCGGCTTTGAAAACCGCAGCTTTGAAAACCGCAGCTTTGGAAACCGCACCTTTGAAAACCGCAGCTTCGAATGCAGTAGCTTTGAAAACCGCAGCTTTGAAAACCGCAGCTTTGAAAACCGCAGCTTTGGAAACCGCAGCTTTGAAAACCGCAGCTTCGAATGCAGTAGCTTTGAAAACCGCAGCTTTGAAAAGCGCAGCTTTGAAAACCGCAGCTTTGGAAACCGCACCTTTGAAAACCGCAGCTTTGAAAACCGCAGCTTTGAAAACCGCAGCTTTGAAAACCGCACCTTTGAAAACCGCACCTTTGAAAACCGCAGCTTTGAAAACCGCAGCTTTGAAAACCGCACCTTTGAAAACCGCAGCTTTGAATGCAGTAGCTTTGAAAACCGCAGCTTTGAAAACCGCAGCTTTGAAAACCGCAGCTTTGAAAACCGCACCTTTGAAAACCGCAGCTTTGAAAACCGCAGCTTTGCAAACCGCAGCTTTGAAAACCGCAGCTTTGAATGCAGTAGCTTTGAAAACCGCAGCTTTGAAAACCGCAGCTTTGAAAACCGCAGCTTTGAAAACCGCAGCTTTGAAAGCCGCAGCTTTGGAAACCGCACCTTTGAAAACCGCAGCTTCGAATGCAGTAGCTTTGAAAACCGCAGCTTTGAAAACCGCAGCTTTGAAAACCGCAGCTTTGGAAACCGCACCTTTGAAAACCGCAGCTTCGAATGCAGTAGGTTGGAAAACCGCAGCTTTGAAAAGCGCAGCTTTGAAAACCGCGGCTTTGGAAACCGCACCTTTGAAAACCGCAGCTTTGAAAACCGCACCTTTGAAAACCGCAGCTTTGAAAACCGCAGCTTTGGAAACCGCCCCTTTGAAAACCGCAGCTTTGAAAACCGCAGCTTTGAAAACCGCAGCTTTGAAAACCGCAGCTTTGGAAACCGCAGCTTTGGAAACCGCAGCTTTGGAAACCGCACCTTTGAAAACCGCAGCTTTGAAAACCGCAGCTTTGGAAACCGCAGCTTTGAAAACCGCAGCTTCGAATGCAGTAGCTTTGAAAACCGCAGCTTTGAAAACCGCAGCTTTGAAAACCGCAGCTTTGGAAACCGCACCTTTGAAAACCGCAGCTTTGAAAACCGCAGCTTTGAAAACCGCAGCTTTGAAAACCGCAGCTTTGAAAACCGCACCTTTGAAAACCGCACCTTTGAAAACCGCAGCTTTGAAAACCGCAGCTTTGAAAACCGCAGCTTTGAAAACCGCAGCTTTGAATGCAGTAGCTTTGAAAACCGCAGCTTTGAAAACCGCAGCTTTGAAAACCGCAGCTTTGGAAACCGCACCTTTGAAAACCGCAGCTTTGAAAACCGCAGATTTGGAAACCGCACCTTTGAAAACTGCAGCTTTGAATGCAGTAGCTTTGAAAACCGCAGCTTTGAAAACCGCAGCTTTGAAAACCGCAGCTTTGAAAACCGCAGGTTTGAAAACCGCAGCTTTGGAAACCGCAGCTTTGGAAACCGCACCTTTGAAAACCGCAGCTTTGAAAACCGCAGCTTTGAAAACCGCAGCTTTGTAAAACGCAGCTTTGGAAACCGCACCTTTGGAAACCGCAGCTTCGAATGCAGTTGCTTTGAAAACCGCAGCTTTGAAAACCGCAGCTCTGAAAACCGCAGCTTTGAAAACCGCACCCTTGAAAACCGCAGCTTCGAATGCAGTAGCTTTGAAAACCGCAGCTGTGAAAAACGCAGCTTTGAAAACCGCACCTTTGAAAACCGCAGCTTTGAAAACCGCAGCTTTGAAAACCGCAGCGTTGAAAACCGCAGCTTCGAATGCAGTAGCTTTGAAAACCGCAGCTTTGAAAAGCGCAGCTTTGAAAACCGCAGCTTTGGAAACCGCACCTTTGAAAACCGCAGCTTTGAAAACCGCAGCTTTGAAAACCGCAGCTTTGTAAAACGCAGCTTTGGAAACCACACCTTTGAAAAACGCAGCTTCGAATGCAGTAGCTTTGAAAACCGCAGCTTTGAAAACCGCAGCTCTGAAAACCGCAGCTTTGAAAACCGCACCTTTGAAAACCGCAGCTTCGAATGCAGTAGCTTTGAAAACCGCAGCTTTGGAAACCGCACCTTTGAAAACCGCAGCTTTGAAAACCGCACCTTTGAAAACCGCAGCTTTGAAAACCGCAGCTTTGAAAACCGCAGCTTTGAAAACCGCAGCTTTGAAGACCGCAGCTTTGAAAACCGCAGCTTTGAAAACCGCAGCTTCGAATGCAGTAGCTTTGAAAACCGCAGCTTTGAAAAGCGCAGCTTTGAAAACCGCAGCTTTGGAAACCGCAGCTTTGAAAACCGCAGCTTTGAAAACCGCGGCTTTGAAAACCGCAGCTTTGAAAACCGCAGCTTTGAAAACCGCAGCTTTGAAAACCGCAGCTTTGAAAACCGCAGCTTTTAAAACCGCAGCTTTGAAAACCGCAGCTTTGAATGCAGTAGCTTTGAAAACCGCAGCTTTGAAAACCGCAGCTTTGAAAACCGCAGCTTTGAAAACCGCAGCTTTGAAAACCGCAGCTTTGAAAACCGCAGCTTTGAAAACCGCAGCTTTGGAAACCGCAGCTTTGAAAACCGCAGCTTCCAATGCAGTAGCTTTGAAAACCGCAGCTTTGAAAACCGCAGCTTTGGAAAACGCAGCTTTGGAAACCGCAGCTTTGAAAACCGCAGCTTGGAATGCAGTAGGTTGGAAAACGGCAGCTTTGAAAACCGCAGCTTTGGAAACCGCAGCTTTGAAAACCGCAGCTTTGAAAACCGCAGCTTTGAAAACCGCAGCTTTGAAAACCGCAGCTTTGGAAACCGCAGCTTTGAAAACCGCAGCTTTGAAAACCGCGGCTTTGAAAACCGCAGCTTTGAAAACCGCAGCTTTGGAAACCGCAGCTTTGAAAACCGCAGCTTCGAATGCAGTAGCTTTGAAAACCGCACCTTTGAAAACCGCAGCTTTGAAAACCGCCGCTTTGAAAACCGCACCTTTGAAAACCGCAGCTTTGAAAACCGCAGCTTTGAAAACCGCAGCTTTGGAAACCGCAGCTTTGAAAACCGCAGCTTTGAAAACTGCAGGTCTGCAACCGCAGCTTTGAAAACCGCACCTCTGAAAACCGCAGCTTTGAAAACCGCAGCTTTGAAAACTGCAGGTCTGCAACCGCAGCTTTGAAAACCGCAGCTCTGAAAACCGCAGCTTTGAAAACCGCAGCTTTGAAAACCGCAGGTCTGAAATCCGCAGCTTTAAAAACCGCAGCTTTGAAAACCGCCGCTCTGAAAAGCGCACCTTTGAAAACCGCAGCTTTAAAAACCGCAGCTTTGAAAATGGAAGCTCTGAAAACCGCCGGTCTGAAAGCGGGGGCATTGAAAACTGCAGCTGTGAAGACCGCAGCGTTGAAAATGGAAGCTCTGAAGATCGCCGGTCTGAAAGCGGCAGCTTTGAAAACTGAAGCTTTGAGAACCGGAGGTCTGAAAACCGCAGCTTTGAGAAGAGCAGGTCTGAAAACGGCAGCTTTGAAAACCGCAGCTTTGAAAACAGCAGCTTTGAAAACCGCAGCTTTGGAAACCGCAGCTTTGAAAACCGGAGCTTTGAATGCAGTAGCTTTGAAAACCGCAGGTCTGAAAACCGCAGGTGTGAAAACCGCAGCTTTGAAAACCGCAGCTTTGAAAACCGCAGCTTTGGAAACCGCACCTTTGAAAAGCGCAGCTTTGAAAACCACGCCTTTAAAAACGGAACCTTTGAAAACGGCCGCTTTGAAAACCGCAGCTTTGGAAACCGCAGCTTTGAAAACCGCAGCTTTGAAAACGCCGGCTTTGAAAACTGCACCTTTGAAAACGGAACCTTTGGAAACCGCAGCTTTGAAAACCGGAGCTTTGAATGCAGTGGCTTTGAAAACCGCAGGTCTGAAAACCGCAGGTGTGAAAACCGCAGCTTTGAAAACCGCAGCTTTGAAACCCGCACCTTTGAAAACCGCACCTTTGAAAACCGCAGCTTTGAAAACCACACCTTTAAAAACGGAACCTTTGAGAACGGCCGCTTTGAAAACCGCAGCTTTGAATGCAGTAGCTTTGAAAACCGCAGGTTTGGAAACGCCGGCTTTGAAAACTGCACCTTTGAAAACGGAACCTTTGGAAACCGCAGCTTTGAAAACCGCAGCTTTGAAAACCGCAGCTTTGAGAACAGCAGCTTTGAAAACCGCAGCTTTGAAAACCGCAGCTTTGAAAACCGCACCTTTGAAAACCGCAGCTTTGAAAACCGCCGCTTTGAAAACCGCACCTTTGAAAACCGCAGCTTTGAAAACCGCAGCTTTGAAAACCGCAGCTTTGGAAACCGCAGCTTTGAAAACCGCAGCTTTGAAAACTGCAGGTCTGCAACCGCAGCTTTGAAAACCGCAGCTCTGAAAACCGCAGCTTTGAAAACCGCAGCTTTGAAAACTGCAGGTCTGCAACCGCAGCTTTGAAAACCGCAGCTCTGAAAACCGCAGCTTTGAAAACCGCAGCTTTGAAAACCGCAGGTCTGAAATCCGCAGCTTTAAAAACCGCAGCTTTGAAAACCGCCGCTCTGAAAAGCGCACCTTTGAAAACCGCAGCTTTGAAAACCGCAGCTTTGAAAATGGAAGCTCTGAAAACCGCCGGTCTGAAAGCGGGGGCATTGAAAACTGCAGCTGTGAAGACCGCAGCGTTGAAAATGGAAGCTCTGAAGATCGCCGGTCTGAAAGCGGCAGCTTTGAAAACTGAAGCTTTGAGAACCGGAGGTCTGAAAACCGCAGCTTTGAGAAGAGCAGGTCTGAAAACCGCAGCTTTGAAAACCGCAGCTTTGAGAACCGCAGCTTTGAGAACCGCAGCTTTGGAAACCGCAGCTTTGAAAACCGGAGCTTTGAATGCAGTAGCTTTGAAAACCGCAGGTCTGAAAACCGCAGGTGTGAAAACCGCAGCTTTGAAAACCGCAGCTTTGAAAACCGCAGCTTTGGAAACCGCACCTTTGAAAACCGCAGCTTTGAAAACCACGCCTTTAAAAACGGAACCATTGAAAACGGCCGCTTTGAAAACCGCAGCTTTGGAAACCGCAGCTTTGAAAACTGCAGCTTTGAAAACGCCGGCTTTGAAAACTGCACCTTTGAAAACGGAACCTTTGGAAACCGCAGCTTTGAAAACCGGAGCTTTGAATGCAGTGGCTTTGAAAACCGCAGGTCTGAAAACCGCAGGTGTGAAAACCGCAGCTTTGAAAACCGCAGCTTTGAAAACCGCACCTTTGAAAACCGCACCTTTGAAAACCGCAGCTTTGAAAACCACACCTTTAAAAACGGAACCTTTGAGAACGGCCGCTTTGAAAACCGCAGCTTTGGAAACCGCAGCTTTGAAAACCGCAGCTTTGGAAACGCCGGCTTTGAAAACTGCACCTTTGAAAACGGAACCTTTGGAAACCGCAGCTTTGAAAACCGCAGCTTTGAAAACCGCAGCTTTGAGAACAGCAGCTTTGAAAACCGCAGCTTTGAAAACCGCAGCTCTGAAAACCGCCGGTCTGAAAGCGGGGGCATTGAAAACCGCAGCTTTGAGAACCACAGGTCTGAAAACCGCAGCTTTGAAACCCGCAGGTTTGAAAACCGCCAGTCTGAAAGCGGCAGCTTTGAAAAACGCAGCTTTGAAAACCGCAGCTTTGAAAACCGCAGCTTTCAAAACCGCAGCATTGAAAAACGCAGCTTTGAAAAACGCAGATTTGAAAACCGCAGCTTTGAAAACTGCAGCTTTGAAAACCGCAGGTCTGAAAAGCGCAGCATTGAAAACTGCCAGTCTGAAAACGGCAGCTTTGAAAGCCGCAGGTCTGAAAACCGCAGCTTTGAAAACCCGCAGGCCTGAAAACGGCTGCTCTGAAAACCGCAGGTCTGAAGACAGCAGCATTGTAACCCGCAGGTCTGATAACGGTAGCTTTGAAATCCGCAGGTCTGAAAACGGCAGCTTTGAAAACCGCAGCTTTGAAAAGCGCAGGTTTGAAAACCGCACCTTTCAAAACCGCAAGTCTGAAAGCACCAGCTTTGAAAACTGCACCTTTGAAGACCGCAGGTCTGAAAACGCCAGCTTTGAGAAACGCAGCCCTGAAAACCGCACCTTTGAAAACTGCAGGTCTGAAAACCGCAGCTTTGAAAAACGCAGCTTTGAAAAACGCGGCTTTGAACCGCCGCTCTGAAAACGATTTGAAACGCCGGTCTGAAAACGGCAGCTTTGAAAACCACAGGTCTGAAAACCGCAGCTTTGAAAACCGCAGATTTGAAAACCGCAGCTTTGAAAACCGCAGCTTTGAGAACCGCAGGTCTGAAAACCGCAGCTTTGAAAACCGCAGCTTTGGAAACCGCAGCTTTGAAAACCGCAGCTTTGAGAAAACCGCAGGTCTGAAAACCGCAACTTTGAAAACCGCAGCTTTGAAAACCGCACCTTTGATAACCGCAGCTTTGAAAACCACAGGTCTAAAAACCGCAGCTATGTGACCGCAGCTTTGAAAACCGCAGCTTTGAAAACCGCAGCTTTGGAAACCGCAGCTTTGAAAACCGCAGCTTTGAATGCAGTAGCTTTGGAAACCGCAGCTTTGAAAACCGCAGCTTCGAATGCAGTAGCTTTGAAAACCGCAGGTCTGAAAACCGCAGCTTTGAAAACCGCAGCTTTGGAAACCGCACCTTTGAAAACGGCAGCTTTGAAAACCGCAGCTTTGAAGACCGCGGCTTTGAAAACCGCAGCTTTGAAAACCGCAGCTTTGGAAACCGCAGCTTTGAAAACCGCAGCTTTGAATGCAGTAGCTTTGAAAACCGCAGGTCTGAAAACCGCAGCTTTGAAAACCGCAGCTTTGGAAACCGCACCTTTGAAAACGGCAGCTTTGAAAACCGCAGCTTTGAAGACCGCGGCTTTGAAAACCGCAGCTTTGAAAACCGCAGCTTTGGAAACCGCACCTTTGAAAACCGCAGCTTCGAATGCAGTAGCTTTGAAAACCGCAGCTTTGAAAACCGCAGCTTTGAAAACCGCAGCTTTGGAAACCGCAGCTTTGAAAACCGCAGCTTCGAATGCAGTAGCTTTGAAAACCGCAGCTTTGAAAAGCGCAGCTTTGAAAACCGCAGCTTTGGAAACCGCACCTTTGAAAACCGCAGCTTTGAAAACCGCAGCTTTGAAAACCGCAGCTTTGAAAACCGCACCTTTGAAAACCGCACCTTTGAAAACCGCAGCTTTGAAAACCGCAGCTTTGAAAACCGCAGCTTTGAAAACCGCACCTTTGAAAACCGCAGCTTTGAAAACCGCAGCTTTGGAAACCGCAGCTTTGAAAACCGCAGCTTTGAATGCAGTAGCTTTGAAAACCGCAGCTTTGAAAACCGCAGCTTTGAAAACCGCAGCTTTGAAAACCGCACCTTTGAAAACCGCAGCTTTGAAAACCGCAGCTTTGGAAACCGCAGCTTTGAAAACCGCAGCTTTGAATGCAGTAGCTTTGAAAACCGCAGCTTTGAAAACCGCAGCTTTGAAAACCGCAGCTTTGAAAACCGCAGCTTTGAAAGCCGCAGCTTTGGAAACCGCACCTTTGAAAACCGCAGCTTCGAATGCAGTAGCTTTGAAAACCGCAGCTTTGAAAACCGCAGCTTTGAAAACCGCAGCTTTGGAAACCGCACCTTTGAAAACCGCAGCTTCGAATGCAGTAGGTTGGAAAACCGCAGCTTTGAAAAGCGCAGCTTTGAAAACCGCGGCTTTGGAAACCGCACCTTTGAAAACCGCAGCTTTGAAAACCGCACCTTTGAAAACCGCAGCTTTGAAAACCGCAGCTTTGGAAACCGCCCCTTTGAAAACCGCAGCTTTGAAAACCGCAGCTTTGAAAACCGCAGCTTTGAAAACCGCAGCTTTGGAAACCGCAGCTTTGGAAACCGCAGCTTTGGAAACCGCACCTTTGAAAACCGCAGCTTTGAAAACCGCAGCTTTGGAAACCGCAGCTTTGAAAACCGCAGCTTCGAATGCAGTAGCTTTGAAAACCGCAGCTTTGAAAACCGCAGCTTTGAAAACCGCAGCTTTGGAAACCGCACCTTTGAAAACCGCAGCTTTGAAAACCGCAGCTTTGAAAACCGCAGCTTTGAAAACCGCAGCTTTGAAAACCGCACCTTTGAAAACCGCACCTTTGAAAACCGCAGCTTTGAAAACCGCAGCTTTGAAAACCGCAGCTTTGAAAACCGCAGCTTTGAATGCAGTAGCTTTGAAAACCGCAGCTTTGAAAACCGCAGCTTTGAAAACCGCAGCTTTGGAAACCGCACCTTTGAAAACCGCAGCTTTGAAAACCGCAGATTTGGAAACCGCACCTTTGAAAACTGCAGCTTTGAATGCAGTAGCTTTGAAAACCGCAGCTTTGAAAACCGCAGCTTTGAAAACCGCAGCTTTGAAAACCGCAGGTTTGAAAACCGCAGCTTTGGAAACCGCACCTTTGAAAACCGCAGCTTTGAAAACCGCAGCTTTGAAAACCGCAGCTTTGTAAAACGCAGCTTTGGAAACCGCACCTTTGGAAACCGCAGCTTCGAATGCAGTTGCTTTGAAAACCGCAGCTTTGAAAACCGCAGCTCTGAAAACCGCAGCTTTGAAAACCGCACCCTTGAAAACCGCAGCTTCGAATGCAGTAGCTTTGAAAACCGCAGCTGTGAAAAACGCAGCTTTGAAAACCGCACCTTTGAAAACCGCAGCTTTGAAAACCGCAGCTTTGAAAACCGCAGCGTTGAAAACCGCAGCTTCGAATGCAGTAGCTTTGAAAACCGCAGCTTTGAAAAGCGCAGCTTTGAAAACCGCAGCTTTGGAAACCGCACCTTTGAAAACCGCAGCTTTGAAAACCGCAGCTTTGAAAACCGCAGCTTTGTAAAACGCAGCTTTGGAAACCACACCTTTGAAAAACGCAGCTTCGAATGCAGTAGCTTTGAAAACCGCAGCTTTGAAAACCGCAGCTCTGAAAACCGCAGCTTTGAAAACCGCACCTTTGAAAACCGCAGCTTCGAATGCAGTAGCTTTGAAAACCGCAGCTTTGGAAACCGCACCTTTGAAAACCGCAGCTTTGAAAACCGCACCTTTGAAAACCGCAGCTTTGAAAACCGCAGCTTTGAAAACCGCAGCTTTGAAAACCGCAGCTTTGAAGACCGCAGCTTTGAAAACCGCAGCTTTGAAAACCGCAGCTTCGAATGCAGTAGCTTTGAAAACCGCAGCTTTGAAAAGCGCAGCTTTGAAAACCGCAGCTTTGGAAACCGCAGCTTTGAAAACCGCAGCTTTGAAAACCGCGGCTTTGAAAACCGCAGCTTTGAAAACCGCAGCTTTGAAAACCGCAGCTTTGAAAACCGCAGCTTTGAAAACCGCAGCTTTTAAAACCGCAGCTTTGAAAACCGCAGCTTTGAATGCAGTAGCTTTGAAAACCGCAGCTTTGAAAACCGCAGCTTTGAAAACCGCAGCTTTGAAAACCGCAGCTTTGAAAACCGCAGCTTTGAAAACCGCAGCTTTGAAAACCGCAGCTTTGGAAACCGCAGCTTTGAAAACCGGAGCTTTGAATGCAGTAGCTTTGAAAACCGCAGCTTTGAAAACCGCAGCTTTGGAAAACGCAGCTTTGGAAACCGCAGCTTTGAAAACCGCAGCTTGGAATGCAGTAGGTTGGAAAACGGCAGCTTTGAAAACCGCAGCTTTGGAAACCGCAGCTTTGAAAACCGCAGCTTTGAAAACCGCAGCTTTGAAAACCGCAGCTTTGAAAACCGCAGCTTTGGAAACCGCAGCTTTGAAAACCGCAGCTTTGAAAACCGCGGCTTTGAAAACCGCAGCTTTGAAAACCGCAGCTTTGGAAACCGCAGCTTTGAAAACCGCAGCTTCGAATGCAGTAGCTTTGAAAACCGCACCTTTGAAAACCGCAGCTTTGAAAACCGCCGCTTTGAAAACCGCACCTTTGAAAACCGCAGCTTTGAAAACCGCAGCTTTGAAAACCGCAGCTTTGGAAACCGCAGCTTTGAAAACCGCAGCTTTGAAAACTGCAGGTCTGCAACCGCAGCTTTGAAAACCGCACCTCTGAAAACCGCAGCTTTGAAAACCGCAGCTTTGAAAACTGCAGGTCTGCAACCGCAGCTTTGAAAACCGCAGCTCTGAAAACCGCAGCTTTGAAAACCGCAGCTTTGAAAACCGCAGGTCTGAAATCCGCAGCTTTAAAAACCGCAGCTTTGAAAACCGCCGCTCTGAAAAGCGCACCTTTGAAAACCGCAGCTTTAAAAACCGCAGCTTTGAAAATGGAAGCTCTGAAAACCGCCGGTCTGAAAGCGGGGGCATTGAAAACTGCAGCTGTGAAGACCGCAGCGTTGAAAATGGAAGCTCTGAAGATCGCCGGTCTGAAAGCGGCAGCTTTGAAAACTGAAGCTTTGAGAACCGGAGGTCTGAAAACCGCAGCTTTGAGAAGAGCAGGTCTGAAAACGGCAGCTTTGAAAACCGCAGCTTTGAAAACAGCAGCTTTGAAAACCGCAGCTTTGGAAACCGCAGCTTTGAAAACCGGAGCTTTGAATGCAGTAGCTTTGAAAACCGCAGGTCTGAAAACCGCAGGTGTGAAAACCGCAGCTTTGAAAACCGCAGCTTTGAAAACCGCAGCTTTGGAAACCGCACCTTTGAAAAGCGCAGCTTTGAAAACCACGCCTTTAAAAACGGAACCTTTGAAAACGGCCGCTTTGAAAACCGCAGCTTTGGAAACCGCAGCTTTGAAAACCGCAGCTTTGAAAACGCCGGCTTTGAAAACTGCACCTTTGAAAACGGAACCTTTGGAAACCGCAGCTTTGAAAACCGGAGCTTTGAATGCAGTGGCTTTGAAAACCGCAGGTCTGAAAACCGCAGGTGTGAAAACCGCAGCTTTGAAAACCGCAGCTTTGAAACCCGCACCTTTGAAAACCGCACCTTTGAAAACCGCAGCTTTGAAAACCACACCTTTAAAAACGGAACCTTTGAGAACGGCCGCTTTGAAAACCGCAGCTTTGAATGCAGTAGCTTTGAAAACCGCAGGTTTGGAAACGCCGGCTTTGAAAACTGCACCTTTGAAAACGGAACCTTTGGAAACCGCAGCTTTGAAAACCGCAGCTTTGAAAACCGCAGCTTTGAGAACAGCAGCTTTGAAAACCGCAGCTTTGAAAACCGCAGCTTTGAAAACCGCACCTTTGAAAACCGCAGCTTTGAAAACCGCCGCTTTGAAAACCGCACCTTTGAAAACCGCAGCTTTGAAAACCGCAGCTTTGAAAACCGCAGCTTTGGAAACCGCAGCTTTGAAAACCGCAGCTTTGAAAACTGCAGGTCTGCAACCGCAGCTTTGAAAACCGCAGCTCTGAAAACCGCAGCTTTGAAAACCGCAGCTTTGAAAACTGCAGGTCTGCAACCGCAGCTTTGAAAACCGCAGCTCTGAAAACCGCAGCTTTGAAAACCGCAGCTTTGAAAACCGCAGGTCTGAAATCCGCAGCTTTAAAAACCGCAGCTTTGAAAACCGCCGCTCTGAAAAGCGCACCTTTGAAAACCGCAGCTTTGAAAACCGCAGCTTTGAAAATGGAAGCTCTGAAAACCGCCGGTCTGAAAGCGGGGGCATTGAAAACTGCAGCTGTGAAGACCGCAGCGTTGAAAATGGAAGCTCTGAAGATCGCCGGTCTGAAAGCGGCAGCTTTGAAAACTGAAGCTTTGAGAACCGGAGGTCTGAAAACCGCAGCTTTGAGAAGAGCAGGTCTGAAAACCGCAGCTTTGAAAACCGCAGCTTTAAGAACCGCAGCTTTGAGAACCGCAGCTTTGGAAACCGCAGCTTTGAAAACCGGAGCTTTGAATGCAGTAGCTTTGAAAACCGCAGGTCTGAAAACCGCAGGTGTGAAAACCGCAGCTTTGAAAACCGCAGCTTTGAAAACCGCAGCTTTGGAAACCGCACCTTTGAAAACCGCAGCTTTGAAAACCACGCCTTTAAAAACGGAACCATTGAAAACGGCCGCTTTGAAAACCGCAGCTTTGGAAACCGCAGCTTTGAAAACTGCAGCTTTGAAAACGCCGGCTTTGAAAACTGCACCTTTGAAAACGGAACCTTTGGAAACCGCAGCTTTGAAAACCGGAGCTTTGAATGCAGTGGCTTTGAAAACCGCAGGTCTGAAAACCGCAGGTGTGAAAACCGCAGCTTTGAAAACCGCAGCTTTGAAAACCGCACCTTTGAAAACCGCACCTTTGAAAACCGCAGCTTTGAAAACCACACCTTTAAAAACGGAACCTTTGAGAACGGCCGCTTTGAAAACCGCAGCTTTGGAAACCGCAGCTTTGAAAACCGCAGCTTTGGAAACGCCGGCTTTGAAAACTGCACCTTTGAAAACGGAACCTTTGGAAACCGCAGCTTTGAAAACCGCAGCTTTGAAAACCGCAGCTTTGAGAACAGCAGCTTTGAAAACCGCAGCTCTGAAAACCGCCGGTCTGAAAGCGGGGGCATTGAAAACCGCAGCTTTGAGAACCACAGGTCTGAAAACCGCAGCTTTGAAACCCGCAGGTTTGAAAACCGCCAGTCTGAAAGCGGCAGCTTTGAAAAACGCAGCTTTGAAAACCGCAGCTTTGAAAACCGCAGCTTTCAAAACCGCAGCATTGAAAAACGCAGCTTTGAAAAACGCAGATTTGAAAACCGCAGCTTTGAAAACTGCAGCTTTGAAAACCGCAGGTCTGAAAAGCGCAGCATTGAAAACTGCCAGTCTGAAAACGGCAGCTTTGAAAGCCGCAGGTCTGAAAACCGCAGCTTTGAAAACCCGCAGGCCTGAAAACGGCTGCTCTGAAAACCGCAGGTCTGAAGACAGCAGCATTGTAACCCGCAGGTCTGATAACGGTAGCTTTGAAATCCGCAGGTCTGAAAACGGCAGCTTTGAAAACCGCAGCTTTGAAAAGCGCAGGTTTGAAAACCGCACCTTTCAAAACCGCAAGTCTGAAAGCACCAGCTTTGAAAACTGCACCTTTGAAGACCGCAGGTCTGAAAACGCCAGCTTTGAGAAACGCAGCCCTGAAAACCGCACCTTTGAAAACTGCAGGTCTGAAAACCGCAGCTTTGAAAAACGCAGCTTTGAAAAACGCGGCTTTGAACCGCCGCTCTGAAAACGATTTGAAACGCCGGTCTGAAAACGGCAGCTTTGAAAACCACAGGTCTGAAAACCGCAGCTTTGAAAACCGCAGATTTGAAAACCGCAGCTTTGAAAACCGCAGCTTTGAGAACCGCAGGTCTGAAAACCGCAGCTTTGAAAACCGCAGCTTTGGAAACCGCAGCTTTGAAAACCGCAGCTTTGAGAAAACCGCAGGTCTGAGAGGCGCAGCTTTGAAAACCGCAGCTTTGAAAACGGCAGCTTTGAAAACGGAACCTTTGAAAACCGCAGCTTTGAAAACCGCAGCTTTGAAAACCGCAGCTTTGAAAACCGCACCATTGAAAACCGCAGCTTTGAAAACCGCACCTTTGAAAACGGAACCTTTGAAAACCGCAGGTCTGAAAACCGCAGCTTTGAAAACCGCCGCTCTGAAAATCGCAGCTTTGAAAAGCGCAGGTCTGAAAACCACAGATTTGAAAACCGCAGCTTTGAAAACCAGACCTTTGAAAACGGAACCTTTGAAAGCCGCAGCTTTGAAAACCACAGCTTTGAAAACCACCGCTTTGAAAACCGCAGCTTTGAAAACCGCAGCTTTGAAAACCGCAGCTTTGAAAACCGCAGCTTTGAAAACCGCAGCTTTGAAAACCGCAGCTTTGAAAACTGCAGCTTTGAAAACCGCACCTTTGAAAACCGCAGCTTTGCAAGCCGCAGATTTGAGAAAACCGCAGCTTTGAAAACCGCAGCTTTGCAAGCCGCAGATTTGAGAAAACCGCAGCTTTGAGAATGGCAGCTTGGAAAACGGCAGCTTTGAAAACCGCAGCTTTGGAAATGGAAGCTCTGAAAACCGGAGCTTTGAATGCAGTAGCTTTGAAAACCGCCGGCCTGAAAGCGGCAGTTTTGAAAACCGCAGCTTTGAAAACCGCATCTTTGAAAACGGCAGCTTTGAAAACCGCAGCTTTGAAAACCGCAGATTTGAAAACCGCAGCTTTGAAAACCGCACCTTTGAAAACCGCAGCTTTGACAATGGCAGCTTTGAAAACCACACCTTTGAAAACCGCAGCTTTGGAAATGGAAGCTCTGAAAACCGCCGGTCTGAAAGCGGCAGCTTTGAAAACCGCACCTTTGAAAACGGAACCTCTGAAAACCACAGCTTTGAAAACCGCCGCTTTGAAAACCGCAGGTCTGAAAACCGCATCTTTGAAAACCGCACCTTTGAAAACCGCAGCTTTGGAAACCGCAGCTTTGAAAACCGCAGCTTTGAGAAAACCGCAGCTTTGAGAAAACCGCAGGTCTGAGAGGCGCAGCTTTGAAAACCGCAGCTTTGAAAACCACACCTTTGAAAACGAAACCTTTGAAAACCGCAGCTTTGAAAACCGCAGCTTTGAAAACCGCCGCTTTGAAAACCGCACCTTTGAAAACCGCAGCTTTGAAAACCGCACCTTTGAAAACGGAACCTTTGAAAACCGCAGGTCTGAAAACCGCAGCTTTGAAAACCGCCGCTCTGAAAATCGCAGCTTTGAAAAGCGCAGGTCTGAAAACCGCAGATTTGAAAACCGCAGCTTTGAAAACCGCACCTTTGAAAACGGCAGCTTTGAAAGCCGCAGCTTTGAAAACCACAGCTTTGAAAACCGCAGCTTTGAAAACCGCAGCTTTGAAAACCGCAGCTTTGAAAACCGCAGCTTTGAAAACCGCAGCTTTGAAAACCGCAGCTTTGAAAACCGCAGCTTTGAAAACTGCAGCTTTGAAAACCGCACCTTTGAAAACCGCAGCTTTGCAAGCCGCAGATTTGAGAAAACCGCAGCTTTGAGAATGGCAGCTTGGAAAACGGCAGCTTTGAAAACCGCAGCTTTGGAAATGGAAGCTCTGAAAACCGGAGCTTTGAATGCAGTAGCTTTGAAAACCGCCGGCCTGAAAGCGGCAGTTTTGAAAACCGCAGCTTTGAAAACGGCAGCTTTGAAAACCGCAGCTTTGAAAACCGCAGATTTGAAAACCGCAGCTTTGAAAACCGCACCTTTGAAAACCGCAGCTTTGACAATGGCAGCTTTGAAAACCACACCTTTGAAAACCGCAGCTTTGGAAATGGAAGCTCTGAAAACCGCCGGTCTGAAAGCGGCAGCTTTGAAAACCGCAGCTTTGAAAACGGAACCTCTGAAAACCACAGCTTTGAAAACCGCCGCTTTGAAAACCGCAGGTCTGAAAACCGCATCTTTGAAAACCGCACCTTTGAGAACCGCAGCTTTGAAAACTGCACCTTTGAAAACCACAGCTTTGCATACCGCAGATTTGAAAACCGCAGCTTTGAGAACCGCAGCTTTGAAAACGGCAGCTTTGAAAACCGCAGCTTTGGAAATGGAAGCTCTGAAAACCGCCGGTCTGAAAGCGGCAGCTTTGAAAACTGCAGCTTTGAAAACCGCAGGTCTGAAAACCGCAGCTTTGAGAAGCACAGGTCTGAAAACGGCAGCTTTGAGAACCGCAGCTTTGAAAACCGCCGGTCTGAAAGCGGCAGCTTTGAAAAAAAGCACCTTTGAAAACTGCAGGTCTGAAAACCACAGCTTTGAGAACCGCAGGTCTCAAAACAGCAGCTTTGAAAGCCGCAGGTCTGAAAACCGCAGCTTTGAAAACCTGCAGGCCTGAAAACGGCTGCTCTGAAAATTGCAGGTCTGAAAACGGCAGCATTGAAACCCGCAGGTCTGACAATGGTAGCTTTGAAAACCGCAGGTCTGAACACGGCAGCTTTGAAAACCCGCAGGTCTGAAAACCGCAGCCCTGAAAACCGCAGGTCTGAGAACGGCAGCTTTGAAAACCGCAGGTTCCCCATAATTCCCCCATAATGCCCCGAATCGGTCAATTTACGTCAAAAAGGTCACATGTTACTCTGTGTCGGGGGTGGCTCTCAGTAGTGCGGCAGTACACCTTGGGCCACTAAACAGAGAAATTCTCAAACATACCGTCTCGTTGAGCCCAAACTCTTGCACTTTGGAATTTAGCGCATTGAAACACACAAATTTCCATCCCCCCCATGGAAACGATATGTTGGAGCACCGGTACATATTGCAGACCCTGAAAACCCTGCACACCGTGAAACACCGAAAAGTTCAGCTCCGGAACTCAAAAATATGGTCTCCTCCCCCCCCCCATGATCCATACCTCTCTGAAACGACCTTTTCTTGCAGATTTCAAAAAGTATACACATATCCCCCCCCCCAAAGGAAAGAAGTTTCGGCTCATTGGATGAAAAGTTCAGAAAACCCAGGAAAAATGCCAAAACCCACGGCGTTGGCATATTCTGAATATCCCGAGAGATGTGGCGCAGCATTTGCATAGTTTGGCCGAAATCAGTCTCAAACGAATTGGGCAATGGGTTGGCTCTCTTTGGCTTGAATTGCAACTGCACTTTTGGTGGTTTCAGAATGGCCCAAAAGGACACCTACCTCATGCCAGTGTGCACTCAGCTCTGGCAAGCGTGCATGGATTCAGATGCTACATTCCAAAATGGGCCCACTATGGATGAAAGATCAGGGCTGTGCGCCCGCCAAATTCCTGGCGGGGAAAGTTTGTGTGGCGGTGGTGGGGAAATTTACCAGAATTCCTAAAGGGCTACTGTGGGTGTGTCTATCTTCCTTTTGCAACTCCCTCATATTTGGTGGAATTATGGGGAATTACGGGGGATTATGAGGGAATTATGGGGAATTATGGGGCAATTATGGGGAATTATGGGGAATTATGGGGGAATTGAATTCAGCACATCAAAATGCACAAATTTCCGTTCCCCCCTTTTTTCGGCATCGAACCGATATGTTGGAGCATCGGGCCGAGCACCGTAAAAACATTGCACATTGTTGTTCACAAAAAGAGGCAGCAAGCAACACAGGCACCGTCCAAAACGGACAAAAATCTCAAAGATGTCGTCGGTAAGCATACAGACCCAGGGTGTTCCGAAGAGCCCTTTTCAAGGGCTTTCCGAATATACCCACATACCCCTACCTCCCGGACACACAGCGGGCACAAAGAAGGCAACAATGACGACGACCACCGAAAACCCACTGAGTTGGCATAATCATGGACGTCCCTGAGAGATATTGGGTCGTAGTATGCATCACCAGGGATTTTCGAGGGTTCGTGGTGGAGGATGACCAACCTCATTTGTGATTATTCATGATTATTCGTGATTATTATTTGTGATTTTATTCGTGATTTTATTCGTGGTTTTGTTCTACCAAGTTTTTCGTTGTACAGGTTTCTGAGGTGCATCAACAGGAGTTGCATCAGTACCACCACCAGTTGCATCAACTGCATCAGTAGGTGTGTGCTCAGGGGCATTTTGTGCATGTCTGATTCTGCGCCCTAAACAAACCAGGAACCGGCAAAAAATAGATTCGTGATTATTCGTGATTACCTAGGATCCCAGAAAATGTCATTCGTGATTATTCACGATTATTCGTGATTTTGAAAATGGCCGAAATTCGTGGTGGTTCGTGATTATTCGTGATTATTTGTGCCACAAACCCACGAAAATCCCTGGCATCACCAACCTTCCAAACCCCTGTCCCAGGCAAAATTTGCTGTGAATGAATGCACTCATAATGCATATCTCACCCAAGAGCCCATGCCTTCCCCTCCCTGCAAAGTGCACTGTAACACAGTCAAGGCCCAGCACCTGTGGATTAGGTCTTAGCCATATGAAATGCCTTGGGGCAGTATCAGTAGGAAACAGCTTTGAAACATACTGCGCAATTGCAGAAAACATTCAAAACCATACGCCAGAAGTGAAGGGTCGGAAAGGGTCGCCACTGATCCTAGTTTGGAGGCTTTCTCCAAAACACCTACATTTTCCTTCATTTCATAAGTGTTCCTCAGTTTCACTCCATTTCCTCAGTTTCACTCCGTTACTCAGTTTCACTCCATTTCCTCCGTTTCACTTCATTGCTCAGTTTCACTGCATTGCTCAGTTTCACTACACTTCCTCCGTTTCACTTCATTTCCTCAGAATCACTGGATTTCCTCAGAATCACCACATTTCCTCCGTTTCACTCCATGTCCTCAGTTTCACTCCATGTCAGTTTCACTACATTTCCTTGGTTTCACGGCATTTCCTCAGTTTCACTACTTTTCCTCAGTCAAATTACATTTCCTGAGTCATATAACATTTCCTCGGTTCACTGTGTTTCCTCAGTTTCACTACATTTCCTCAATTTCGCTGTATTTCCTCACTTTTGCTGTAAGTTTCTCGGTTTCACATCATTTCCACAGTCTTACTCCATTCCTCCATTTCATGGCATTTCTTCAAAGCTACTACTTTCCCTCAGTTTCACTCCATTCCTCGGTTTCACTCCATTCCTCAGTTTCACTCCATTTCCTAAGGTTCACCCCATTTCGTCCGTTTCACTACATTTTCCTCCGTTTCACTGCATTTACTCAGTTTCACTCCATTTCCTCGGTTTCACTCCATTTCCAAAGTTTCGCTTCATTTCGCTCCATTCCTCGGTTTCACACCATTACCTCCGCTTCGCTACGTTTCTTCGGTACTCAGCACGGCCTCCATTCGAGGTGGCTCCTCCCTCAACCCCTAACTTATAAGCCCCCCTGCTGCACCCGTTTCTCAGCCCCTCCCTTGCAAACTCCACCCTGCTCCTCCCTGACCTGCTCCCTCACAACAGCCCCCATCTGCACTGTGCCCTTACAACAGGACAGACTTTGATGCAAAATAAAAGCCTGTTCTGTTACGTGTCACCAGAAATGTCGCATGGCGCAGCAGCCAACTGACTGGCGCGGGGGTCGGTCAACAACAACGGATGGTCAGTCACCGACAGCACCCACCACTATGTGGTAGCAAATAGCCGCAATCGGTACTCATTCAACCAAATTTGGTCATCAACCCCTGGCAGTTGGCGTTTCACCACCGGCGGTTGGCCAGTAATCGCCAGCTCAGTAAGCCCTCCCTCCTTAAGGAACGTCTCCTGAACAACAGCCGTGCCTTACGCGCGTCGGCATCACACTGCATCTCGCTGCACCATATCCTGATATGCCCACCGTCCGCAACAAGATTTGAGAAAACGTCTGATGATGTCTCATGCTGCAGATTCTCTGCGCTGGCTCCACAAATGCAGCGGCCCTGACGCCCGGGCCCCAGCGCTGCGAGGGTGTCAGGCAGGCAGCGGCAGTTTGGGCGTGGGGCTGTGGCTGAGGGCGCATCAGACAGTGGGTGCATGGCATCAGACGGTGGATGCAGGGGCCTCAGACCTCCAAATCACGCGCCACCATTTTCGCACAGATGGGGTGCAGGCGCGCCTCGTTCTTCCGGAACTGCTCCCTGGCACGCTCTGGCACCACCTTTTTCAGTGCCTTGAACAAGACGCGCGTGAACTTCATGCGGCCTTGGCTTGTGGCGAAGTCCAGCGCATCGGCGATGTTCGCCTCACGTCCGCTGCGGATGCCCAAGAGGTCAAAGCGGTGCCGCAGCTCAGAGTTGAGGGAGCCGTTGTACCCATATGTGGCGCCCAGTGCGTCCAACTGCGCAACGCTAAGGGGTTGGGCCTCAGCAGAAACCTCCAGCGCATCGAGTAACACAATGTGCTCCGCTGCGGTCCAGCCCTTGACGTCCTCCGCCTGCGCAGGCAGTCAGCGGTAAAGAGAGCAGGACTGCAGCAGGACACACAGGTTTCCCTTCATTGGTGCTGCGAACAAGAGCAGCTGTCATCTAGGCCAAGCAAGCGGACACACTGAAGATGCCTACAACACTCTCCAAAGGGAAATTACCGCAAGGAAATGACAAGGAAATTATTGTACTGATTGTTTTGACCTTCAATGTGTAGAGGAACAAATGTGTATCAGGCACAACAAATGTGGCAACTATCATGAGGTTTGGATTTCTGAACGGTGTACTTTATCATGCAGGGATGTTCTCCGTGTGGGTTGGGCTGGTGGGGTCAACAGAGTGTCCAAGTTGCTTGTTTCTTTGGGGGTTGCATTTGGGGATCCAATTTCCAAATGTTTGCCAACAACGTGCACGCGAGGCAAACATTCCCCTAATCCCCAATGCCTTTCTGCAGCAGGGGACACAGTGATGAGCACTGCAAATGGGAGCTGGGCAAAGGGAAGGCAAAGATGGGGAGAGGGCCTGCAGCTTGCGGAAGGGCGGGCTGGGGGTGGCAGCCAGGCAGAGGGGGCGGGAACACAATGGGCCGCATGGGGTACACGCTTCAGCAGTGCACATAGAACAGGAGTGCAGAGGGGCATATGAAGCGTTGCCCTCGAAGGTAGGGCCATGGTCTCCACAGGGGGTGTGGCTTGGACAAGCAGTAGCCGGGGGTGCGGCCCAAAAACATAGCATGCAAACACTAAGACTTGCTCCAGGGACCAAAATCAGCCACAACGACACCTTGGCACCTGGAAACAGCGCAAGCAAACCGTACAACACTTCAAATTCAGTCTCTACGAAAAGGAAACTATTGCACCAAAAAAACCGACAAGAAAAATTTGCTTCCCAGGGGGACCATCAGTTTGGTACGAAATTGATTCGGGGACCAAAAAAATACGCCGTGCGGCACAACTTGTTTGGGCTATCCAGCAACGTGGCTCTGTAACAGCGTCGGCATTGCTGACGCCAACTCTTGATTATCCGTCCTGCACCTTTTCCTCCAAATTTCGCTGACTTCAGTACTGAATCACTCACTGCCACTTTCTGCCCCGCAACGACCCCCCAACCGGGTTCACTGACCTCAGTGCTAGCCCCCGCACTTTGCGACGACTCACTCGACGTTTCATCGGGCGTGTCCCCACCCAAGTCAATGGCCGACGTCACCTCCGGTCTGTTCGGCTCCAGCAACGGATCCAACTCCGAGGCATCCCAACCGGTCGTCGCCGGTTTTACAACGGCAGCAGATTCTTGGGGTGTTGCTTCCTGCCCAGCCGTGCGAGCTCGTCTACCCCACCATTTCCCTCCACATTGAGGTGTGTGAGGGACCCACTTGACCTGAGCGTACTTCCCCGCCCCCTCCCTCAACCAAACGGTTTGCTCCAGTCGGTCTCTGCGTCCCATCTCACCCGTTGCCGTGCGCCACCCACAAGGCGTAGCTTGGCCATGAATCGACGATGGTCGTCACCCTCCAGAATCACTCTGGCACGCCAGCAGCACTTCACAAGGCGTAGCTTGGCCAAGAGGGTGGGGGGGGGGGGGGGTTGCCGAGTAAGTGTGTGACAGGGGGGGGCAGGTATGCGCCTGCTGCTGCCCCCCCCTCTACGCGACCTGCGGCAGTCCCGCTCCCTGTTCCCTGCGCCCCTGACGCAGCCAGCCCTAACCCACGGCCCCCTTCACCGTCGTTCGCACTCGAGTCCAAAACTTTGCTCCATGAGTGCCCTGTCCCCCGCGGCAGCCCCGCTCCGCGTGCCTTGCTGCAGCACCAATCAGACGCATAGAGCGGCACTGCAGCAGGGCACATAGAGCGAGTCATCACGAGGGCACGTCAGGCTCCAGCGAAGTACCATGAGACCGAGGCTCCGCACCGGTACACCGCGTGCGATAGCACACCTGCGGGGACGCCCCATCCAGAAGCCGCCGCGCGAGTGCATTGGCCTGTTCGACGCCGCTGTTGTCGTATGCCGGCTTCTCCGCTGGGAATCCCGGCGCCAGAAACCAGTGGTCCCAGTCCACTTGGGCCGCGGCCTCTGGGAACGCAGCGGTGTACCTGTCGCGGAGCATCGGGGGGTCCGTGTGGCCGTACGCCAGGTCGTCGAAGTACGCCTTCAGAAACGGGCCGAAGGCCCCGTCTCCGCCCGCAAGACGCTCCAAGTGACACACAAATGCAAAGCCCTTTTCATAGGGCACGCAGGAGAACGCATCGTCAGGGTCCGCCCCCTCCGCCAGCTTTGGCGTCAAGGCCGTGTACGAGTGGGTCTCGCCGAAATCCTGGCGGATTGCGGTCTCCAAATCCCTCCAGCCGGACGCACAGTGCAGACCGTACTCCCTGGCCCCGAACATACGCAGCACAATCTTTCGTTCCACAAATACCTAAGACACAGTCATTGCTGAGGGAGGAGGGGGGGGGGGGATGGCACAACGGGCACCCCACATTGCACGCCACATTGTTCGCACACCACAACGTGCACGCCACAATGCCCACCACAATGCCTACATGCATGACACACGCACGCACGCACGCATGCACGCACGGCGCGAACGGGGCACTACACGAGAAATCATTGAGCCAGTCCACTGCCAGTACCCAGTCAGAACATGGCCGTCATCGTGGTATCATCCGAGCCCGTCGTTTTCTGGGGAACTTGGGCGTAGCTTGGACAAAGGGGGCGGGGAGCAGCAAGGACAAGGCAGGGACAGGGCTGGGGCAGATCTCTGAAATAGGGACGGGGGGAGAACACAAAGCACCAGCCGGCCTGTTTCTATCCAACAAAGGGCTGCAGAGGGCGGGTCCCTTTTTGGCAGGAGGCTGCTCTGGGGCAGGAGGTTCGGGGGTTGACCAAGCAAGGCCACACTGCCCTGCCGACAAGGAACAGCAAGTGCCACAATTCAGAGAGGGTATACCCTTTCCCTCCACCTCAGAAAACGTCCATCGGGAAGACTGAATGTTGAGTTCACTGAGGTATCTGGTGCTCAAGAGAGAGAGAGAGAGAGAGAGAGAGAGAGAGAGAGAGAGCAGGACTGCTACGACTGGCAGGGGGAAGCCTGGCGGTCCTTGTTCCCCTCCCCCCACCCACACCCCTCAGACTGGCAAACTTGCTCCTTGACCCCAACTGTCCAAGTCGCCCCTTGTCCAAATTGTACTCCATGTGGGGACCGCCTTTTTTTGATACCAAGATTGTTTCGGTGCCAGTGTTAGTGCACCTCCGGTGGGGAAAAGGGGTGGGCTGGTCTGTGGACGCGACAACCCGCTTCCTCCTCCCCTCGCCCCGCCCTACTTGTTGACAGATAATCCCCGATAGTCCCCCAGTGGCGACCATGTGGGCCCACAGGAAGAGGGCACCGAAGGAGCCGGACAGATTCATTGAGCAGCTTTGGGGATGGGAAGGTTCTGCGTGGTCACGGACACACACAAACACACACCTCACCTTCTGGCACGTGCCTGCACCCACGTCCGCGCACGCCGCACAGGCACCCGGCAAGCACCCAACAACCTCTGGAATAAGAATAATAAAATAATAACCACCAGCCCCTCAACACCCTTTCAGCCCCTTTCCCTCAAACAAGAAATACCGTGAAGCCCTCATTGAGCCAGAAGCACTCCCACGTGCGGTTTGTCACCAGGTTGCCTGACCATGAGTGTGCAATCTCGTGCGCCACGACGTTGGTCAGCGAGCGGTCGCCGGCGATCAGGGTTGGCGTGACGAAGGTGAGGCAGGGATTCTCCATCCCGCCGTAGGGGAACGAGGGCGGCAGGATCAGGAGGTCATACCGACCCCACCGATATTCACCGCAGACATCCTCTGCTGTGCGCAGGTACTGCTCCGTTTCCGCAAACTCCCAGGCGCTCGCTTCCACGACTGCAGGCTCCGCCCAAACGCGGCAGCGGGGGCTGAGGTCGCGACACTCAAGCTCTCCCACGGCGATGGCGATCAGATATGAGGCAACGGGCACTTTCTGATACCATTGGTACTGTGCCCACTCGCCAGAGGAACCCTCAGGTGCCGCACAGTCCGCAGTCGCTTCGTCGACGGCAGACATGACGCAGACAAGGGGCTTTGGGACCTGCAACACGAAAACAGTTGGACAGCCGCACGCATAGACGCAGTGAGCAACACCGTAACACAAAGTTGGGTTCAGGGCTGTCAGAGGGCACAGGCGGCAAGAATGCAGCAGGTGACACGGCGATCAATTGCATTTGCAGGGCTCTGCAACCAATGAGCTTCGTGCCAATTTGCAAATCCTCCTACAATCAGATTTGGATCATACCCCAAAACAGCAACCAGAAAAGAAAGACACAATTCACCAAAGGCCCTCATGAGGGGCCATAAGTTCCTCTTCCTGGGAGTCCTAATGTGTGTCCCACTGTGCAGCCACAGCATTGAGTTTCAGCGATACTCCATAGATTCAATGGCCATCCAGGACGTCGTCTTGAATTCTGGGTATTTTGTTGAGGTAAAAGCCAAAGGTATTTGACTTGGCTATGGCACACTCCTCGTTTTTGCATGGGGGCGGGGGTGGGCAACAACCAAACCTCAGCCACTCCCTTGGCTCGCACCTAAACAGCGAGGCAGGTTGGCAACCGACATGGCCACAATGCCAGATCCGCAGGTGGCATTCTGTGCACCAAAGAACCAAATGCGATGAAAGCAACTTCCATTCCCACAATTGATAAACGTGAGGCCACTTTGCAGGCATGTACATGCAGAACTCTTGAGGTCAGCAGTGATGAATCCTTGTGAAAGAAGGTGCCCACCACTGAAGCATACTGTTGTACGTGTGTTCTGCTGCAAGCGTTTTATGCAGTATTGTGGTCCCACTGTCATGTGGCCATCGAACCTGCATGGCAATCTCACTTATCGATCCTGAAACAGGATTGGGGGAAACGGGGACAAAGCTCATGTAAAATGAGCTCAGCGAAGGTGTAGGTGGAGGTGGAGGTGTAGACTTACCTTGTTTGATACAGCCAACTACCAAGAGCAACTGGATTGCAACCACTCAAAGGCACATAACTTCAAAAAAGACTGGACAAGACAATACAAATTGGTGTTCGAAAAACAGGGTGTGAAAAAAAGTTTGTTGATAATCGGTGCAAAATTCTGGAAGCAATATTGTCCTTCAATCCCCACCTTCTAGTTATAGTTCCCCCCCCCCCCACAACATTATCTTTTGGACACCTGGGCACACCCCCCACCTCCCTGCCGCCGCCTCAGCCTTTATGGCAACCACTCCCACCTGCTGGCACTCGATGGGCCACGCCAGGCCATGCAGCACAGGACACAGGCCGTGTACAGATGGGCACCGGCATTGGTCACCGGATTGAGGGTGCCACCATCGCACTCCTCCACACCACGTGCACCACACACGTGAGCCAATTATGACACAGTGGTCTGTACTACAATCTTTTGCTGGCAATGAGGGGCGCTGTGGTCTACACGTGGAGAGGCAAAGAGATAAGGGCAGATGAGACATGCAACATCAGGGGGGCAAGCAGATGAGATTGGAAAGAGTGGGACAGAGAAATGCATCTAGTCTGGCTGTTGATGGTCGACCGCGTCCCAACCAAAAAAACCCCAAACCATGAGTCCCACCATGCAGCAGGGTGTCAGGGACCTGGACAATGGCGCGGTATGTCGCTTTGTTGGATGGCGAGTCTTGGCAAGGCACCATTGAGCGTGCATGAATGGCCTCGCACTGGGAGAACAGGAACGGGTGTTTGCCAGACTTGGTCTGTGCAAGGGTCAGCCACTGCAAAGCGGAGGCCTCAGAGGATGTGCTGTACTTGACACGGACCACAGCCTGCCCTGCGAAGTCAGGCAGCGGAATCCGGAGCCCCTGGCCAAGTGCAGGGTACGTTACCTGTTGGAGTGTTGATGAGGGTTGGGAGGTTTGTGGGAGGCCTGCTGACCGCCAGGTATTCGTGCAAAGCTGTAGAGGACTGTAGAGGGCACAGATGTCTGTAAGGCTGTGACAGCTACAGAGTGCCAAGATGGTTGTAGCTGTAGGGGGTTGGAAACGGCTGTAAAGGACCGACAAACGGGGGTTTAGGGGTGCAGTATTTCCAGTATGTCCACCTGCTTTCCCTTCAACAAAAAAAGCATAAAAGCTCTGTACTTATGCTGCTGTCCTTTGGTGAACTTCGGCTCACCATGTACGGTTGCTCAGCCTGTGGTGAGGCCGCTTTGGTGCATTGTTTCCGGTGGCGGACTGCCATGCCATAAGAGCTTAAAATCAGACCACCGCCTCTTCCGCCCTTTCGAGCCACGCTACCCCGTCTCCGACATCCAGCGCCATCCCCCCTTCCCCGCCCCTCCGCAGGACGGTCAATTTCTCCGCGCTCCACACCAGGTGGTTGTCCCGTCCATACCTCTGCATCAGGTCCTGTACCACCCTCTGGGCCCTTTCGTCTCGGGCCATGGGCACCGCATCGTCCACGTATGCTTGTGCCGGCGATGTGTGTGGCGCCCTCGCCAGGTGTGGATACTCCTGCGCTATCCATCGCATCAGCGGGAGCATGGCCAGCACGTACAGGAACGGCCCCTCCACCCCGCCTTGTGGTACCCCGCTACCTGGGGTCACCCACTCCGTATAGCCCTTCCCCGTGGCTATGGTGTACCTCCTGGTGCGCAGATACTCCCCGACGAAGTCTCCGTACGGGAGCCCCAGCTGCCTCCATGCCTCCTCTATGAGCCTGTGTGGCGTGTTGGGGAACGCCCCTTTCACGTCCACCGACGCCATGAATGCCTCCAGGTCCTCATCATCCAGGTACATGTCATACAGGAAGCCTGCTTCCTGTGTGGACCTGCCTGGCACTGACCCCGGCATGTTGTCCGGGACAACACCCGCCTCATACAGCCTCCGCTGTATCCTTCCAAAGACCACCATCCACACCAGCTTGGCCTCTGTGACGGCACAGCATATGAGCCTCCAGTTCCCCGGCCGCAGGTGATCCCCCTTCTTGTAGAGGGGCCTCACCTTGCCCCCCCACTCCACTGGGGGCTCGCCCGTGCGCAGCACCTCCGTGATCCTCCCCGCCAACCCATCCAGTTCCGGTGCACCGAGGTTCTGGTATGCCTCCGCCACCAGCTGATCCACCCCTGGGCTTTTTTTCCTCTCCTGCTCTTGGCCTCTTGCACCCTTTTCGTGGCCTGTTTGATCTGTGCCACCCGTCCTGACCCCTCCGCCGTGCCACACGCTTCAACCTCCTCCTGTTGTCTCCTCTTCAGCCCTGCAACCATCTTTGGACTGTGCCTGCGCCTCCCCCGCTTCTCTGCCGAACCCACATTCTTGCGCCGCCTTTCTCATGGCGCTGTGCACATGGTACCCCCTTCTCATCTCTACGTGCACCTGCAAAACCCACTGTTGCCATCTTTCCGATTCCTCATCCTCAGGCCACTAGTGGGGGCAGATTCACCCCCTCGTCCCCCCGCTCCCGCTCCTTCCCTTCTTCGTCCTCGGGCCCCTCCACTCGCACCTCCACCGTCACCATCATGGGGCAGTGGCCTTTCCTTTCTTTCATCTCTTCTTCCCCCACCATATACCCCGCCGTGACCCCACGCACCCACTGTGGGTCCGCGTACACTGCATCAATCCGTGACTCCATGCTTCCTCCTAGATGATACAGTCCTGGACCCTGCTTCCCTAGATCATCCGATTCTAGGTCGCTTCTCCCCGTGTGCCCTGGATGCTCCAATTCAGCGCTCAAGGCAGCGCTGGTCTCCGTCCCTACAGCCTTTGCTTCTCCTTGGCAGCCTTGGATGATCCGCCCCTGGGCCGTGCTGCTTTCAATGATCCAATCCTGGGTCGCTTCTCTCCGTGTGCCCTGGATGCTCCAATCCAGGGCTCTGGGCGGTGTTGGTCTCCTTCCACACGGCCTTTGCTTTTCATCGGCTGTCCAGGTTGATCCAGTCCTGGGCCCTGCTCCCCTTGATGATCCAATCCTCGGTCGCTTCTCCCCGTGTGCCCTGCATGCTCCGATCTAGGGCTCAGGGCGGTGTTGGTCTCCTTCCGCACGGCCTTTGCTTTTCATTGGCTGTCCAGGTTGATCCAGTCCTGGGCCCTGCTCCCCTTGATGATCCAATCCTCGGTCGCTTCTCCCCGTGTGCCCTGCATGCTCCGATCTAGGGCTCAGGGCGGTGTTGGTCTCCTTCTGCTCGATTTTTGCTTCTCTTCTCAGCCCCGGTTGTTCCTGTTCTGGGCCCCGCTCCCGTGGATGATCCAATCCTGGGTCGCTTCTCCCCATGTGCCCTGGATGCTCCAATCCAGGGCTCCAGGCAGCGTTTGTCTCTTTCCGCACGGCCTTTGATTCTCCATGGCAGCCCTGGATGTTCCAGTCCTGGGGCCTACTGCCCTGGATGATCCTATCCCGGATCGCTTTTTCCCCCCCTGTCCCCCTGGATGCTCCTATCGAGGGACCTGGGCGGTGTTGGTCTCCTTCCCCGCGGCCGTTGCTTCTCCTTGGGTGCCCTAGATGTTGCTATACTGGGCCTTGCTTCTGTTGTAATCCTATCCTGGGTAGCTGCTCCGCGTGTGCCCTGGATGCTCCAATCCGGTGCTCCGGGCGGTGTTGGTCTCCTTCCCCTCGGCCTTTGCTTCTCCATGGCAGCCCTAGATGATCCAGTCCTGGGCCATGCTCCCCTGGACGATCCAATCCTCGGTCGCTTCTCCCCGTGTGCCCTGGATGCTCCAATCTAGGGCTCAGGGCGGTGTTGGTCTCCTTCCGCACGGCCTTTGCTTCTCCATGGCAGCCCTGGATGATCCAGTCCTGGGCCCTGCTCCCTTGGATGATCCAATCCTGGGTCGCTTCTCCCCATGTGCCCTGGATGCTCCAATCCACGGCTCTGGGCGGCGTTGGTCTCCTTTCGCACAGCCTTTGCTTCTCCTTCGCAGCCCTGGATGATCCAGTCCTAGGCCCTGCTTCCTTGGAGGATCCAATCCTGGGTCGCTTCTCCCCGTGTGCCCCGGATGCTCCAATCCACGGCTCTAGGCGGTGTTGGTCTCCTTCCGCACGGCCTTTGCTTCTCCATGGCAGCCCTAGATGATCCAGTCCTGGGCCTTGCTCCCGTGGATGATCCAATCCTGGGTCGCTTCTCCCCGTGTGCCCTGGATGCCGCAATCCTCGGCTAAGGGGGGTGTTGGTCTCCTTCCGCACGGCCGTTGCTTCTCCATGGCAGCCCTGGATGATCCAGTCCTAGGCCCTGCTCCCAATAATTAACCAATCCTGGTTCGCTTCTCCCCGTGTGCCCTGGATGCTCTAATCCAGGGCTCAGGGTGGCGTTGGTCTCCTTCCGCACGGCCTATGCTTCTCCATGGCACCCCTGGATGATCCAGTCCTAGGCCATGCTCCCTTGGCTGATCCAATCCTAGATCGCTTCTCCCCTTGTGCCGTGGATGCTCCAATCCAAGGCTCAGGGCGGTGTTGGTCTCCTTCCGCACGGCCTTTGCTTCTCCATGGCAGCCTTGGATGATCTAGTCCTGGGCCCTACTCCCCTACATGATCCAATCCTGGGTCGCTTCTCCCCGTGTGCCCTGGATGCTCCAATCCAGCGCTCCGGGCAGTGTTGACCTCCTTCCGCACGGCCTTTGCTTCTCCATGGCAGCCTCGGATGATCCAGTCCTGGGCCGTGCTCCCCTGGATGATCCAATCCTGGGTCGCTTCTCCCCGTGTGCCCTAGATGCTCCAATCCAGGGCTCAGGGCGGTGTTGGTCTCCTTCCACACGGCCTTTGCTTCTCCATGGCAGCCCTAGATGATCCAGTCCTGGGCCATGCTCCCCTACATGATCCTATCCTGGGTCGCTTCTCTTTGTGTGCCCTAGATGCTCCAATTCAGGGCTCTGGGCGGCGTTGGTCTCCTTCCGCACGGCCGTTGCTTCTCCATGGTAGCCCTGGATGATCCAGTCCTGGGCCCTGCTCCCAATAATTAACCAATCCTGGTTCGCTTCTCCCCGTGTGCCCTGGATGCTCCAATCCAGGGCTCAGGGTGGCGTTGGTCTCCTTCCGCACGGCCTATGCTTCTCCATGGCAGCCCTGGATGATCCAGTCCTAGGCCATGCTCCCTTGGCTGATCCAATCCTAGATCGCTTCTCCCCTTGTGCCGTGGATGCTCCAATCCAAGGCTCAGGGCGGTGTTGGTCTCCTTCCACACGGCCTTTGCTTCTCCATGGCAGCCTTGGATGATCTAGTCCTGGGCCCTACTCCCCTACATGATCCAATCCTGGGTCGCTTCTCCCCGTGTGCCCTGGATGCTCCAATCCAGCGCTCCGGGCAGTGTTGACCTCCTTGCCCTCGGCCTTTGCTTCTCCTTGGTAGCCCTAGATGATCCAGTCCTGGACCATGCTTTCCCGGATGATCCAATACTGGGTCGCTTCTCCCCGTGTGCCCTGGATGCTCCAATCCAGGGCTCAGGGCGGTGTTGGTCTCCGTCCCCACCGCCTTTGCTTCTCCATGGCAGCCCTGGATGATCCAGTCCTGGGCCCTGCTCCCGTGGATGATCCAATCCTGGGTCGCTTCTCCCCGTGTGCCCTGGATGCTCCAATCCAGGGCTCCGGGCAATGTTGGCCTCCTTCACCTCGGCCTTTGCTTCTCCATGGCATCCTTGGATGATCCAGTCCTGGACCCTGCTTCCCCGGATGATCCAATCCTGGGTCGCTTCTCCCCATGTGCCCTGGATGCTCCGATCCAGGGCTCAGGGCGGTGTTGGTCTCCGTCCCCACAGCCTTTGCTTCTCCATGGCAGCCCTGGATGATCCAGTCCTGGGCCCTGCTCCCGTGGATGATCCAATCCTGGGTCGCTTCTCCCCGTGTGCCTTGGATGCTCCAATCCAGGGCTCCGGGCAGTGTTGGCCTCCTTCCGCACGGCCTTTGCTTCTCCATGGCAGCCCTAGATGATCTAGTCCTGGACCCTGCTTCCCCGGATGATCCAATCCTGGGTCGCTTCTCCCCGTGTGCCCTGGATGCTCCAATCCAGGGCTGAGGGCAGTGTTGGTCTCCTTCTGCACGGCCTTTGCTTCTCCATGGCAGCCCTGGATGATCCAGTCCTGGGCCATGCTCCCCTGGATGATCCTATCCTGGGTCGCTTCTCTTTGTGTGCCCTGGATGCTCCAATCCACGG
The DNA here is from genome assembly GCA_964036045.1 of Eutreptiella sp. 'Long Island Sound 2002'. NCBI lineage: Eukaryota > Euglenozoa > Euglenophyceae > Eutreptiales > Eutreptiaceae > Eutreptiella > Eutreptiella sp. 'Long Island Sound 2002'. The sequence goes on along the minus strand of OZ038389.1, from coordinate 44,399,628 downwards.
CTCTGGGCGGCGTTGGTCTCCGTCCCCTCAGCCTTTGCTTCTCCATGGCAGCCCTGGATGATCCAGTCCTGGGCCCTGCTCCCAATAATTAACCAATCCTGGGTCGCTTCTCCCCGTGTGCCCCGGATTCTCCAATCCAGGGCCCCGGGCGGTGCCCCTGCCTTGTCACCGCACTGGGGGGGACCTGAGCACACATGACAAGACGAAAATTGGCGAAAAGTGGTCACCAAACTTGAAGGGGCGATGGGAGAACATGGCAACGGTCAGTCTTTGTATAAACCATCTCTGTGTCCCAGTCCATCTCCAATAGCCGGCGCGAACGCCCCCCCTCATAACCCCCTGTACCTCCCCCCCATGCCCTGCTCCCCATGGTGCGATAGCCTGTAACCTGCATGGCACTGTTTGAGGGATCTTCAAGGTACGTGGGGTACCAGGTTACGATGGGGGACCCAAGCAACCACCAGAAACGCCATGCAGGTCACAGGGTAATCAGCGATGGTGAATGTCACTCAACTGTTGTCATGTGCACCGCAACCCTAAACGGGTTGCCTTAGGCATTGGGTGTCAGGTGTGCAACTGTTTGCAGGCAAAGCCCAACTTTCGGGGGATCATTCTCGACTGTTCACGGGTGCAGCCCTATTTTCATTCCAGAGGACACTGCTTGACTGTTGGTGAGTGCGGTCTAACTATCGGTGGCCACTATTCAACTGTTTGCAAGTACAGCCTACTTTCCGTGGCCGCAAGTTAACTATTTGCGGGTGCGGCCTAACTTTCAGTGGGTGTTACTAAAATGTTTGCCCGCAATACCCCACACGTGCCCCCCAGCCCCCGCAATGTGTGAGCTCGAGATGGACATGGATCTAGAGGTAACGGCCCACAAGGACAACATACCTTGGCTAATCCAACCCTGGCCACACCTTCCGCGGCGGACCTGGTGTAGCAGCTCGCCCTAGGCGGCGATCACTGGGGCCTCAATGTGCGAGGCCCTGCCACCAACCAACCGCCGCACGCCACATGGGGTTTCGAGTGGGTTAAAAAAAAAAAGCGCTGTACCTGGTTTCCTAGGTTGGTTGGGTTGTGGACGCTTCTGGGCGGTTGCAGAGGCTCCGAGATGGTGGGTATTCACACGGGTGTGAGGGGACAACCTCGTCCCAAGAGTACGCTGCTGTGCACTCCACGCTGTCTTGCAGCACAAAGACGCCATGGATTGTTAGGCCACTGGTATCAAGGACTACTTGTGTGGGTGGGATACCGTCGCGCGGGACGCAAGTGTAGTCACAATGGCCTCGCAGAACATGTGTCTGAAAATCCACGACCCAATGCACTGCATAGTGCGACACCCGCGCCTCGTCTGCAGACTTGAAGCAGTTGCTACTGGGATCAAGGGACATGCTGGAACCTAGAGACAGAGGACAGTTAAAGCATGCAACAATGGGGGTGTGCAAATGCTGGGTCTAACTATTGACCCCAGAAAATAGAGCAGTAGGCACCTACTCAAGGATTTTAGCAGAGCAAACCGGCACTGATTCCTCAAAGAGGCAAAATCTTGTGGGCTGGATGGACTAGCAAGCACGCCCTAGACACAAACTGCACACTATTGGTGTTGTTGTTGTTGTTGTTGTTGTTGTTGTTGTTGTTGTTGTTGTTGTTGTTGTTGTTGTTGTTGTTGTTGTTGTTGTTGTTGTTGTTGTTGTTGTTGTTGTTGTTGTTGTTGTCGTTGTTGTTGTTGTTGTTGTTGTTGTTGTTGTTGTTGTTGTTGTTGTTGTTGTTGTTGTTGTTGTTGTTGTTGTTGTTGTTGTTGTTGTTGTTGTTGTTGTTGTTGTTGTTGTTGTTGTTGTTGTCGTTGTTGGTGTCTTTGTAATCCAACAATTCATGGAACGTCATGATCGGGTCTCGACAATGTGGATTCATACGCATGTCATTGAGAAGAAAGGACGCGGATGGATAGATTGGGGGAGGAGGAAGGGAGATAAAACTGCAGTGAAAAATGAAAGAAGAAGAGAAAGGGTTTGGATTTTTAGGTTAGTTACAAAGTCAATCAAGCAGAGCATTGTTTGGTTGTTTAACAGGAGCATTGCAAGAGGGAGAGTCACTTGACGGGTGAAGGGAGTGCAAGCATGGGCACACAGGAAGCATCTGCGGCAAAAATGCATCACCAGTTGTGCATGAATGGGCTGTAAACTCGATCACTCATGAATGGGCTGTGCGCAATCACTTGGCTCAGGTGCCACTTGTATCCCTGCCCTACATCTTTCCACCTCTCTCATCGTGTCGGATCATTTTTTGCTCCCATGACACGATACTTGGGTATTTGATGAAGAGTTTTCATCAAAAGGGAGACAAAGAAAAGCAACAAAAACCACAATGCCCCCCCCAAAAAAAACTTTTCAATAAGGGGTATGGGGATTCCTTATTCATGCTATTCTACAAAAGGCAATGGGCCAACACTGGTGCATCGCGCATGGTAAATACCTACTTTTTCACACCCGAGGGCTCAGGCATCATTCCCTCTCCCGTGACAGTCAAATCGTATTTTTTTCACTAGGAGCCAAGCCCCGGGTGTACCAGGTCTCTTGTATTTCGGTCCCGGAATGGGTTGTGCCCTGTTTCCAAACTGAAACAAGCCGCACCCAATGAGCCCACTTTTACGTTTCCATTTTCAACCGTTTTTTTTTTGTTTGTTTGGTGACAGCGTTCATCATTTGGTGACATCATGATGTTGCCAAACTAGGGCTTGGGCTTTGGTTGAGGTTCCCTTTTGCGCCCCAAAAACATTGCCCAATTGGGTCCGTTAAAGCATACTTTTCCAAGTGGGTCTCTTATCGTTTTGGTCGGGGAACACTGTGTACGTTGTGCAGTTTGAGTAGAATAAAAGCAAACTTTCATCCAATTCCAAATACACTACATCCACTAAACATAGCTCGCATGTCATGCGTGACATCATATATTCATTCCATGGGTCCTCCATCAATAATCCTTTGATGGTCAGCTTGCAATCAACCCAGGATTTAATGATGCCAAGCCTTCTCATGTCCATTCAATGGTATAAGTTTTGGATTGAGCACAGAACACTGCTAGCCAAAACCTTCCTTTCCCCATATATTTCAAACTCAAGCAAAAATTGCAACTAAATCTCGAGTCATACCAACCGTTCACTCCAAACCCTCACATGTCGAAGAACTTGGGACTGAGGTCGAGTGAGGGTCCCAACGCGGAGGTTGTTCAAGGGAAAGAGGGCTACAGAGCTACGTCAGCAAAACCAGCAGCAAAACACTCATCGGCGATAGACCGTATCAGAAGAGTTGGAAGCGTGTCCGTGTGTCATCGCCGTCCTTTATCTTTCATGTCTTGCACCCTCTCATCTCGTGGTATTTCCCATTGGCAGGGCCACAGCAAACCATCTCAAGTTTGTAGCCTTGCTTGTGGTTTGTAACCAAGGTAAGCTTGAATGCCTCTCTCTCATCCTCATTTCTACCAGCTCTCCGAATATGTTTGCTAGCCCAAGTGGCGCAGCCGTCCACGGAAATTTTGGGTTTCACAGGTGCAAAATAATAGCCATGCGACCTCCCCATCGCAAACTGCAGAGTACCCCAATTTGAAAGGCGGAACCTGTTTTTTTCTGAATGGGCTATGGACGTCCATACAGATCTTTTAGCCTTGAATTTAGATAGTAATTTACCGCCAGGAATTTAGATAGTGATGCCAGACTATGCCCATCTCCATGACACACTAGCGTGTTCTATGTTTCTGAATTTTGTGTTGCCGCCAATTGCACCGGCAGTGTTGCTATGCTGTGCAGTGCATGCTCCATGGAAGCAACCCAACATTTGTGCCAGAATCGACGAAAAAAACATCCTTGTCGCTCAAAAATGTTTCAAAAGTACTTAGAAGGCTACGTTGCGCATGAAGGGGTAGCTTTATCCCTCCTGTGTAGAGAATCTCCAAAAACAGTTGCCGTTTGCACCGCAATTGCCGCCCTGCGAAGGAGAAACTTTGAAGGTAGAAAATGCATCGCCGCGTTCGCCTTTGTTCCTGCATATTTTTTTGCTCTCGGCACCGTAATGTAACATGGAAAATCCAATGAAATTGTCTGATTTTTGAGACCTTTGGCTAATCTTGGGATTGAGCGTGTTTCATAAAATTGAGGACAATTAGTTGTTATCATGGCGATAAGAATCCCTATTCTCCCAGATTAATGGAAGGATCAGCGACCTATTTCAGCTTGCATGAGCTGCATTAATCATCCTCAAGCTTCCTTTGCCTATTCTATCTAGTCATTATTTCTCAACTTCTTGATGGCCTCTCCTTGCGACTTGTTTCAGGGGGCTGTTGCGCCAAACCCTGAAGAAAATGCAGGATGAACAATTCGATTTCATCAAACACGTGCAATATCACTGGAATTCTCCGGGACACCTTGGCAATGTCTCTCTGTCCAGCACTATTGTGTGTACGTTTTGCGCACTGCTTCAATTGCATTCTACATTGGGACAAGCGTTCTTGGACCACCATCAACAAGATTGTATGCCTTTTGAGTGGCTGGTTGGAGTTGTATTGCGGTTGCTGAGAGGAATTGTTTGACCTTCAATGGGGCTTGATCAATGGTACCTTTGGGGAATGAATTGTTTGGCAGCATCATTTCTTAAACACGGGAAAATCAATGCTTTGTGGCACTGTGTTAAAATTGCCTCCCCTCATAAACACCGTGCTTATCATTCTTCAGTGAGGACTGCAGCATGCTGAAATACAAAACACCCACATCAGGTTGGTTATTCAGCTGATCTCCCTAGGCTCTCAAACAGTCAAATGGTTTAACAAGAGCAATTCAAATTCTTTGTACCTGCCCACGTAATGTTAATTTTCAACTGCAACCTGTTTCAAATAGTCAAATTGGTTTGTTGCTCACTGCACTTTTTTTGTTTGTCTGCTCACTGCACTTGGAACCACTTGACCTGCATCCAATCCACTTGACTTGAAAACAAAGCATCCAATCCACACTTAGTAGGTACGGCATTCTTTGCAGAAACACATGAAAGCATTTTTTTTTCGCACCCCCTTGAAACAACAAATGCATCATAAATCGGACCCACCATGTCACAAATGCTACACCCCAAAAGAGGAGTTGCAGCTTTGGGGAGGTGGGGGGTCAGAACCCCACAGCACCTCAAAATGCAGAACTGTTGTCCCCAGGGGCTTGTGCATCTGGGACAATGAGCCCAGGCTGAGGGCCAGACCAGCAGCTGAAAGCAGCCCCTTATCTTGGACCCACCTCTATGCAAGCCCTGTCTCCACAGCACTGAAACCCTGCCCCATGGGCCCCATTGCAGTGCAGCGAACCCTGGTCTTTGTGAACATCGAAATTGGTACAAATTGCTGCCCAGGGTCGTCACTTTCTAGGGCTCTCCAGACCAGCAGAGTGGGTTTGTGTCATGCCAAAGGGGGCTTTGTGACATACTTGCCTCCCCAATCACAACTTGCCCCAATGTTGGGGACGAGTGCCATTGGGTGTGAATGACTATATTCGAATTTGGCATCATTTTGGGAATGCCAATGCATTATGAACACAAACTTCATGGCACAGAAGCGGTTGCTCAGACAGAAAAAAGTGGGAGAGAGGCGTCAGCTTTCCTTGGCACGCCAAACCATTAAAATCAATTGCCTTCAGCAATGTAAACAACTGCAAGCATGCATTCCATTGCTCTCAGCAGAGTTCTCGCTCAAAAGGTAGAATCCCCACCAAATGGGTGGAGTGCATGGGCATCGATAAGACTGTGCATATGGTGCCCCGATAATACACACCAAGACAACTGCCAAATGCCAAGCTTCGCAGCAGTCCTTTGTGTTGCGCAGTCAGGGCCAGCTCTTGTGCTGCTTTGGAGACAAGCATCATTGCACCGAGCAGCCTGTCCACAAGTTGAGAGGCCCACAAGCCCCAACTTAGGGTGGCAGTGTCAAGACTTGACTTAAGTTGCAGTGGCCACTGTGAGCAATGCCCAATCAAGGTGGAGGGCTCCTGTTAAGCCCCAGTCCCAGCTGCATCCTTCGCCTGCTTGATGACATGCGCGTTGGGCCAGATTCGTACCATTCCATCCTCAGACCCCGACGCATATGCCATCGAGTCTGGGGCATACCGCACCGTGAACACTGAGGGAAGGCAGGAAGGTGGCTGGTGCAGGGCAAGTAGATGATGTGCACACATGGGCCCATATTGCGGAAGGAGGACTTTGAGCAGGTTCAATGAACGAGACTGACCAAAGGACATTAGCAGAAATCAGTTGGCCAGCTCCATGTTGAATTATCGAGGGAAGTCCGCTTCCGCTCCGATCCACCCACAGATTATCAGTCGACAAGCAGGCGGGGCGGGGTGGGGGAGGCGGTTGCACGCCGTGAGCGTGGGGGGGGGTGCGCCATAAAGGCTGAATGAATGTGCCGATTTGTACTTCCGGGCGTACGTACGTGTGCGCCTTTTAAGGAAGGAATCCTCCACTCAAAGATCGGTGGGTTGGTTGCCCACACGTTGGGTTGGGGGTGAAGAGGGAGGGTCCAGAAAAACTGCGAGAGGTGGGCAGCCCAGATGGGCTACCTAACAGTCGGAGGGAAATCTGTTTTGCTGTGTGACAGTGGGACAGTTGTCCCGCTACTCCCAGGTGCTGTGTCTGCCCCTAGGTGTCCCTCACATGCCGGCGCTGGTATTCTCCAGACAAAGTCTTTCTCAACAGTTAAATTTGAGGGTGCTCACCACCGCTGATGTGGGAACCGTAACACGGGGCCAGAGGTTCCGGGTTACCAAGTGTTAGGGTGGGGGGAAATTGGTTTGCGCGTGGGGGGAGGGGTGTCGTTCGGGCCCCTTTCCCAGAGCTCCCCCCCTTCTGGGCTCCCGTGACGGGGACCCCGACAGGCCGACCGGGGAGGGCGGGGGGGGGGGGGGGGGGTTCCTGAGGTACCCCAACATATTTGACTCAAAATGATCCCCCGATGCGCTGATCATTTTGAGGGATGTATCATGGGGGGAATTTTTCTTTGAAAAAAAAAATTCTTCTGGGCCGCTTTGCAGCGCAGGTGGTGAGTCATCATTAGAGTTTTTAGACTAGCCTCTTTGGACTGGCCTGTTACGAGAGCCCTTTTCCCAGACCCCCCCCAGCTCCTTCTGGGGGCTCAAACGACCCCCCCCCCCTCCTGTGCAAGCAAATTTTCCACCCCCCTTACCCATCAGTGGTGCGCAGCATGCTCAGGTATTTTGCCAGATGTTTCAGGGATTTACCGCCCGTGCAGCGTGCAGCGGGCGCTTCTCCCACCAAGGCCCTGCTGCGGGGCCTAGGCAGCGCGCTGCAGTGGGTGTTCACCCGACCAAAGCCCTGCTGTGGGGCCTCGGCAGTGCTTTGCGGTGGGTGTTTGTCCTATCAGGGCCCTGCTGTGGGGCCTCGGCAGTGGGTGACAGTGGGTGGTTGTCCTGGCCTGGGCAGAGCGCTGCAGTGGGTGTCTGTCTGCCCAACCAACGCCCTAAGGAGGAGCTCAGGCAGTGCGGTGCAGTGGGTGGTAGTCCTACCAAAGCCCGGCTGCGGGTCTAGGTAGTGTGTTGCGGTGGGTGTTTGTCCAACCAAGGCCCTGCGGTAGGGCCTAGGCAGTGCGCTGCAGCGGGCATGTGTTACACCAAGGCCCTGCAGTGGTGGGGGGGCTGGCGGGGCGGGGGCACAACATATCATACCTCAAATTGATTGCCACATAGCGCTGGTCATTTTGGAGTACATACGCCAGGAGGGGGCCGCCAAGTGGGGGTACAATGCACAAGGGTCATAATGCCACTCAATTAGGGCAAGGGGAAAAAAGTGCGGATTGATGGCTGCAACACCCCTGCTGTATGGGGGCCCAACAAAAATGCGTGTTCTGGTACCATGCACCAGGTCGTTTGAGCCCCCGCCCCAAAAAAAATTTCCGGTGCCTTCGGCGCCCTTTTCTGGTGACCTTCATTGTCGACACTGGGGGCTAACCCTCAAAAGGAGGGGGGGGGGAGTCGCCTGCATCATGAGGGGCGGATGGAAACAACAGACGCCATCATAGAGGCGCCATGCGTTGTTTGCTGGAGGTGTCAACGAGCATCCGGACGCTGTCAATGGGCTCCCACTGGTGGCAATTATCTCCCAATTTATCTCGGGCAGTTCGGAGCTAATCGCTCTTTAGTTTTGCCAGTTGCCAGCGGTTGGAGGCAGATCACCGGCGGTTGAAAGCTAATCCCCGGCGGTTCGGTTGAAGGTAAATCGCCGACGGTGAAAGCTCTACGCCGTTTATTGCCCAACTGGAGGGGACACTCCTCGCTCGGGATCGTTCAACCCGTCGGCCTAACCGATTCTGTTTGCGAACATACCTGTCACACACCCACGAGAAGTGAAACGGGGGTGTAGAAGAAAGAAAGGGGGAGGCGGGGTGACATGCCTGGGCCATGATGTCCGCGATGCACCTGGAGCTCATTGCCGCTGTTTTTGTCATACTCCTTCACCTTCAGTTTGCTGCCCAGCGCAAAGAGCTGTCCGTTGGGGGCTATGGCAGCGCACTCCACCTCCTCGAGGAAGGGATACTGCCGCACCATGCTAAGGTCGATGGGGTTCAGCAAGGTGACGGCATTCTTGGTGGCCACCACCAAAAGGTTTGTGGCCTTGCTGTACTCCAAATTGTTGAGGTCGGGGGCCTCGTAGGTGCTCGTGCACGTTTGTGACCGGAGATCCCAGCGCTTGACAGTGTTGTCACTGGAAGCAGAAAATACTGCATCTGGGGAGCCCTTCTCGAAGAGGGCTGTCTTCAGCGCAGCCCCATGTCCCTCTGCACAAACACAAGACAGGGGTGACGAAGAAGCACCGCATTACCAAAAGTAAGACTGCAGGATAGGAATCCAAGGCCCAATTTAGAGGCCCATGGGCCCTCTCCTACCCATCCATCCACCAGCGCCCCATGTGGCAGGGGGGGGGGGGATGCCAAGGGCTTAGTAAGTCATGGAACAAATACAAATTGCAGCAAGGACTGCCACCTAACTGACCACGTTCCCCCCTCCATTCGTGCGCAAGAAATGGCTGACTGGCAGCTCTAAACCATCCAACTTATGTACAAATGAGGGATGCCCATCTGAAGCCTGTTACTTGCACCCCCAAATCCGATCTCATTCCCCTCTAAGAAACACATTCGCTTGCGGTCCGAGGTAAAACTGAAGCCAATTGCTTAACTTTAGTTGGTACTTCCAGGTGCACGCAGTGGTTTGAGTGGAGGCTGCGCCATAAAGGCTGAGTGAGTATGCTGGTTGGTACTTCCAGGTGTAGGGGTTCGCCTTATGAGGGAATCCTCCATGCTACCAATTGGGTTGGAGTTGAAGGGGGCAGGTTCAAAAAATGCGAGAGGTGGGGATCCCACTCATGATGCCACCGTGACGGATGGGAGCGGGGGCAAAGCCCACAAACATTTACTGTGGTCCTGGCAGTTTGCGGCCTCAACCGACTTCTCGCCATTCGCAAATATCCACCAAAACGCTGTGGTGGCCCACCGTTTCTGTCTCTCCATTGATGGAGGGTTGAAACCTTAGCACATTAGGGGTCTCGGGCAGTAATATCCAGGGCAGAGCACCAACACTCTGCCCCAGCGGAGTGCCCTGTGGCTTAACGAGTGCAGACAGACTGGCACTCAGCCAGGCCATCCTTTGCCAACGCATACATGGGAGCGACACCTGGCAGGGGGAGGGGGTATTAAGGCCGCTTGGTGACTGTGTAGCGCAACCATATCTCGTGCTTGTCTGGTGTGTCCTGCTTTTTGTTGATCAAAACCGTTTCTGTCTCTCGGAAGTGGGGGATGAACACTTTGTTTTCAACGATCAAAATGGAATGTGAGTCCAACTGCTCCCCAATGCATCATTGCCGCTCTGGTGTCCACTTGCTTTTGGAAAGGGGCTGGGGGTCACGGATCGCATCGGAGTGGAAAGTATAAAGAAACCACCTTCTCCACAACATTCGTTGTGTCGGCTGCATGGCCTCAATGGTCTTCAATGGTCTTCAGCTTACAGCTCTCCACCTGCCTCATACAGGGCATACTGAGAGAAGCTTGTAATGGGACACAGCACCCAGTGTGTCTGGGCTCAGAAATATGGAGTGAGGCGGTCAATGCCAACACCTGCACACCACTGCTGTACCGGAGTGTGTTTGCTGCGGCAGGTGCAATTGCAGACCGGATGAAAGCTCATCAATTAATTGCCGTCGCACCGGAAGTGCTGGGGCGTGATGCCCTGACCCCTCCGAAGGATGATTATGGGTTTGTCCCCAATTCTGCGGAGTGCATAAAACGACATGTTCAAATTTGCCCTGAAATGGACGCCCTTAACCATACCTTCTATGGCACAAGCCCCGCTCCACCTTCAAGGGTTTAGAACCCACCTTGGCCAAATTGCTTTTGGACTTTTGGAAAAATTGCCAAACATGCCAATTTCATAAAGCTTTTATGTCTCCCTATCTCCAGGACGATATTGTCACATCTCGGTACCAGACACACGTAGACGAACGTCCACGAAATGCCCGCGCACACGAAAGCACCCAGTTTCGTGACCCCCATCTCGAATGAACACAAGAAGACATCATGCTGTGCCTGGGTTTACGATGATTGCTCATGTGTGCACGCTGCTGTACCCTAGGACCTGCTGCTGGGTGTCCGCTGAATCATGCGGTCAAAGGGGCAGGCACAGGACAGTCCACTTTGGGATTCCAGCCCATACGATACTTTGGCTGAAGTCTGCTTCAACCCACATACCCCCTTGTCTCCTCCACCCGACCACCAACTAGGGGCAACACAAAGGATAAGGAACCTGCCTCAACGCCACCGATTTCTGAGACAACAAAATTGTTAGGATTGAGACTTCTTTCTCTATGATGAGATGCACTCTCTCGTGGTAGATGATTGCACAACTTGTTGGTTCTTTGTGGGGCCCACTTCTCTCAGTTCTGGACCTCCACCTGCTGCAAAAGGGCGGGAAGAAAATTGCTTTGCAGGGGGGGGATGGCACGGAAGCCCATTTCTCCAACCCCCCCCTCCCCCTCCTTGGTCGCCGTGCCGGGAGGGGGGTGTGGGCTGGGGCTGCCCTACCTGCCGTGCGGGGGGGGAGGGGGGGTCCGACCCCAACATACATGGCTCAAAATGATCCCCACGTCGCGCTGATCATTTTGACTACACATATGTGGGGGAACATTTTTTCGTGAAAAAAATTTTTCCGGGCCAAAATTTGTGTTCCGGCGCCTTTGGCGGCAACATCCGTCCTTAGACAAAACAAAGGGCCCGGCACAGAAGCCCATTTCTGGAACGCCCCCCCCCCCCCTCCTTCGCCGGGCGCCCATGCCATCCCCCCCCCGCAAAGCAATTTTCGGGCCGCCAAGTGGTGATTGCATGCGGCCAGTTGAGGCTAAGAGAGTGCAATGGCATCCACTCTGCCATCTTCTGCAAAAAGCCAGTGACTTCAAATCCGACTTCGGAGGCAGTTTTTAGAGGGTAGGGGCTTAAGCACCAACTCACAACTGCATCTGCCCAACTGTGCATCAATTGTCTGAACGTTTTTCTGCAACATCCGCAGCAGATACAAAGGTGGTGGTCACGGGACTTTTTTTGACAAAATTATGGTGGAAAATTTTCGAATACATCCCCGCAGCTGTTGCCCAGATACAACCTGTACAATGTACGATCCACAGGACATTTGTAACAACAGGGGTCATCCAATTTTTCCAAACCTAACTTCTGCCCCTCCCCCACCCCTGCAAATTGAAACATTGTAGGGCCGATCTGTGGGGGCATTTCAGTGTACTTCTGGATGCCCACAGCGTGAGGGGATGGCCGCAAAACACATTCAAATCACAGAGCAGGGCTACAGCAGGGCAACAGCGTTCTCGAACTGTAAATGCTCAGTCCCGTCAAGAGTCCTTGCTCCCAACATTAGGCGAATGATGTACAAGGGGAGCTCTTCACAACGTACAGGCAAATGCTTATACTTTTTTATTCCCTCTCCGTCTGTGTTGGCATGAGGGAATGGGGGGAGGAGGTGTCAAATTTTCGGGTGCTTTCTTTTTGCGTGTTTCATCCCCGTTCCATTCTGTGCATTTTGAATGCACGTTCGTGGGGGTCAAAAAATGCTGACCACTCAAGATGAGTGAAAGGCAGAAGAATTCTGGCAGGCTAAAAAATGAACCCCAAAAAAGCACCCAAGGAGCCATAATGCCGTTTGTCGGCCTCACTGTGTTGCGAACAAACTGCAGGTCCACGGCCCCTTGCTGCGGTCCTCATGCACAGCTGCCCTTGTGCACAGCCCCCTGCTGCTCACAGCCCTCCCCGATTGGAAAACACAAAGACAGCCATACCTAAGAGGAAGGGGTCGCTTGCAGGAGCATTCACGTCGTACAGCCGGATCTTCTTATCCATGCACCCCGTCAAGATTCGGGAAACCCCTCCGGCCTCGTACCAATCGGCCGACTTCACACAATGCGGGTGCGTCCAGGTGTACAGATCACTCCCGTCAAGTGCATTCCATAACTTTGCAGAGTAATCCCCGGACGCCGTGGTCAATCTAGTGGCGTCGTTGTTGAAACACGACATCCAGATCGCCCCCTTGTGCCCCTCAAAGGTCCCAACCCAATCCCCCGTTTGGCCGTTCCGGAGGTGCGGTTTGCCGTCCAGGCATGAGCTAACAAACCAGTATGATCCTTCAACAACTGGCGAGTATGCAATGTGGACGACGGGGCGCGAATGCCCGGAGCATACTTTGACCTTTGCGAGCTCCTCCTCTCCGGTCTTGGCCATTTTGGATCAATGGATCTGCAGTGCCATGGGACGGTGCAATTCTCCTTGTGTCGCCTCACCCTCTCCTGCAAGCCTCAATCCCACATATGATTCTGAGCATATGCTGCAGTCTCCCCCTAAGTGCCCTGGCGCAGTCCCACACTACGTGCCCTGCTGCAGGAGAACTTTCTGGCGATGGAGTCCGATTCTATGCGCAATGCTGCACATGGTGTTGAATTGAATCCATACCTTGCCCCTTCGACCTTTGCCGATTTTTTGACTGAGCAGCAGTGCTCTACCTGCTTTCCCGGCGCCACTGGCCAACTTTCGTGTGCTGCTTGCTGCTGTTGCTGCAGAGGAAGCTACATGTTGTAAATGCTCTTGCAACTCGGTCTGTCAGTAAAAACCTCCAGTGCCGAACCCCCAACGCCTTGCGCATTCCTGTAATTGCCGAGAGCAAAACACGGAAATGTCATAGCTCCTTCATTTACAAGAGGACCAGCAGAGCAGTTTCGCCCGCTCTGTGTCATCTGCAAAACGTACGGCACCCTAATCTTGTATGGCGTTCTGTGGCCCTGTTGGTGGGCCCATTTCCCACCCTCCCAGTACTTTCTTCCACTCGAGCAGCGGCCGTGTAGCACAATTTGGCCCATACCAATAATTCACAACAGTTGGGAACCCTTCACACATGCAAAGCATACGATAAACACACCCTTTGTGTACCGATGCCGCCCCGTTATTCCTCCTCCATACTATGCTCCCTCCTACAACACAGACAACATTTCTCCATACTGCTCGTGGTCCCCCTACCCCTCCCCTCCACACTCCTCCTCATTGCTTGGTCCCCCAGTCCTCCCTCTTTACCCGCGATCCCTCCATCTACACCCTGCCCCTCTGCGCAACGAGTCCCAGTAGTTTCCCATCGTTGTTACTACTGCTATGTCCTGGCCCCTCTGACCCTGTGCCTCTGCTCATGGCCCTATTTCTACCCAAGCCTCGAACATCTTTCTGTTGCTGTGTGTGTTTGGTGCTTTGAAGCACCGCCTCCTGGAGGCCGTTTCCACTGCTACGTTGCAACTTGCTAAATCCCAACAGCAAGGAGCGGGCCACTGTCGCTGTCTGGAAAGGAGACACTGCTCACAAAGCATGGCAGGGAGTCTCAGCCTTCTGCTGTGGTTTATAGAAGGGGGTGACTTCCTTGGCAAGAAGTAGCACAGCCCCAATAATACTTCCAGCTCTCTGATCCTCCAGATCTCGCACACCCTAAAACAAATGTGCCAAACAAATGATCAATCAGTAAGAATGTAGGGAGAGAAGAGACTTGAAGGAAACAGCACAGCAACGCTTGATTGCTGTGGCAGGGTGGGAGATAATTGCAATACTGGGCATAAAATACTACTACCATGCACTCCTCTCTAAGGCCAAACACCCAAACCATGGAACACATTCTCTCTGGGGCAGGTGAACAACGATTGCTCGTTCCAACAGACGTCACAAATTGCTTCCTAACTGCTGTTGGTTAAGCACCACCCACTGTTGGTGCCATGTTCGTCTGCTTTTAGTCCTACGAAGTCTTACCAAGAAGGTAACCAAAAGCACACCAAGCAGTCGAGAGAGGTACTACAGTGCACAAATAGTGGTTCTGCTTCTAACCAACATGCCTAACTACCGTTCCGCTGGCAGCGACGCAGAAGAAGACAAAAGATTGTTGGCTAAGGGTCTTATTGACGATGGACACAGTTGCGCTGGATGCCTCAGTGGGATCCAAAACCCAACTGGTATGTGTCATATGCTGTCCTTGCGGCTTTTCCAATGCGTGCGTGAATGTCATGACAACTGACAGGGAACAGGTCTCATTATATCCCGACCAACAAGTATACCATCAACGCCGACGGACCAAAGGAAAAACACGCGGGCACTTCAGTACCAGCTTCTGCTCTTCATGAGCATGCAGTATTTGGAATTGATGCGGCAGATGTCCACTATCTGCAGACAGCCTTGGAAATGGCGAGGGCCAGCATATCTCTGCTGAACAACCCCCTCATTCACCCAAAACGCTCAAACTGAATCAAAGTTGCAGTGATCTGATGTCAACATCAGGAGATCCGTCTTGAAAAACAACAACCAGAGGGAATGGTGTAGAGAAGGAAACAAGAAAGCTCCAAGCTAGTGCCTTGACAACCGCACCCTGTGACCATGAGCAGATAGGATTGAATCACCAAGAGTGCAGACTGAATCACGGAGTTCTAACGCACCAAATTAGGCAGCAGGACAGCAAAAACGGGCAGGCACCAAAATGCACTGATTTCAGATACTACTGCAAAAGGTTGGTGTTGGTGGAGCACTCAATTGTTGCAAATAAATGACAATCAACTTTGGGTGATGCTTCAGATTTACTGCTCTGTTATCTTTTCCCTCCCCCGGCCTATCCCCACCCCTTCTCTTCCATCTGCTTCAATCTCCTGTCCTTCATTCTTCCCTGCACCTTCCTTCTGCACAACCAAATGTTCAACTTCTTTACGGCAGAACTTCGCACATGCATGTCAGCCTGCTTGTCCCCTGTTTCCATTTCTCTGTCAGCGGCAATACCATACAGCAAACGCTATCCTGAAGGAGGAATCATTGCCTAATAAGCCTATATTATGAACAGGACAGATGTTGCTAGACGAAGCAGCGGACATCATGTGCGCCAATGGGGGAAAGGAATGCGATGGGGCATCATTGTACTGAATGATAGGAAGAAAGAGGCCAGGGAGGATGGATCATGCAATAGACAGGCCTTGTGAAATGTGAAAATGTACAGTCCAAGCAAAAACTACCCAAAGCAAATATACCCAAAAAAAATTACCATCAAATCTAGGTCGTTTTGGTAATTGGTCTTTGTTTCATTGCAGGCCCCTGTTTCTTATAGTCCTTGTTTTGTCATGGACCGTCATGTTGTTCCCACTATTGTGGTGGATGCATACAAGACCAGGCCTGAACTGTCCGCTCCCCGGCACAATTGGGATGATGAGTATATCAAAACAATTACTGACTGGGCACGATAACATGGGGTTCCTGGGGCTGTGCAGGGACATCAAAAGGGTGATGAGAAGGAGCAAAACCTGGGCTACCAAACAATTTATGGGTGGCTGAAGTATTTCCAGAAAAAAGTGAGTATTTTCAAATGAAACAAAGAGGTCGCAAGAGGTCGGAGGCCGAATGTGCTGAAGTTCAAGATGCTGTCACCAAACTGAGAACCAAGCCCAGTTGTGAGTCACTAGCTGCAAATAGTGTTGCATCTATTGCTTGTGGTGTGGTTAGCCGGACACGTCTTGCTGTTTTGGCCAAACAATGGGGGCACTTTTGTCATGGGGGCAGAGTGGGGCTGGTACCACTTGCATTCTGAGGACTGGCAGCCATATGCAACAACTTCAGATCATACTATTCCCCTTTAAGCCCTGTTGAATGCCAGGCGGGCTTTTTTTGCTGATTTGACATCCGGTATTATGCCGTGCAAAGAGTTGACATTCAATTTGGACGAATTTCTAGTATTGTTGGGGCCACACCAACGATGGACGTGACATCCAAGGTCACAAAAAAGATGTGTCCCAATCAGAAAAACGAAAATTGGGTTTACCTGCACGGTTCTCATTGATGCTGCAGGCAATCTGATTTTTCTGCAATTGATTGGGAGGGTGCAACTGGTGCTATCCATGCGAAAGTTGATGTGGAGGATCCCAAAATCATTCAAGCTCATCAGCCCAAAAGCCATTTTCAAAATGCTGATACGTGTGAACGTTTGGTACCCTGCCGGAGGGTATGTGTTGCAGCCCACAATCGTCGTAATTTTTGGCGTAATTTTTGGGCATCATGTGTCTCTCAACCACTGCTGTACACCCCTGTTTTCAGATTGAGCACCTGGGCAATCATGTGGCAAGGGTTCGGGGAAGACTAGACACCGATGAGGAGGCTCTATTGCTTGCGGATGAGGCTCCACAACACTCACGGGATGTGCCTCTTAAACAGCACAGGATTTGTCAATGCAAGATCCCTTAGAAAACAACTTGTGCATACCAACCCAGATCAGTTTATCATCACTACGCTGAAAGCACGTGTTTGCCGAGGTTGGGATGCATGGGTTGAGGATATTTTTGTGTGCAATTCCAATGACACCGCTATTGCTGAGATGCCCATCTCTGATGTGCCTACACCGCGAAAGCGTAAATATACTTTATTGGCAGGGGCCATTAAGGACCTACCAGTGGACTCCATTGTTCACTCATGGGATGCCACTGGGATTCCACAGGCCCTATGGGGTGACGTGCCTTCTATTGAGCCCATGATCGACGTTCTCAAGAAGCTTAATGCTGAAGAGACATGCAATCGAAATTGGTTTATCCCTTTGCGTTGTTCTGCATTGTGGCAGGGAAGGGTGGTGTCCCCTTTGCTACGGTACCAGAAAATTACCAAAAAAAAATTAACAAAAAAAAACAAAAAGTTGGGGTTTGTTGGCTAATTTTGGCCTTTGGTAATTTTTGCTTTCTGTGTACGCACAATTTGTGCCAGAGCAATGAACAGCAGCAGTGAATCGTGCCACACTGCCGGCAGCAGCAATAGTCTTCAATTAATGCCACATGCAGCCCAAAAATGCCGATGGAGAGGGCTCACACTGTACAGTGGGCAGAACAAAAAAGGAGTGTTTGCCCGGCGCACTACTTTTGTACCAAATATCTCGACTTTATCCCCAATTCTACCAACTCTTAGAGATGCGCCCCAATCAGACGAGAATCATCCCTAAGCCCTTCCCTACAGAGCACACAACATAAGACCAACTCTGCGAATTACCTTTGTACAACAGATTTGGCATGTGTTGTGCCTAGCAAACAGTTTGGTCCCCACAAGTGTGCAACGCTGTGCACGGAATCAAAGCGGCTACATAACCCCTGTTGTCTCACAGTACGGAGGAATCAAAGTGTCTTCCTAGGGGCCCCAGGGCGGGGAAGTCTTGGATGGCACTTGGGATAGTGTTGGTCAGGGGCATTTCGGCCTAAAAAGATGCCCGGTGTGTGCTTGGCCACTGACGTTCCCTCAATGGCAGCCTGAAAGCTGTTATTTGCAATGCTGGCAACAAAGAGAGCTACCTGGCCTGTTGACCCCACAAATGGCACGGATAGCAAGCAATGATTGCACACTGCAACTGATATGGCGGGTGGGGCAACCTGGAAGCTCACTGGTATTTTCTGTGTGGCTGGAGGGGTTAGCGGCAGCAACAGAGGTTGCTTGGGGCAGCAGCCTGGCAGCTACACGGCGGGGTAAAAGAAAATTGGTGCCTGTTATAGAAGTCCACATGAATGCACAGGCATGTGCAATGTGCCCGCCTCTTTTCTTGTACACATTGTGAGTGATCTGCTGAAGGGGAATGCAGGGTCATCAATCGTCAGTGCATGGGTAGACCCCCTTTCAATCAGCCCAGTAGGCAGCACTATTGGTACCCCACAACGAGGACCTGCTCCTTGCTGCACCATACCAAAAGCTGCTGAAGCGCAAAAACGACTTCCACACACACAAAACTCCACGAGAGGGAAGCATGACAGGAGGAGAATGTGTTGTTGCTGGATTGCGGTGAGGCGGAGGTGCTGGATGCAATATGAGCCGGACGCTGGGCAGAAGCAAATACAACCTGGGGAAAAGGGGGGTGGTTTAGGGGGTTAGAGTGTGAGCTGAAAGGACTGAGTTACTCAGGGCTAGCTTCATCTGTGATATCCGTGGCCACACTGGCCACTCGCGTCCGCCAAGCTATACACAGTCAGGTGGGGCAAAGCCATGCAGTGGATGCAGCAGGTTCCTTCTGAGTTCTTGATGTAGAGTGAGGCAGATTTTATTGAGTGGCACATTGTACAATGCTGATTCAATGCTGATTCCTAATGACACCTGGATTTCTCGCCAGATGCTAGTGGCATGTCTGTTCGTGACTTGTGGATCGAGTTATCTGACGTGCATCAATGTCTGATGGTACAGTACTTCTCACGGGAGATGCAGGGGACCAAATTAATTTGGGCACCACAAAAATACGGCCCTACAGGAAGTGTGGCTTCATCAAGGCGGAGCTTCCACAAGGGGGGGGGGGGGTCAAAAATCATTCAATTTTGGCGCCAAAACATTCTACAGCGACCTCATTGTCGGAGGGGAGGACAGAGAAGGGGAAGCCACAAAGGCAGGAGGCTTGCGCAAGCCTAGAATACCCAGCCCTTGGGTGGATCGGGTTGACAAGGGAGGGAATATCCCCATTGGAAAGAGCCATCAAACGGTATTCATGCTGATGTGGAGCGCAGGCAACTGTTTATTTTGCAGGATCAGGGACTGGGTTACCCGCCCCTCTGGCCCCCTGGGCTACCCTTGTGCACCAAAACTGCAGAGGGACCACCGCCAGGGGCCGAAGTCTGCTCGTTGGCGGCGCTCCCGTGCTTCACCAATGCTCAATCCAAGCCTCACCAAACCCCCAACCAAACCTCACCGAAGCCCAACCAGAGCCCCATCAAAGCCCAACCCAGGCCCCATCAAAGCCCCATCTAAGCCTCATTCAAGCCCCATCTGAGCCTCACCCTGTGGGTGAGGGCCTGCCCTTGTAAATTCCATGGACCTGGCAGGGGTTATGTAGCCAACCAGCCCACCCATGGGCCCCCGAGAAGGCAGGGGTCATGGAGCCACTTCTGATTTTGTCCCCTCTTATTGGGAACCCCCGAGAAGGCAGGGGTTAGGTAGCCAATTCTGATTTTGTCCCCATGTGGGGACCCACAAGAAGGCAGGCAGCGAGCTACTCAGGCTCTGGCCTCTGAGGGCAAGCTGGGGCTGCTGCCACCCTCCTTTCCCTTGGGGTGCAGTGAGCGTGCACTCGCCCTGTCCCGGTCCCCTCCCAGGGTCGCCCCCCAAATGGAGCGGTGATGATGTAGAGGGTGGACACAGAAATAGTGGTCAGACAGCGATGCGATGAGTGGGTCAGGTCAATGTTCCTCGATCAATGCAAACGGATCTCACTTGTCCCTGCTGTCCGCAACCCTTCCAAACCCCTTTCAATACAACCCTTCCAAACCCCTTTCAATATCCCCCTGCCCAACATCCAGGGTCATCTTGTGCACCTGTTGCAAGAGTTGAATCCACGCCTCGCCAGAGATATCCCATGGCACGCCCTTCCCATGATCCTCTCTGAACCTGGGTTTCAGAGAGTACCATTTACGGTGCATGCCAGCGAGGGGAT
The DNA here is from genome assembly GCA_964036045.1 of Eutreptiella sp. 'Long Island Sound 2002'. Taxonomy (NCBI): domain Eukaryota; phylum Euglenozoa; class Euglenophyceae; order Eutreptiales; family Eutreptiaceae; genus Eutreptiella; species Eutreptiella sp. 'Long Island Sound 2002'. Next base: position 44,379,608 of record OZ038389.1, on the reverse strand, counting down.
GCAGGCAGCAAGCGAATGGCACGCCCCCGTCAGAAGCAGAACGTACCGCTCCTCCAGGAAATCAGTGTGCCACATGGTTGTCTGCTGTCCCAGCGTCTATCCTGCCTTGCTTCTCCCTTCAATCCCTCCTGCGCACACTTCATCCTTTCCTGTGTCCGTTTGTCAGGGCGGACTGAGCCGCAGCATGAGCTCCAGCAGCGGTGGGCAGTACCAAGGAGTAGCACGTCTGTGGAGCTGTGAGCTTTTGGATGATGTTCAGGAGTTGAAGTTGAAATGGCGCTGTTTGAGAGCCACAAAACAGACAGGGCTGCAGGGCAACAGGGCATGGCAGGAGGGTTTGCAAACACAGTCCGACAGGCGTGAATAGGTGGAGGAGGGGCAAACGGCTGGCCTCAATGGGGATGACTGCACAGGGACAACACCTGCCGGGCCTGCTGATGGCTGGGCAAGCGTCCCAGCAGGGCCGCTAGCAGGGTTCAAGGGGGGGGGGTTGCCATAAAGATCGAGTAAGCGTGCGGACTGGTTGCGGGGAGGGGGGGGCTAGAATGGGCCTCTGTGCCAGCCCCTGCACAGAGAGTAATGTTTGTCGCGCCCTGCTCGACTTGTATGGTTCAAGTATGGTTCACCAACCCCCGCAGGACGAATTTTCCGATAACACCTATTGGGGGGGGGGGTTGGGGGAAGGGAGATAGGCCTGCTGACAGCGGGTTGCCATGCTGCAAAGCAGCCGAAATCCATCTGGCCTTTGAATATTTCTGAAATCATATATGCCAACAGACGGGATGAGAGACCAAAAAGCGTGATTCGATGCTGTTCATGTCAATTGCCATGTGCTGGTGCTGGTACATGGCAGACCATTACTCCTATGGAGGGGGGCGGTCCGGGAGTTTGCCTTCAACTGTGCCTTTGTGGTAAGTGCAGTTGTGTCAATGGTGGCCCTGGGGGGGCGGGGTTAGAAAGCCCCCTCATTCCTCCTCTCCGTCCTTTTCGAAGCATGCATGCATGGGGTAAGCAACACTGTTTCTTCACGACCGTCACTAGAGAAGACCAGTGCTGGTGCCAACCCTTCTTGTCGCAGACACGTGGCCTTCAGAGTTTGAGCACAGAAGTCACCGGATGGCTGGACCCAGTCTGCAGTGTCTAGTTTTTTTGCCCCTTCTTTTTTGTTCATGTTTGTTGCACACTTCAAACCTGGAGTATGTCGCTCTAACATCAAACACGGACGAAATAATGGTCAAAACAGAGAGGAGACGTGTTGCTTGCTTGCTGCTTGTTGCTTCCTTGTGAGCGAGATTTTATCGGAGAGGGGTGTAGTAATTGATCAATTTGGCAGATTCCCCTACAAGCTGTTGCTGGCTCCTGTGACCATTTCCACTGGCCTGCTTAGTCAAAGCAGATTGCCTTTTCAGTGAAAAACCTACTGCTGGGTTTGTTTTCGTTTACATGGTCAAAGGTGGGCTGTCCACAGGGCTGGAGTGGGGAGATAATATGCATCAAATTGCCCCCCCCCCCCCCCCACCACATTCCCCGGGGACCCCCCTTCTGGTTCGGTGTACTTCAGCCTCAAACCTGTTGCAGCACTTTGCGCCTTACCACCACTGTAGCAGGCAGTGTATACAGACTACAGCCCAATGTGCATGGGTAAAGGTTGGGCCCTTTTCCTGAAGCAGGCATTGGCTCCCTTCTCTGTGCATCCACAGCGTGATCATTGCATTGTGCCCCCCAACCTTCCTCCGAAGACCCGCACCACCCCTCACCTTCAAGGAAAATGCGGGGTGACAAACCTTGATTCTCTGTGCATCCACAGCGTGATCATTGCATTGTGCCCCCCAACCTTCCTCCGAAGACCCGCACCACCCCTCACCTTCAAGGAAAATGCGGGGTGACAAACCTTGATTAGGGACTCTAGACCCAACCAAGTCCAAATCAGTGTGATTCTTGTACATGCACCTCTTGGCAATGGTGGAGTCCTCACCCGTGAGGATTCGGCCATTTTGGGGCTGGCATGGGCTCAGAGAAAACCCATGTTTCAAAATTTGTCCAATCTTGGTGTGCATGCACATTAAAAGCCCCCTCCCCCCTTCTCAGCCAACTTACACACCACACCCCAATGATTTAAAATGGATGCGTTTGTTCAACGCCTTTGGCAAACTAGTCTGCAAGTGTCCCAAGTCAGCCTACATATTAGATCCCACTAATGAGGACATTCCAACGGTTCACGAGGAAAATCGCATGTTGGGGGCAGCTTGTGAAGACCAGTTGGGGACAATGTGAACACATTTAAACCCATGGGGACCCACCTAGGATCAGCTGCCCCCCTCCCCAAATGGTGGGCACAAACTACGTACGTACGAACCTACATCCCCACCTACCTACCTACCTACCTACCAACCTGCCTACTGTGTTCTTCATGGTGGTGGAGATGCCCCTTTTTCGGCCAAAGCCCCTTTTTGATCACTATAAACCTGATTGTGGTCCATCGGCAACAGTTTCAAAGTATGAGCTGTGGTCCCTTGGCATGATCCAGTGTGAGTCCCAGCCTATGCCGGTGCCTCTAGCTCTGGTGTAAGAGCCAAAACATACAACAATCTTCTCAAAATGGGGCGATCGCAGGGAGCACCCAAGATCCATATAAACCTGCAGTGACCAATGCGGCACAAATTAGCTCCCTGCTCCCATGTGACATCTCATCTTGTTGATTACTAATTGAGATCTGATGGCGCACAAGTACCCCTGACGCCCCCCAGGGTTTGCACACCTGATTGAAGGACTGGAGTGCAGAGATGCGGTCTTTGACTGCCCCAAAAACAATCAGACCGCAGAGCACTGCACAAAAGGTGTAGAAGAGGACTTTTTGCCCCGGGGCGTTGCGGTCAGTGCACTGGGTCTTGGTGATTTGCTTGGCCTGGCTCAGGCAAGGGTACAGGCTCTATTGGAAACAGAACGCAATGAGCACAGATGGGCTGTGCGTGAAAAAACGTGGCAGTTCATGACTTGTGTGGTGCTGTGGGTTGGGTTGGCAGGCGAGCACATGTGCACACCATGAAACAACACAAAGCAACACACCGGATACCTCTGTGTGCTTTGTGTTGACATCAGGGAGGCAAGTTTAGGGGCTCCATATCCTTGAAATGCCATGACAGCCTTCAGCATTTGAGGCACACTCGGAATGAACGACGCTATGCGTGTGTTGTCAACAATGTAAAACAACACAAATTTGAGGGAGGGTCTCCTAGAGAGGTGCACCGCGCTGTGAAAGGCGTGCAAGTATTTGAACACTGCCTTTGCAGAAATTGCCAAATTTGTACAATGGCTAGGTGGCCTCAGGCCTCCCCGCACGTTGCCAATGCACATTTCCAAGCACGTTGCCCTTCCACAACCTCGAAGCTTGTAAGGCACACAGGCACAAAACTGCTCACAAAGGGTTGAGTACTCTAATCATGTGTACACAATGCACAGCAAAAGAGCAAGGGCTCAACAGTGTCAAAAGGACATTAGAATCTATGCGACAAACAGGCTGCAGTTTGAAGGGTTTGAACAATTTGCGGTTTGCTTCTCTGAGACTCGTATTTCCAGCAAGAGTAACGACAACATTGAAAAGAACAAAGCATGCCCATATGTCCATATCCATACGCAAAACACCCCAAATGCCATGCACCATCGCGATATGCACCGTGTGCACGCCATGCGCGTTCCTCTCCAAGGCATGCGTTATGGACTTGGGCACAATGCTCGGACTTCCGACATTGTGGTCATAGCCGTTGCACTTTCTTTTTTGCTTGCTTTTGCTCGCACCCCCAAAGCCCAAAAAGGAGCATGCGCCTGAACCTTGATTCCTCCCTACAACATACCAAAAGTGGCATCAAGCATGTAAACATTGGCACCCAACAAGCCATTGGGGCACACATGCGTGTTGTGCAAGGTTCAATCAAGGCCCACAATATGTCATGCAAGGTTCAATTAGGGCCCACCACGTGTGGTGTTAGATTCAATTCGGGTCCACCATGTGTTGTGCAAGGTTCAATCCGGGGTTGCCATAGGGTTTGGAAGGTCGTATGGGTTCCATCAAGAATTACAAGGACTTCTTGCTAGAGGTGGACAAGGCAGGCTGCTATGCGTGTTGATGATTACTGAGGATCCATACCCTCCCCCCCCCCACGGTAGACCCGGGTCTTCTTTTTTTCCCTGAGCCCGAGGTGTCTTAAAAAGTGGTCTTTTTTTGAAAGTGGTTTATACTTTTTTGATCCGTTGACGGAGCGCACTGTGATTTTTTTTCTTAACCACCAAAGAATGTCGGTCTCGGTGACGCAACTTTTTTCAATTTTTATTTTTGAAGCGAAAAAACCCCTTTTGGGGGGCAATGACATCATCATTATGTCATCACACATTCTCACTTAATAAATCAAAACATTGAGTGATGAAGAAAATTTGAGGTTCCACATTCATCATCGTGGAAAATCACTGCATTTGGTGCGTTGGCAAGGTTATGGTGAAGAAGATTGTGTTTGATATGCCCCCATAGTAGCCGTGCAACAGCACTAGGCGTCCGAGAATGGTAGGCCCTGGAGCCATTGAGCACCCGTAGGTCCTCAAGCTATGGTCCTAGTACGTTGCACCCTGGATCGTGTGCGCACGTGTGGTGTGTTCATGTGTGATACTCTTGTCTCGCAAGCATTTGGCAAGTCATATGACACAATCCCATCACTCAAAGCATCCAATGAATGTTTTTTGTAGGAGGAGGCGAAGAATATGCATCACAGTGATCGTGAGAAGATAGACAACTGACGAAGAATTGTGCAAGAGCCTTGGTGGACTCTTGGTCATCTCTTGGGTCAACGGTGAGCCAAATTGTCAATGGGCCAAACAACTCTTCAAACAACGAGCTGCTATTCTCTCGCTCAATTCTCATGCAAATCTCGGTCCATTATTGGTAATCCCCCGGTATCTCGCACCCCTCCCACCAAATTACCGCTTATCTCTTGGGTCAACTCTCAACAACAAAATGCAATCGAATACCATGGTTTGAGCTAAGAGATTCCTTATCTTGAAAATATGTGTTCGGACTTGCTTTGGTAGAGCGCAACAACATCGCATGTACCTCGCACAACGAGACCGTGCAATTGGTGCACCTCCCGACAAGAAAGGAGCCCTTGGCCACGCAGCAGCCTCCCAAATAGCAACACTCGCAATGGCAAACATCATCATAAATCGGCTCACCATGCACCAACCTGCAACGACGACAACGTCCAACCCCTAATGCGCAACTAATTTGTGTCACCCATACGGCGAAAGCTTAAGCCCTCGGAGTTACATACCCGAGACTTATAAGTAACAAGCTCCACCAGAAAAAGCGGCAAACGGACTTCATATCATGGACAAGAGTCAAGAGCAGGACCTACAACGGGGCATCCTATGAGCAAAAGAGGTCCAAGGTGGAAATCCTTTCGTCGTGTGTCGGAACCGTGCTACTTCCCCCTTTCTAAAAAGGCGCGTAGATGATTTCTCATGGTATGGTGTGAACAATACATGATCCCATAGTCATACACGACAAGAACGGTAGTGGGCCTCACGGTTCAAGCGATGGACTTTCCCTTTCATTCTATACGGATGGTGTGAGGATAACTCAATTTGATACATAAAAGGCAAGGGCGGAGACGATATGATGATGCATGTGGCAATGTTCGTTGAGTGTGCACAGTGTGTCAATCACGCTTCATATTCTCGCAACCCATGTTATAGCGGTGTATAACTTTGGACCTGGTGTGCTTGCTCATTCTGTAGCCAGCCCGCCCCTGGATATAGCCGGTTGCATCCCTCATCGTGCGAACGCACACGCAAAGGACAACATTCTTAGTTAACCGAAACGTGAAACACAACCGCCTCGAACCGACCGCCGCATGGTGGTGCCACCGAAGCAACATAGGGAGCCAAAGGAAAACGGCAGCAACAAGCGGTAGCACTAGGCACGAATATCAAACATAACACCACACGTGTGTATGACGTCATAGTTGCATGTAAGCCAGGAACGAAACCGAACTGCCCCCTACACTTGATTGACAACAAGCACAAGCACTCAAGCACGTGCACATATGTCGGCCTATGTGCTTTGTGGCAGGTCAAACCGCGGTTTTTGACAAGTGTCCCTTTGTTGTGCATTCTTCCTTTTTGCATTGAGAAAAGCCCAAATGCACTTGTGAGCAATCTTCTACCTGTGTGCCTATACAAGCTTCATAGTCGTGGAGGAAGGTCCGAAAATGGTGCATCAACGCGAGTGCACCCAATTTTAAGGCTAGTTCGGATTGCTGAGAGAATTAATCTTACGACATTGGCTTATGACATACGCAACGCAAAGGCTCAACCCACGACGAATGCATTTGGATTTCTCTATGGCGCATCGCACACGATACTCACTTTTGTGCGCATTGTCCAAGCCTAGGGTAACGGTGCTTGCAAGAACAACCAACGAGTGCATAAGCATTCTTTCCACCCGGATTGGACCCGTCTACTGCCATATCCTACAAAAATGCTTGCATTTGTCTTGTGCATTGCCCTCGCTCTGTCAAAGAATGACGCGAGGAAGACGAGAAAAATGGTGTATGCCCGCATGCATAAGAACAGCCCACACACAAGGAAATGTTGTGGGCAGACCGACGACGTTTCCCAAGGCAATATGCACTTCCGCATTCCATTTTCACGGCTTTGTTTTCCTTTGCCGTAGATCTATTCGAAGTCTCCCGAGGGACGACAGGGGACGTAGGGAAGGCGAGGGCAATGCACAAGACACAAGGGAGGCTGCTTCTTGTCTCCCTTGGGTCAGGTGCATTGCCGGAGCCTTCTGCATATGGGCAACTTTGTGGAGATAAGGCGCCCGCGGCCCAACGGTTTCTTTGAAGTTGGACTTGGGCAGTCTGGGAGTGCAGACAAAGGACGAGCAAGATGGCCCTCGCACCCATCACTGTCACTGAAGTTTTCAAGGTATCTTTTGATCGAATGAAACTTTTTGATCCGGCTTGGCATTCGCATTGTGGCTTCTGTTTTGATCCGGCTTGGCATTCACATTGTGGCTTCTGTTGTGTCATTCCGGAAATGTGTTCCATATCCTGTTGGCTTGTTAGTGGACGTCCTCCACTGGTGCTGTTGCAATCAAGCTACCGTTGGTCTCGTCCAGCAAGCCCGTATTCTGCCCGCAGTTGGGGAATGTCGATGGAGGAGTCAACCCTGCGTCGATCAACTTCAAGTCCGTCACCATGGAGAGTGACAAGTTTGTCTGTGTTCGGGACAGCAACGGGGATCAGACCAGTATTGTGATTGTTGACTTGAGCAACAAGACTAACGCGCGCCACAAAATTGCCGCAGACTCTGCCATCATGAATCCCATCTCCAAAGTGCTTGCTCTCAAGGCCCAGAGCACTCTGCAGATTTTTAACCTCGACCTTAAGGCGAAAATGAAGTCCCACGCGATGCCCGAGCCAGTGACCTATTGGAGGTGGATTTCAGCACAGACAATTGCACTGGTCACTGCGACCGCGGTCTATCACTGGTCCGTTGATGGTATGCTTTGCTCCACGGGTCATACGCTGAGTCATAGCGGTAGCGGCAAATATTTGTGTGGCATTTCATGCAGGGCAAGCGGAACCCAAGAAGGTTTTTGATCGTAAGGAGGAGCTGAACGATTGTCAGATTCTAAGTTACAAGGCTGATGACTCGGAGACATGGCTGCTGTTGATTGGCGTGAAGAAACAGGTTTGGCGTGAAGCAACAAGATAACAGTTTAAAAGTTGGCCGTTTTTGGGGGCCTTTGAGTGAGGCCTTGAGTAGGGCAAGTTTGCTTGTGATTTGAACTTTCGCAGGCCGACGGTTCTCTGCAAGGCGTGATGCAGCTGTACTCGATAGACAAGAATGCCAGTCGTGTTATCGAAGGACACGCCGCTTGCTTCATAAACTTCACACCACCTGGACAAACTACTACTTGCTGTCTGATGTGTGTGGCTTCCAACTCTGCACAGGGTGGCAAGGTATGACAGGTGCTATGGTGCTTGCGGAGCGTTGGCATTTCTCAACTTGGACGCTGGCTGCAGGCAAGAACCTGCCAAGCCACAAAGCCGAAATAACGACAGCGTCTCTTATGTATCTCTGTATCTCTTGCGGCAACCACGTGCATACCCGGGCCGTAGAAAAGCATCCCTTCTTGCCTCGCTTGTTCAGATGTTCGTTATGGAAGTCCCTACAGCCAACAAGGCTGACACTACGTTCGAGCGGAAGGTTCAGACGGTGCAATTTTCGAGTCCCTCGGATTTCCCGGTCGCATTGCAGGTGTGTTTTTGTTTGTGTTTGTGGTTCCTTAATTTGTTTCCTCAATTTGCTTGCACACCCTGGTGCTGTAACAACAGAACACACTGGTACCTTCACTGATTGCCTAACTACATCTGTATCGGCTGAGGTGGCACTTTGCGATGCCTGTCGAAGTTGCAGCACTGGCGAAAAGGTTTAGCATTGGCAGTCTAGCAAGCGATACAGTGCTCTCATTGATTCCAAATCAGCATCACTTTACTTCCACTGCAGACGAATGCAAACAGTTTTCTTTCATACGTACCGACTTTTTTCGTAATGTCGGTCACCTGGTCACGTCAGCTTGGGAAACGAAACCGAGTACCCCGAGTGTCGGCTTTGTATACTTTTGCCTCAGTACAGTCGAGCTGACAGTTGCGCGCCCCTATTCACGGTGTGAACCAGAACTGTCAACGTTACTGGAATTTTACTCCCCACGTTTTGTCACCAAAGGCGAGCAAGAAGCATGGCATCTTGTACCTGATCACTCGCTCTGGATACCTATATTTATTCGATGTACCGACAGCTACGCTGCTGCATACTGAGGTCATCACTCAGGACCCCATTTTTGCTACTGCGGAGGAGGAGGCGACCAACGGAATCCTCGGCGTTAACACGCGTGGCACAGTATGCTTCCTTGCACCGCCTCTTCAGTTCTGCAAGGCACGTTTGGACTGCAATTTTTTTCACGACCTGAAAGTGGTTGTTGCTTTTACCCCGCGCGTTGGTTCTGTCGTGTCGCCTCGGATCACGTCTTTTTTTTGTCAGATCATGAACGTTGCCGTCAACGACAATGCCATCGTCAAATTTGTGCAAACCCAGTGCAATAACTACGAGGTGGCCCTCCGCATTGCTGCCACGGCGAATCTGGGCGGCGCCGACGATCTGTTCATGGCCAAGTTTAACAACCTCCTCAACGAAATGAACATTCAAGAGGTGCTGTCATCTGTCTCGTCTCCCTCTCAACCGCCGTGCATGGCAAGGCGTGTGCTTGCAGCTGGGTCGTACCATGAAAATACGTTTGAATATGAACACCTGCTCACGAGCTGCGCTGCCGCACTACCCCAGTCCAGATGACAAGTCCAGGGAGGTGAGTAAACACCCGCCTTTCGGAGCCAGACATTTCAGACCAGAACTATGGCCAAAACCTCGCCTGCGGCCGCGAGGTACTGCAAGATGCCAGATTTGTGCATCATTTTTCCAGTCCAATGTCCAATGTGCAGACAAGCCATGCGCACGGTGGGTGGCATACGTTTGAATTGCGCTGTTTGCGAACATCGTTCTCATGTGATGCCAGGGCTACGCTTTTTTCCAGGAGTTGGCGCAGCGCCTTTTTGGCGGTCGCAAATACACGGTACAGTAGACGGATAAAGCTTTTTCCGAGCTCATCCCGCGCGGTGTGTGCAGGTAAGGTGCACACGAAAAAAGTGAAAAGAAAAGGGGCCGCAGGACAAGGTTTGGCTTTTGGCCCTCCTGTCGTCGCTTGTTGCGCTGATTGTGGGTAGTAGGTTTCTTGATCAGGCCTCTTCTGAATCGATGTTCTGGACCTCAGGTTTTGAAAATCTTGTGAACCTGCAGCACGTTGCGCAAAGTGCCATGAGACACAGGCCATTAAATTTCGATTTTCTGTGAGTCCCTCCTTCCCCGTTTTCGAAATGAAGCAGAAGTGGCGGTGAGGCGTCGGGGTGGGTGTATTTCAGTCGTCCAGTCTCCAGCCAGAAACCACAATTCGAGTTGCATGTAGCAGACGCAAAGGGTTTCAATTGGAAAGATAAAGAAAGAAATATGGGTAAGAATATAAAATACAGTACGTTTACATGGCGACCGCTCGTGATGTCGCTTTTAGGTGAACACGCATGATGTATTCGGTTATCCCGCTAATGTAGGTGTCAGTGATCAATCAAAATTCCCATACATATCATCATATCCAAGCACTGTTGTGAAACAAATTGGCGATCGTCCAAAAGTGCCATCGCACTCTGGAGGGTCGTTCTGAGGTGCACCCTGCAGGCCCTGTATCGCTGGTTGAAGCAGGGATTCGCTGCATTTACTCTTGCTTGCCGTTGCATTATTGGGTGTGGAAAAAGAAGGGAGAAAGAAAGGCAAAGGGATTGGTGTCTCCTCGTGAACTGGCCCCTGGCGGCCGGCTTCTAAGAGAGGGGGAGCATTTTGGGGCTCCCTCCACGCTGATGAGAAATTTTGTTGTCGTGTGTGTTTTCTGGACGGATAAAAATTCAGTTCCAGCCGAGTTTGCGTATCGGATATCCCCCCCCCCCCCACCTACCTCCGTTGGCACAACCGACCAAGGGAAAGGGAAGGGAAGGAGTGTGGTGAGGCCGATGGGCACGGTGGCCTACAGAGGGAAAGGCCAAGGGAAGGGAAAGGGGAGGGGAGAGGGAAGGTTAGGGCAAGGAGGAAGAGGAAGGTCAAAGGGTGGTGAGAAGCTGATGGGCACCACCGCCTATGGAGGGAAAGGGTCCAAGGGAAGGGCAGCGAATGGCGATCGGCCAGTAGGCGCCGCCAGCTGCAGACGAGATCATCACACCATGGCGTCATGCCAAAACCCCCACCTACCTAGGTTCAACCAGGCATGGCATAGAGAATAAAGATGCATTTATGCCATGCTGCGGAGTGCATTACCTCTGTCTGTTTGCTGCTCTGTTTCTGATTCTCTCTCTTTTTAGTTCAACAAATCTCTCTCATAATCTAGGTCATACCCCCCCACCTACCTACCTTTTTAGGCGGTGTGTTCATGCCGGCGGTGTGGTCCGAGGTTCTGGAAAAGGGGTTCGAACACCCCTGCAGCCCCCCCATGCCTCCTTTTCTCAGGTATTTGTGCTGGTTTCCTGTGATTCGAGGCCATATTTTGTCCGCTTTGTAGGCTGTGAAGCTGGTGGCTGAGGCTCCCCATGGGCTTTTGCGCACACGTGAGACCATTCAGCGCTTCCAAGCAATCCCTCAGCTGCCTGGGCAGCAACCAGCTTTGTCTGTGTATTTCAAGCATTTGCTTGACCAAGGCAAGTTGAACAATTTTGAGGCGGTGGAGTTGGCCCGCATCGTCTTGCAAAAGCAAGGGGGTTCGACATACATCCAGAAGCTCATCACAGAGGAGAAGGTGTGGCGGGTTTTGCTGAGTGCACAGGAGCTTGCTGGTACGGTGGAGCGAAGCAGTGCAGTGAATCTAACATCACTTTGTGAGCGATGCGAATATCAGGCAGTGAATCGAACACGTCAAGCTTCGTTTTACGCAAAAGCCCAGTTGGGGCCACCGTGCGAAAGATGGATACATTGAGTTGTTACATCCAGTATTTGATGCAATTTCCATTGATGCTGAGGCTCCCCTCCGGAGGCTGCGCAGGTTTAGTCCTTGAATGCATGTGTCCACGTCCTCCGCAAGAAGCTTGTACTCATCTATTGTGCATGTGAAAAAATGTGCAAGAGACGTTGTTCCACGTTAGGGACTACACCGCACTGCAACGAACCCACAATGGGCAATGTGGGTAAGGGGGATGGTTTGGGGTGGGTTTGCATAGGCTGGAGGCTGAGGTAGGCTTGTATTGATGGTTTTGCTAAATGGTTGCATGGTAACCCTCTGTCTGCAGAGTTGGTCACGCAATTGGTGTGGTGGATGAACCCTGTCCTAAGGGGATTAAACTTGTCTGGTAGGCACCAACTCCTGTAGCCTGCCCACACCATCCCATACTTAGATGTGTCTCCTTGTTTCCCCCAAGTTCTGAGCTGCCCCCTACGGCCAGTGTTCAATGTAGGACCTCTATGATGGGCACAGGGGCGAAGACAAGACTGTGCTTCCTGGTATTCTGATCAACTCGAGCTTGTCCATGGCCTGGCGAAGGTTTTGCTGATGGACTGTTTTTTGATCAGCCTGTGCATGAATTTGCGGCAAGGACACGTAGTGTTCAGGCTGTGCGCCAAAATTATGTGAATGTTTAGAAAACGGGCCCAGCGCCTGCGGTGCGCTTGAAGACTAACTCCGGAGGTTCAGGCTGATCTGCCAATGAGTTTCAACTGGCATTTAGTGCCCGTTTGGAACAAGTTGGCGGATTCACAATGAACCCAGTCACACCGTGCGGTCCGGTGCTCTGACCCAATGTCTTGATTCTTTTCTCGTTTCTGTTCTTTTTTGGGCTCTTGTACTGCGGCATGCGCAAAATTGACTGATGGTCTGGTGTCCTCAGAACCAAATAGAGGTTATGAATTTATCACCCTAAGATCAATAAATTAGAATAGTGCACGTTGATCAATTGGCACCCTCGTGGTGACGAATGGTCCGTCTCGTGTGCTGGGGAGGAGGGGTGCTGATCCACGGCATGCAGCAGCAGACCCCCAATACCAATGCATACACCGAGGCAAGCGGCACATTCAAGCTCCGAGTCTTCAATACCTGTGTGTCTTTTGGATTGCTCAGGTCGATCACAACCTTGAGTTTGTAGTTTTTGTTCTATGTGTATGGCTGACAGAAGCTGGGCATCCTGCATGGGAAGGAGGTTTCTACATACCTGCGGCTTGCGGATTTGGCCCGCTCACAGGATACAAGGGCGGTTGGGTACGTTGAAGGATTACCCGCCGGGGAACACAAGCGTCCACATGGGGCAAGTGTGCGATGAAGACGCATTGTCTACGTCGGGTTAGGCATACAACCAGGGTGTAGATTTGTTGAGGCGCAAAACAGAAGTGAGTGAAAAATGGTTTTGATACCCCCTACCCCCCTACCATCTTCATAGTCAACCCCCCCCCCCCCGCGATTGTTTTATGGAGGGGAAAATCAAAGCACCTCGGTTTTGCTCCCAGGGTGCTGCTCCTCCACAGGCACATTGCTGTCATTTGCATGGCCTGAAAGGTTGTCTTTGTTTTCTTTGCTCACTGTTTTCAGCTTGCCGAAAGCGAGGAGCTTGGGGACATTCTGCAGCCACACGATGCTGATCTGGCGTTGAAGATCTATTTCAAGGGCGGTGCCCATCTCAAGGTGCATGCGCCAGCGCTGTCCCCTGCCTGTTGACTCGGAGCCCCCTCTCTGTCCACGCTGTCCAATTCTCAGGCATTGATTGTCCCACAAAAGATGCATTCAATCTATTGCAGGTGATCCACACCCTCGTGCAGAGGGGCGAATTCCCTAAGATCCTCGCCTACTGTCAAAAGGTGAACTATAGCCCTGAGTGGCCCCATTTGCTGTCTGGTGTACTCAATATGAATCCAGATGGCGCCGTCCAGTTTGCAGTAGCTCTGAATGAGATGGACCCCCCTGCAATGGAACCCTCACAGGTGTGATCAATCGCGCTCACCAATCCTTGCATTTGATTTTGGACTGCGTTGGGATCAGGGGGTTTTGTGGTCAACCGGACGGTGGTGAGTGTCTGTTTGCCCGTTGTCGCTGCGCGTGCCACAACGCTTCTGCGTTTCTCTCCAACATGAGGGGTGCTTCTGGTGCTGCCACTGGGTGACATCGTGAAACTGCCATGGGCATTGCTTGACAGCCTTCTGAGAAGCGCCTTTTGCTGCACGGTTGTATAATTTGCTGTGCTCAGGGACCCTGGGTCCAGGAATATCTGCTTTACAACTGCACAGCCGTCAGGGTCTCCGTCGCAGCCGAATGGCCTATCCAGCCGAGTCCCGGGATGCTCCTTTCCTACCGGGGATAACGGTAAAGCCCTGGCTGTCGTTGCCCACAACGTCAATCCTGGTTGTCCTTTGCACAGGTGGTGGATATGTTTGTGCAGCGGAACATGATCAAGCAGGTTACCGCATATCTGTTGGATGTGCTCAAGAATGACAAGGAGGAAGAGGGCAAGTTGCAGACACGCCTGCTGGAAATCAATTTGATGTACTCCCCACCTCAGGTGGCTGAGGGTATCTTCCAGAATTGCTCAAGTGGCAATTTGCATCTTTCCCATTACGATGCATTGAAGGTGGCCCAGCTATGTGAGAAGGCGCAGCTGTACCAAAGGGTATGTGTGATCAAATGTACTTCGCCGCCATTTTGAGCTCTTTTCTGTCTCTCATCCCCCCGAGCTGCAGCAGGAATGGTTACTAGAGCACACTGGGCCAATGCTGACTCCCTGTCAGCATGCGACCATTTCTCAAATATTTTCGCAAGGGTGGTGTCGGGTCTGCAGGATGCAAGTGGGGGTAAAGAAAGAGGAGGCGCATCGGTAATGTGTGGCAGATGTGCTGGGCTGAAGTTTGGCAGGTCAGCTTTTCGGACTCGGTGCGTCGCACCAAATGTCAATGCTGCATTACTTCCCGAAATCATGAACCCGTGGTGACGTACAACGAATATCAGCCCCATGTACCCCATGCCATCCCCCTCCCCCTCTTCAAACTAGTGTTTTTTTATCCCATCAAGGGCGTTGAGCTCTGTGGTCACCCGCAACACCACACCGATGCCGTGCTCTATGTATGCAGACAACGGGCCGAACAGCAGTGGGTTCTCGTTGACCGTGCATTTCGCCAGTGCGTTTTTCACACACCAATTTGCATCATGCTCGTTCCCGCTCTTTTTTATGTTGTGTGCCTTTGAGTGGTTGCAATCCAGTAGCTCTGGTGGTGGCTGTGTTAAACAAGGTAAGTCTACCAAAGGCTCCACCTACATGTTCGTGTATTTGTACTTCGTGTTCTTGTACAGGAGCTCACCTTGGGGCTGCCCACCGCCTGCGACCGCTTGCGACTGCTTAAGAAAATTTTCGTACACGTCTACGGATGGCATAACCCATACACTCACTCCCCCACTCCCTCCAGCCCGTCCGGCCTCCCTCCCTCCATCTTTCCAAGTGTGCAATGCATTAACCCATTGAAGGAAAGACATATCACAATTGTCTCTTGCACTAAATAGTAGCACTGGCAATGGCTTGTTGCCTGCCTCATTGTCAACACAAGTGGTTGGACGCAAGGAGCCTTGGCCTTTTGCCCACTTGGCACGATGAACACGCACCTTGTTAGCTTCCATTGGATCCGTCGCTTGCCCCTTTTGTTTGGCCGCCTTTTGTAGGGCATTGCGTGTGCGCTCATTCTTATCTTTTCAAACATTCAAGATGCCTTGCAACGCCGGCAACCTTGAGACGGCCTAGTAGTCATTGTATCCATCTTCCTCGGGTGCTAGATGATGGCCATGAAAAGAACGCAAGACGCAGGCAGCCACCGGTGGCACATCAAATTGTGAAGCCACTGGAGGATACCCATTTTTGCGCTAGGCTTTTACATGAAGGACACGAAATATTTTTTGGGCCTCACGTGCACGACGACAGACATCAACAATGGGAATAGGAACCGATTTACCACGGTTGCAAAATTTGGTCCTTTAGACCCCATCGTCACTTTTTTTTCATAGTGATGACGTCATCTACCTATGCAATTGTTACTCTTGGGTACAAAACCGTTTTTTTTCGGTTAAAAATAAAAATGTAGTGAAAACTACTTTCATGGCAAAGAGCACAAGAAAATATGTGCGTAGAGGGGTCACAAGCTGTAGTACAATTGCGTGGAGCCCTCAAAAGGGGGTTTTTGGCCAAAAAAAGGGCATCTCAAGCGCTTGCGACCACCTGCGACAGTGGGCACCCCCCCTTATATAGCCCCCCACCCCCTCTTCAAATTCCGTCTCTGCACATCCAAGTCCTCTGTTGAGGTATGGTTGATTTGAAGTTGTAGCCAGCATGCATCACTGTGCATCACTATGCATGGATCTCTGCCGCTTCTCGCCTTGTATTTTCCCTCCAGGCTTTGGAGAACTACGTCAAAGTGACCCGTGATAACACTGAGCAAAGTGCTATTACCAACATCCGACGTGTCATCATCAATACCCATGCAATCAACCCTGAGGTATGGTATGCCAGCATGGATGTCTCTGAAAGAACATGGTGCAATTCGTGGGGGGCTTGCTGCAGTGTACTCAGATCCATTGTCCGATGGCAGTCATGACCCCCAGCTGAAGCTCCAGCACAATCGTGAATTTTTCTACCTTGTCTTCTGGATACTATTGTGGTCTGCGGACGTGTTCCGAACAATTTCTTGCGTTTTCGGCCTGAGCAGTTGCATCACATTCCTACACCCCATATTTGTGTCTGCAGTGGTTGATCGATTTCTTTGGAGAGTTGTCTAAGGAAGACAGCTTGGATTGCTTGAAGGAGCTGCTGACCCACGATGCACGTCGCAATTTCAAGGTCTGTGTCCAGGTGGCTACAAAATACTCTGATGAGCTTGGGGCAGAGCAGCTCATCGAGATGTTCTTGAGCTTCAAGTCCTATGAAGGTATGTATTTTTATCGAACCATTTTTCTATTTTCTTTTCGAACTTTGTTGGTTGCAAATCGACAGTGGCTACGGGTACGCAACGGTGGTCGATGGATAACGGATGGCGAAGGATGGCAACTACTGTGGTGCGCGAAGAATTTTGGCTCTCCAAAGGTGCTTCTGAGTGGTTGTACCAAACAGCTGAAGACTCCGTGTACGTTGATGGGGGATTTTGTGGTAGTTTTTTGTCTCGTAGAAAAGGCTGATGGCGGGATGTGTGAAAGAAAGGCTCGGGCAGTGGTTGCATCAAAGGTGTTGACTTGCCCCCTGTGACCCTTGCTCCTGCCGTTTTGGCCAGCCCCCTGTGTCAGGTAGTTCCGGAAAGGAGGCTTCGCCTGGCCCGTCTCCTCCTAGTTTGAAGACAACTCAGCACTAGCGTGTGCACACTCCTTTGATTTTCGACGTTCTACAGGGGAAAGAGAGTAGGCCGCCCCATTGCTTACCCCCAGGACTCCTGAAGAGACAACAATTAGCAACCAACATGTGTGTGCACGAGTTCTGTCAGGGAAAACAACTCAGGCCTAATGCACAGCGAGTGGTCCTGCATGCTGTATTGCTCAGTACCAGCCATCTACGGTGCGTTAGAGTTCCGCCACGGAAACCTGTCATCTGGGAGCCCGCGCCAGCCTGTTTTCCTTGAGTTTGTGGGTCAACCCTGTCCCTCGGCTCGTCAGGGGCCCTATGGTATCCCCCGAGATAGCTGAAATTGGGGATATTGGGGATGGTAAGATTGCATCCTCCAGCCCTGCCGAGTCCCGGCTATGGCCAGTTTGCATGCCTGGAAATCACTGTTTGCACTGCTGGTGCACAAACCGTTTGAGCAGTTTTCAGCCTCCACGGCTGAAAAATGGAAAGTTCCAATATTCTGTGTTTGTTTTTTTTAATATTGTGATCTTCATTTGGCAGCTAGGTGCTGGGGGCTCCGATGCATTTACCTGTGCGAATGTCATTCACCTGGTTGAATGCCATTCGCCTGTGCAAATGCGAAAAACCGTCTCAATCCCCTGGATGTCCATTGCAGTGCACTGCTCTTCCTCTCAGCACTCTACTACTACTTGGGGTCCATCGTCAACTTCAGCAAGGATCCCGAAGTGCATTTCCGGTACATCGAGGCAGCTACGCGTGTGGGTCAGTACTCTGAGGTGGAGAGGGTCACTCGTGAGAGCTCTGTTTATGAGCCTGAGCGGACCAAGAATTTCTTGAAGGTGTTTGTCCTGCCCGGTCCAGGGAGCTGGGAATCTTGGTGGCGCTGGAATCATTTCGAACCCATGCCTAATGGTCCGCAGTACGCTCTTGGGACATAGGGTGCCATGTAATTTGTCAGCAATGAGTTGTTGTCAGGTCAGCCGGGGAGCAAAAGCCTCTTGTCCCTGAGTTTGTGAATGAAAGCACTGGCAACGAATTTGGAGCAAGACGGTGACAAAAACATAATTGTACCGGACCGTAGGTCCACAAGAAACGAGCCCCCTCTCTGGGACCGTCGATAGGAACAGAGGTTTATCATCATCATTGTGAAGAAGGACAACCCACCATTCATTCAGTGTTTGGATGCTTTCTTTGGCCCCCGAATGCTGATTGATCGTGGCTTTGTCAGCATCACCGGAAGCTTCCCCATAAAGCACAATGTATGCAATATGATGCAATATGATCAGCAAAAACCTGAGACAACGTGTGCGGCACAGCCATCTGCAGCAGCGCTACATTATAAAAGAAGTGGGGCACAAGATCTGTCTGTGATAGTCACCTGATGATGACTCGGAAACATCTGAAAGGGATGACCTGCCTGTCTACATGAGGGCAGTTTCCGTGGCACGCATGACCGGATGCGCGTGTTTGCATGCAGTCCAGCCACAGAGAGAGCGGAGATTGTGTGGCAACTGCGCTAATTATCTGGTGTTTTAGTGTGCACAGCTTCCCGGCCGAGCACTGACGAGACACCTGTGAGGTCAAAAAAAGAATTGTTTTTAGCTGAAATACATGAGCTCATCGCAGGCGTGGATTGCTCACGCAAACGTGAAATGGAGCCACGTGGTTTGATAGTTATGCCACCTTTCCATCCTCTCCTGGTTTACTTGCAGGAAGCGAAGTTGCAAGATTTGTGGCCTTTGATCAACGTGTGCGACCAACACGACTACATTGAGGAGATGGTGCGCTACTTGCATGACACTCAGAACCTGAAGTACGTGGATATGTTTATTCAGAAGCGCAGCCCAATGAAGACCCCAGCAGTGGTGGGGGCCCTGCTGGACTGTGACACTGGTGAGGACTATGTTAAGAATTTGATCATGTCTGTTGGCGGCATGTGCCCAGTCGAGCCTCTCGTGGAGGTGTGATGAATGGAAATTTGCACATGCTTTTCTTTCTGCCTTAGTATCTTCTATTTCTTGGACCATCTCGTGCAATTGCTGCTCGTGTTTCAAACGCTACGACTCGACAAGATGCGATCATGTGGCATTGTTATGCCTTCATCCAATACAATACTGCAACGACGACCATACTGTGTATCCCCAGGCGTCATCTCTTTGTACTGCCACGCTCCGCATCACATCATTGCAGGCAGTCAGCACGACATGCCATGAAAACACCTTACAGCGGCAAAGCTGTAGGCACAAGAAACACAGCTTCTGCAACAGATCCTTTCAGCTGGAAAAAAAATGAAATCACTCAACTATTTTGTCACTGCACGATATTTTGAACCACCCAGTGATCCGGCCCTCTTGGATGGCAACCCCATTGGCCCAGCCCTGCCATCCGCCTTTCGGAACTGCATAAC
Source organism: Eutreptiella sp. 'Long Island Sound 2002' (assembly GCA_964036045.1). Taxonomy (NCBI): domain Eukaryota; phylum Euglenozoa; class Euglenophyceae; order Eutreptiales; family Eutreptiaceae; genus Eutreptiella; species Eutreptiella sp. 'Long Island Sound 2002'. The sequence goes on along the minus strand of OZ038389.1, from coordinate 44,360,207 downwards.
CTTATCATTCCCTCTGAAGTGACGGGTGTAGGCAGAAAGGAGCCGGCCAACAATCCACCACCAAACCCAGCAACAACCTTTTGCTCCCCTTCAACACTCGACATTCCTCTGGCACATACCACACAATTGGTTGGACGGAATGAACCGGCGGTACCCTCGGCGGCGGTTCGGCTCGGCCGGTTAGGTTCCGGCGGTTCGGCTCGGCGGCGGTGTCGGCCGGCCGGACCGCCGGGCGGCACTTCGGCCGGCCGAGTCGGCCGGCCGGACCGCCGGAACCTACCCGGCCGGCGGTCCGGCCGGCCGAACCGCCGGGCCGTTCCGACGCACCCCCCCACCACCCCCCAAGGATCCCCGGGTTAGGCACCCTTTTTGTTCACCCACCTACACCCATTGGGGACCGCGAATGCAACGGTCCTAGGAGCATCATGGTGTCCTGTTCAATGTTCATGTTCAATGCAATCGTCAGCCCGCGGACAAGGGGCCCCTGGCGCGGGATGCTGCCACCCACATTGAGCATTGTGTCCGATCCATCTACTCCTCAAGCGGAGCCGCTAGCCTTGCTAGCGGTGCCCCACTCAGCAATGAGTGTGGGCGCAGCGTGGAACCGCGTGGCCACCAGCGTTTGGTGGCCCGTTGTGGAAACCCGGGAGTGGAATTGCAGTACACAATGTGAAATGTGGGGTGTTTCACTTGTTTGTTTGTTTCACAACCCCATATAGGTTAGTATTGTTGCACCCCTTGAGTTGGGGTTAGGGACTCACAATCCACGCTTTCTGGCGTGGCCCCTCGAGTTGCGGTTAGGGACTCCGAGAACCTTCCGGTGCTATTGAGGAAACCGGGCTAGTCTTTACGTTATTACGTACAATGGATCACGTTCCTTCTACGTTTCGTTTTGGTGTTGGTACATGTCATGTGTGCCGTGAAGTACTTCCTCTCTTTTTCCTTTTTTTTTACATAAGTCGTTCAAGGGGCGGTTCCCCTTCGCAAAAGCATTCCCAACACAGTGCCCAAACCCAAACCTGTGAGTGCCCAAACCGAAACCACCAAAAGCAGACGCCGCAGAGCGATGGGAGTAGGCACCCAGGGCAGGATTCGCCGCAGAGCGACGGGAGTAGGCACTGTGTTGGTTGGTACCCTAAAAGTGACAAACTGTGTGCACAGCCGTCGATGTCTCTCAATTTGCAATGGTGAGGCCTCTGTGAAAATACATTGCGTTTCCTTTAACAGTTTCCTTTAACAGTTCAAATGCCTCATCGGGTCACTGTCCCTATTGATACCACCACCTCCACGGGTGTGCAGCAATACGCTTGCCGCGATTGCGATGATTGCCCGGGCAAACACTACGTTTGTGACGGTTGTGGGAAAGTTACAAAGAAGCCAGATCACATGGTTTCACACCTGGTTATGTGCCGGCGGAAAAAGGCCCTTGGGGGTGTTGCGCCTGATGCTGAACAAGCAGAGGCCCGCGCTGCCGCCGGTGAGCAGCCCGCAGTACGCAATCGCAACTCTCCTCACTTGGGGTCTCAACAGTACTTTGGGTGGGTTGTGAAGGATGAAAACGGGGCCATGTCGTCATGGCGTCCGGTGACCAGTCGGTGCCCAGGGTCACTGTATGAACCCGCGGGTATTCCTTGTTGCACATGGAATCTCCAGGGTACAACAACTTGTACAGTGTTGACAAAGACGGGTCCGCAAGTATACAACATCCAACGGTATTTCTGTTCAACTCCCGGACATATGCAGGAGGCTGTTCCTGAAGACGGTGCTAAGCGCCCACAGGCCGATGACGCACGCTTCCGGGACGAGGTTGTTAGCCGGGATGACGTCTTTCCAACTACCCTAGTGTTCAAGATTGGGAGAACAACAATGACGGGCGACCTGTTGTCCTGGTTTTGGGGTTCTGCCTGGGGCACATATGCTTCCGTTACTGATTTACGCCGCTTCATGTTCTTCATGTGGCATTCACATTTGGAAAATCATATGTTCAATGTTCATGATGCGGCCCTACCAGAGTTGATCACCCGGTCCGAGCTTTTGGAGGACAAAATCCCTGACATTAAAACAATGCGGCGTATGCTCTATGCCATTTGGTCCGTACGATACAGGGATACCCACATTGTGCACGATTCCGTACTTGATGATGAGGCCGGAATTCTCCATTGGGATTTCACGTATCAGGCTGTGGCTAACATCTTCGTGCAACATAATGGGAAACTTGTTGAGTTGGCTTACGTTCTGGGCACCCTTTTGGGTTCTCGTGGCCTTGTGTTGGGTAGCATTATAGCCCCCACAGAGAGGTGGTCCTATATGGAACAGTGTTTGCGCCCTATTTTCCAACGTTTCACCCGCGCGCCTGAACAGTTTTGGGTTGATGATTATCAAAAATGGTCTCAAAAGTTGTACGCCTTGTTACGACAAGTTTTTGGGCCAGATTGTCCAACGAAGGTTGGCCAAGATTGGCGGCATTTTAAGGAGATCATGATAGCTCCAGCAGACCATCGCAGTCAAGATTATCCTAGGTTTAAGAGGGAGGTAGAGGGTTTGCTGCGTCGCATCCGCCTCCCTGATGAGGCTCAAAATGCAATTGCAACTCCAGCCCAGCTGCGCGCTGCTTTGAAGGATATCTATGATCGTTTTCAACACCCCCTAGGTGGGGCTATTGAGCCACGCCTAGTTCGGGGTGCTGCATTTGCACAAGGTGCTACGTTTTCCGTGTGTTCTGCAGTGGGTGCATACCTATCTACCAGGCAACCCATGGATGTTGATTTGGAGGGTTTGGTGGCCCGTACTGCCCAGAAGGGTATACTTGCAACTGAACAAGCCATGGGTGTATGGGACTATTACTTGGACATCTCCGATGAATATTTGGATGCGCTTTTGCTAATTCGCGAGTGTCCAGCTGATGCAAGCCCTGGTACTAATTTGGACGAGTCGTACCATTCCGTGCTTTGGCGCAACCCTGCTTTGAAAGGTAGGAAGAGCTTTAACACCACTGAAATGGAAATTGACATGACGGCTCGTCGTTTCAGTCATGGTGTTTTGGAGTCTCAATTCCTTCCCTCCAATGATGCAGGCCCCGACAACGAAGCAGGTGCGCCTGCCCACAAGCGCCGACGCCGCATTTGTAGATGCGATGTCTCGTTAAGGAGTGTCATGCAAAAGCGTTGGAGCGCGGTGCCACTGTACATCCGGTTCCCACTTCTTTGTTGTTGACTCAAGATGTTGAGGCCAACGCAGAGGTTGAAGCCGATAGAGATGACGCACCGGAGCCGGAAGAGCATGAATACGACTCCGATGAGTTTTTCTAGAGAGTGCACTTGTTTTGGCCTCTCCGTTGTGCCACATAGATCAATCACGGGTGTTTTTCACCTGTGCGTTTGTCCTTTTGCTGTTCCGTACAGCATGCAACACTCCGTGTGTTGTGCTAGCAATCTTTTCCGTCCCGCCCTATAGAGCGACCGCTTTTCGGTTTGTCGCCCGCCGATGTGCAACATCTGCATTCATAAGTAATGATTCTTAGAGCACCCACACTTCAATTCAGTTTGTGGGATGGCCCCCTGTTTTGCCATATGCACTTATACTTGTCATGCCTTTTAGAGCGACCACATTCCAGTTTGTCGGTTCGCCCGCAGTTGTGCAGCCTCTGCATTCATGAGAAATGATTCTCAGAGCACCCACACTTCAATTGGTTTTGTGGGATGGCACCCTATTTCAACACATGCACTTTGCAACCGATACCAGATTTGGCACACTTCGCATGGTTGGTTCCGTTCAGCTTTGCTCTTCGTCTGCTGTCCAGATTACGTGTCGGTTGGGGTCAGAGGTTTGGCTGTGATGTTATTTAAGGGGCCACAGGCAAGATGGTACACACCCAACGCGGTGCATACAGAGGGCGGCACACACAAAAAGGCGGCCTGTGGCCACCGCAGGAGTCATGTTATTTGAGGGGCCACAGGCAAGGTGGTACACACAAAACGCGGTGCCTACACAAGGCGGTGCACACAAAAGGCGGTCTGTGGCCACCGCAGGAGTCATGTTATTTAAGGGGCCACAGGCAAGGTGGTACACACAAAACGCGGTGCCTACACAAGGCGGTGCACACAAAAGGCGGTCTGTGGCCACCGCAGGAGTCATGTTATTTAAGGGGCCACAGGCAAGGTGGTACACACAAAACGCGGTGCCTACACAAGGCGGTGCACACAAAAGGCGGTCTGTGGCCACCGCAGGAGTCATGTTATTTGAGGGGCCACAGGCAAGGTGGGACACACAGAACGCGGTGCCTACACAAGGCGGTGCACAAAACAAGGCGGCCTGTGGCCACCGCAGGAGTCATGTTATTTAAGGGGCCACAGGCAAGGCGGTACACACAGAACGCGGTGCCTACACAAGGCGGTGCACACAAAAAGGCGGTCTGTGGCCACCGCAGGAGTCATGTTCTTTAAAGGGCCTAAGAGGGGGACTTTGCTTTTTCAAGGGGCACATGGGGTGGGGGGGGTATCGGAATGAGCCGGCAGTTCGGCCGGACCTCTGCCCGGTGGTTCGGCCGGCCGGCCGGCCGGCCGGCCGAACCGCCGGTACCTACCAGGACGGCGGTCCGCTGGCCGGCCGGTGTCGGCCAAAAATGGGCAAAATCCTCCGCGGCGGTCTCGGCCGGCCGGACCGCCGCCGAGTTTTTCGGCCGAGGACCGCCGCCGAGCCCCACCGCCGTTTCATTCCGATGAGCACACACAATTACAGCAGTCATCTCGTTGAAGACAGACACATACAGGCGCAGAAACTTTCCTTTGCATCCGAATACATCAGCTTCTCAGACGGTGCTTGTCCAACACACAAGGGTGCCAATAGTGCGGGTATCCGCCGGCCTCAGCGGTATGTGTCGATACAGGAAACCACACACACCCCGAAACCACAGTGCCAAGCCACCCCTGTTTTTCCTCAGAAGGCAAATGCCTGGAACTGCTGCGCACCACCGATTTTGAATATTTGGTGAACCGAATTCCCGAGACCCTGTATTACCAGGAAAAGGGAGCAAAAAAAAACAACGAAACACTCCATTCACACAACCCCCTTCCTGCCCCACAAGAGCACAGAAAAACCGCTGGTAAAGGTATTGATGGGGAAATTGACGCAACCAGTTTCTTTTCCAGTACAGTGGCCACACTCCAGTAGGCCGCATACCGAATAGCGACCACGTTTCGTTGGGAAGTTTCCCGCCGAGCCAGTGGGCTCCACAAGTCTTTGCTTCCACATGTTGTCACGTCTCAAATGTTTCGCAACTCCATTCACAACCTCTCTCAGCATGTGGAGAAGCGAAATCGATTGAAATTGCTGCAGCCATGGTTGGAAGCAAGGGCAGCCGAGAGTAACAAGGATCCATGCTTGCACAATGCTCTTGGTAAAATCTACATTGATTCGAATCAGAATGCCGATGACTTCTTGAACCACAACGAGTATTACGATCATTTGACCCTGGGCAAATATTGCGAGAATCGCGACCCAATGCTGGCGTTTGTGGCTTACCAGAGAGGTGTTCAACAGCGTGCGTGGGGGCTGGTAGGGGACGCCGGGATGAACCTCGCTTTTGCCCCCTCCCCCCTTCTCTTTGTGTGGGATTTGTGTGGAACATGCCGGCCCCGGCATGGGAGGGACGCCGGGGCAGAAGCAGTATTTGTGAGCAGCAGGATACCCAGCAAAAAGGATTTCCCTCCGACTGTTAGGTAGCCCATCTGGGCTGCCCACCTCTCGCAGTTTTTCTGGACCCTCCCTCTTCACCCCCAACCTAACGTGTGGGCAACCAACCCACCTATCTTTGAGTGGAGGATTCCTTCCTCAAAAGGCGCACACAAACGTACACCCGGAAGTACAAATCGGCACATTCATTCAGCCTTTATGCCGCCCCCCCCCTCCCCCACGAGCAGAGACATACAACACAGCAACCAACCAACCTTTACGGAACCCCCCACCGCCCATTCCCCCAGCCCAGGCCTGGCGTACACATCGCACATTGCTCTGCATTGTTCCGGAATTGTTTGCTCGCCCGTTCGTGGAGCTAGCACCTGCCCAAAAGCTTTGCGACACCTATCAATCAGCACACACATGCACAGTGACACACACACATACATGCACACACACAACAAACACATACAGCGGAACAAACAAACAGAGCAACAAAGCGGTTGTCTGAGTGTGGAGTTGCCTCTTCAGGCCGCAAGAACAACAGTTTGTGCACTAGGTGCCTTCCTGCGATGACACCTGTCGACACCTGCCATGGCAGGTGCTAGCTCCACATATGCGCCCGTCATCCCTGGCAGGGAAGTGGACGCCACGTGGGCAAGAAGCTGCAATGTGAGCAGTGGGGCAGACAGTCCACCCACGCCCCACAACAACCCCTTTCTTTAAAGAAGAAATTGTCCAGATTGCGCGTCCACAGACAGATATTTTGGTAGATGAGAGTGGGACAGTGAACGTTGGAGGCTGCTTTTGACCACTGATATAGGAACTGTAACACAGGGCCAGTGGGTTCTGGATCACTAAATGCATCAGTGGTGGTAGACACACAACGCTGAGGCGTGTGGGGTGAACTGATGAGGCAATGAAGGTCGTGTGAAGGCAGGCGCGACTGCAGCTTAATAGCGTGTCTACACCTGAATTTTGAGGCCCCCAAACACTCCCCCCAGAACCGACCTCGACCAAAAAGTCGTTCTAAACATATGCACCGCAACTCGCTACATCCTCTCTTTCAAGGACAATGTGATATGGAGCTTGTGGCCTTGACCAGCCGCAATGGGATGTACAAGCAGCAGGCCCGATACCTTGTGAAACGCCAGGACCCGGAGCTGTGGGCAAGTGTGCTGACCCCTGAGAACACTGAGCACCGCCAGATGCTTGTGGATCAGGTGGTGCAAACAGCACTGCCTGAGACTACAGTCCCTGAAGAAGTGTCCACTACAGTGAAGGCATTCATGACTGCAGATATGCCTGAGGAACTCACAGAGCTTCTCGAGAAGATTATCCTCCACGGCAATTCAGAGTTCAAGAACAACCGTTATTTGCAGAATTTGCTGATCCTCACTGCCATCAAGGTGTGCCCACACATTTTCTGATTTTTGGATCCCCGTACAGGTGCAGCTCCGCTAGTCAACATGTGGAAGTGAGCATGAAAGGCCCAATGTTATGGTACATTTAATCAATTTCAGCAGGGGCAAATGTGATCGCAACTCAAAAGACAGCAACAGGTGTCTTTACAGCGGCCATTACCGTCATGCAGCAAACGCTTGTGCTGTGATTCAACCAGCACATAACAGGGTAGGATATAAGATGGGCGCAAATCTCAGGGTGGGGGGGCTGAGCCGGACATGACGAAATGACGAAACGACGACATGGTCGTAGAGGCAGGCAGTGTACATTCGTGTCACGTGTTGCGTCCACCCCGGCCCTGTTCTTTGGTTGGCACATGGCTGGTCGACAGAAATCGACCCCATACCAATGTCCAGATGCACCAAACCGGTGATCAAATTTAACTTCGAATTCAAATTTCGTCACCCCCCCCCCCCCTGGCCCCTACCGAGGCCTTGTGCCAAACCCCCCCCCCCCTGGATATCCTACCCTCCAATGCATTATGTCATGCTGTGTGCACATATCATTTCTGTGCGATGGATATTATTTCACGGTTGTTGTGCAGTGGGGCAGCGCTTGCCACAAAGGTCGTGCAGGCACTGAGGACCACATACTGCAGCGGTGTGGGACCAGACACAAAAATGGGGGGGTCCAGAACTCCAAAGTCATGTGCGCACAAGCTCACGAGCACAAACAGTGCCCATTGTTCACCCTTCCCTCCCCCATTGCAAGGGCATCCCAGCAGCGCTGCAGACCTTTCCCTGTTCCTCAGGCTGACAAGACGAGAGTGATGGATTACATCAATCGTTTGGACAACTATGATGCTCAGGATATTGCGAAGATTGCTGAGGGGGCTGAGTTGTATGAAGAGGCCCATGTGATTTACAAGAAATTTGGTGACAACGTGCAGGCCATTCGAGTGTTGTTGGATGACATTGGATCCATTGAACGCGGGTGTGCAGCCCCAGCGTTTGCCCTAAACCCATGAGCCACTCTCCCGGCTTCCTGCTAACTGCTTTTCTTGAGTGTGTCCAGGCAGCATGTTTGCAATGGGATCCCCGGCTGGTATGGCAGAAAGGGCTTGAGCAACGTAAGGCTGTAACGCAGCTCAAGCCACTCAACCTATTCAAAGTTCATCCCATCTCCCGTCCAATCGCTGGTGACGACGTGCTTGAGGCCCAAGAGCATTTGCACTTGGGTTAATCTTCATCCGCTTTGCCACAAGTGTCCTGTGGCATGGTGTATCAACAAAACCTGTCTGTGACCATGTATTGACAAAACACCTGAAGATGGACGCAACAGTTCCAACTGGGTGGCAATTTTTTTTTGCGTTTCTTGGCCAGGGCTGTGAATTTGTGTACATTCAAGTGTACTCTGACGCCGTCCCTGTCCCCTCCTAACAGTCTCCACTCCTTTGGCCATATCCCATACCCGTTTCTTCTTGTAATCCTCACCACAGCTCACGGGGGGCGCCTACCTGTGAGGCCTGACACCAACCCCCCCCCCCCTCTGGACCCCCCAACCCATACTAGTTAGCACCCGGTTAGAATTGGCTATTTGGGCGCCAACGGTGCCCGGAAAATTTTTTTGAGCCTGGACAATTTGCAACACATTTGGTTTCCCCCCACTTCTTCTGCTGGCCGGGAAGCCTTTGCTGATTCAGCGGTACATCTGTTGGAATACGGCACTGTTTTTCATTTGTTGTGAGTGGTAAAACCAAATTTCACCGCCCCCCCCTAAAGGCAAACAAATAGATACCGAGGCCTTGTGCCACCCCCCCCCCCCCCCCCGCCCCAGTACTGTCTGTCTGTCTGTACCTCCGATATTCAATTCCATCCCAATCCTCACTCTCTAAGTAGGTCTCATCCCCCCGCCCGAGAACACGAGAACAATACACCATGGCGTCATGCCAACCTCCACCCCCCGGTCTCCGCGGGGCTTGGTGTCCAGAAGTGAACTGCAGCACGCCCCGTGCCACAGCTCCCAGGTGTCTTCTGGGTTTGATGAGAGAGTGTGAAACACGAGATAAAGGGAGCCAAGGCGTAGCAGCTGTCGCATTGCAGCCCCGCTCCAAACAAAACAGCCCGTTCTGCAATTGATCTGTGTCCCGTTCCTTCTCTGACCGTCCCCCGTCCTTTGAACTGTCGTAGGTACGAGTTTGCTGAGCGTGTGTCAGAGCCAGCAGTTTGGTCTAATTTGGCTGGAGCGCAGATGAAGGCCGAGATGATCTCAGAGGCCGTGGATTCTTTTATGAAGGCAAAGGATGCCTCCCGATTCACGGAGGTCATTGCAGCTGCCCAAGAAGGCAATTTCTACCAGGATTTGGTGCGATATTTGGTCATGGCTCGTGATGAGTCCAAGGTATTTCGTGTTTATGTGTTACTGTTGGGAATTTGCACGTCGCAACACACCCCGGGCGCACCCTCTTTTTTTGGAGCTTTGCTGTCACATTCGATTGGACACGAGTGCACATGCACAGAGGTCCATTCAAAGCGATGTGATGTACACATACCCCCCCCCCCCTTTGTAATAGCTACGCCCTTGTCCAAGCTACAGTAGGTGTAGGGACCGTATTAATTTGGTACCTAATTTTAATTCGGTACAAATGTAGTGCAGCCGCATAACACATGGGTTTGGTGACTGATTCTGATTCGGGGACGGACACCATGAGGATAAACCCATTTCTGACCTATCTTCCTCAAGTGATGATTCTACTGACTCCGATGATAATCCCAGGGAATGCCATGCATGCAGTGCGCACGCAGTGCGAAGTTTTGAATGTTGGCCAATACTCAGACCCTACTTTTGGCCCCTTTTGACCAGTTTTTGGTTCCATACCGGGGTTTTTTTAGCTTCATATGCCAATACTCACACCGTACTTTTGGCCCCTTTTGACAAGTTTTTGGTTCCATACTGGGGTTTTTTGTAGCTTCCTGTGCATTTGGGATGTGGCACATTTGAATTGTCACCCTTTGTTGCCCAATGTCAACCATTTTTACCCATTTTCCATCCCCCATATTGAACTCTCCCCACTATGGGGACCCCGAGAAGGCAGGGGTGATGTAGCCATACATAGCCCGCGGACCTTGAGGAGTTTGTGGTACGGCCTTCATCCCCACCACATCACTGATCTCGCTCGCCATCAACAAGTGTGTCGCGTCCACACTCAGAATCACCACCGCCCTCCCCTTCACCCTATTCGCGGTCCCCATCACCCAAGAGACCACGGACAATGTGTTCCCCGCGCTCGGAGTCAAGGGACACCTCATCGCCGCCTCCAAGAGCGAAGCCACGGGCACCGAAACACTCGAAGCAAGCGGACTTTACAAGGCTGAGTGGTTTGTTCATAGGGACAGTGGAGTACCAAGTTGAAGGCAGTTTCGTCGTTCTCATGTGGGCTTTGCTGCTTCGGTGTGCAACCAGTCAGGTGACAGGTATTCTTGGGTGAGTATCCCGGCCTCTGCGTGCGCAGTATGCACGCAGTGCCCACGCAGTGCACACGCAGTGCGCATGCAGTGCAACAATTTGGCCCCAATGAAGTTATTTGGGCTAAGGCTGCCCGAGGTGTGTGGGGAATGGCCCATGTCTTTGATGGGTAGTTGTACTTTACAAGAGACCACATGCAAGGCAATTTCATTCCCAAGAATTTGAAGTTGCCCGAGCCAAAACGAGCCCCTAAACCTCGGGCAAACGCATCTTCAAAGGCATCTTCAAGTGGTGAGCATGTGCAGTTGTTCCGCATGGTATATGATCGCAAGAAGGGTTTCCAATCCGAACATTTGTAGGCTTCTCATGCCTCATTGCTTGTAGGAACTTGGGTATGAACCTGAAAATTCATGTCTCAAACGCTTCCTTGTGTTTCAATGCCTTTGGGAACGTGGGCGGAGGTTAAGGAGCACTCATACCATGCACTCACTCACGTGTGTGTCGGTAGTTGTATGTGTCGTGCGCAAGCCACGCCCTTGTCTAAGCTACAGTAGGCGTAGGGACCGTATTAATTCCGTACTTTGGCGTAGCTATTACAAAGGGGGGGGGGGGGTACTGTTTTGGAGTGTGGGCTTGCCTCTCGCGCCCTCACGCAGTGCAGTTCGATGTGTACTCAGGCTGTGTTAGTGCTAACAAAGCGGACAGCAGCAGGTGCCCAACTTATGGTACTGCACATCTGCGCAGGTCAAAGAGGGCGCCATTGACACCGAGCTCGTGTACAGTTACGCCAAGACAAATCGGCTTGCAGAGCTGGAGGAGTTCATCTCCTCGCCCAATGTCGCACAGATCCAATACATTGCTGACCGCTGCTTCAACGAGGTATGTGGTAATTGCATGTTCGTCAGTTGCCTGGCTTCACCGCAGGTGCGGCGTGGCGTCGGGCTTTTGTGCCACGAGGAGGGTTCTCAATAAGAATCGCGCCATTTATTTGGGGGGTGTGGGGGGGGTTGGCTACCCGTGAAAATGTCACAGGTAGGACGTCACACCCGGCTTTTTTTGAGGCTGACAGTCGTGATAGTCACTGACTGTGGATGCCACTGCCACTGTCACTGACTGTGACTGCCCAAGCCACTGTCATGGTGACCGTGACTGAGACTTCCACAGCCACTGTCACCGTAACTGTGACTGTGGCATCCACAGTCACAGTCACAGTCACGACCATGGACCAGTGGACTCGCGGACTGATGACGCGCGGAAACGACACCACAAGGAACATGGGCTGTAGTGGCTGTCAGATAGCATTGACCCGACGCAGCTGCCCAAGGCCCCGCAACCCGACGGAATGCCACACAGGGGGCGGGGCTGGCAAGGGGGACCCCCCCCCCCTATTGAGAACACTGGTCACGGTGGTCTGTTCTCTCTCATCATTTCTTCTTCTGTTTCCTTCTTGAAACCAAATTTGTTTTTGTATGTTCAAGAGGCGGGAGGGGACCCCTTGGTCCCTGAATGGCGATACTGGGGGACTCCGCGTTTTTATCGGTTGGGTCAAACACTTTGCCCATGCCTCGGTAGGGGAGACGCTGAGTAAGTGTGCCAATTGGCACAGTGATGACCCGACCCACTCTGCGAAGGGAAGAACGGGTGCCTGTCCAAGGCCCCAAACGAAACCAACGAAGATGCACGGGGCGGGGGGACTGCGCAGATCTGGGAGAGCTACCTCTGGATTTAGGAAGAAGGGCCACATCAATGCCCCCCAAAAGATGGCCTTCCTTATTGCTTGTTGCTTGCTGGCTGGATATAAGTGGAGAGGAGTGTAGTACCCCTCTCCCAAACATTTGGTGGCTCCACATTATGGCTTTCTTGCTTGGCCCTCACTCCACCCAGCATGCACCTTTCACGAATCAAAAATTGCTCTAAAGGGGCTCAAAATGGCTGAAATACATTCGATGCACCCAAGTAGCTGGGCATCACATTTGCAAAATTGCGTGAGACCCAGTTTTGGTACCAAAATGTCTCATTCTCAAGACGTTTGTGGCTTTGTAGGGTTCGAAAAAGGACTGAAGACACCTGTTTAGGCCCCAAGTTGCACCATATATACACGAGTCTGTGACAGGTGTTGGTGCCTCCCTTTTTTTTCACCTCTGTTTCTCTACAATTTTATGCTCCGAAACTGGCTGCAGGTTTGGTTGCACCAGAGGAAAAGTACAACCCTGCTGATGGCACTGTGTATCTTTTGTAGGAAATGTATGAGGCGGCGAAGATCCTATTTACCAGCATCTCCAACTACGCCCGCTTGGCGGTTACGCTGGTGCGATTGCAGAGCTTCTATGCTGCTGTGGATGCTGCCCAAAAGGCCAACAGCATCCAGACGTGGAAGGAAGTGAATTGTGCATGCATTGATGCGGCGGAGTTCCGGCTGGCACAGATGTGCGCATTGCACATCATTGTGCATGCAGATGAGTTGGAGGCGTTGATTCATTTCTATGAATCCCGAGGGTATGCATTACAGGACCATGGATTTCATCGGGTTGGTAGATGACAGACTGCCGAAGGCAGCCGATGACAACGTGGGGAATCCCGCCTGTTGGGACAGTGGTTTTCGGGCCTTTGGAACGTTCAGGTGGTGTGCATACCTGAAGCTAACACCTGCCAAAAATTTGACACCTGCCAACTCCTGCCAAAAATTTTCCTGACACCTGCCGACACCTGCCAAAAACTGTCGTGACACCTGCCGACACCTGCCGGGTTGTGTGGTGTGCATGCAAGCAGTGTGTTGTTGTTCATGGCCACACACGGCCACTTCGAAGAAAATGCCCTCCAAGGCCCAGCAATGCCCAACCGTAGTGGAACAGCGCAATTTTCGACACAGTTGGAAGAATGGGCGTCATTGGCTGCGGTACGAGATTGGTTTGGGCATGTGGTGCAACATATTCAACCGCCACACGAACAACAGAATTGTCATCGGCATTGGATCTGCAGTGAATCCATTACGGGTTCCCACCCAGGCGTACCGCTTCTACAGTGTAAATGGGTATGAAAACAAACGTTTTCATCTTCACGCTGTGATGTTGGACAGCCTAGCCAGTGCCCACAGTGTGGTTAATTTGACAAATGCGGTGCCTGCAGACCTTGTGCCACAGGTTCTTGTTCTTTTTTGCAGTGTGTATCAGATCGGAAACATGCTGCAACAATGCCCATGTTCTGTCTGCATGTGTGTGTGCCGCATGTCTACCACCAGCCACATGTTTGACACCTGCCGACACCTGCCAAAAATTTTACTGACACCTGCCGACACCTGCCAAAAAATTTGCCGACACCTGCCGACACCTGCCATGGCAGGTGTTAGCTTCAGGTATGGTGGTGTGGGGTAGTTCGCATGTCCTGTCCTGTCCCCGTGGTTGCTGCCACGCGCAAAAGCCCAGTGTTGGCCACGTGTCGGGGTTTCTCGAGGTGGCTTTGCTGAAGCCAGACCCTTTTCATGCTCGCAGGTACTTTGAAGAGCTGATCACCCTCATGAAGGCTGGGCTGGGGCACGAGCGGGCCCACATGGGCATGTTTACTGAGCTGGGCATTCTGTATGCCAAGTACAAGCCTGAGCGACTTATGGAGCACATCAAACTGTTCCACCGCCGTGTCAATGCCCACAAAATGATTCGCGTTTGCGAGCAGTACCATCACTGGGCGGAGACCCGCTTCTTGTACCGACATAATGACGAGTTCGACAACGCCATCAAGGTACAAGCAGAGGGATTTCACTGTATGCAGTAGATAGGGGAATTGGCATGCCCACGTGAGTTGGTCTGCAGCGTGGTCTGCAGTGCAGCTCATAAATCTTTTCCCCCACCCCCTTTTGTTTGGTGAAAATGAGTTTTCGTTTTTTTGTTTTTTGAGTTTCCTTTAAGACAGGGGTGCAGATAATCGCAGGGGTGTCTGGTTCGGCAAGGGAGGGGAAAAGGACGACGAGCACAGCAGCGCACAGTCCAGTCATACAGCTGCTCGGCAGAGCGGAACACCCCTCTGAACGAAACGACTGAGAGCTCTGCCATGGTGACGCTGTGGAGTGCAGTGATGTTGTGCCACTCTCTGACGCAAACGGGCAGGGCAATAGTGGATTTGTGGTCCCCATCAGGTGATGATGAAGCACACCGCGGAGGCCTGGGATCATGAGATTTTCAAGGATATTCTGACCAAGGTCAACAGCGCTGAGCTCTGCTACCAGTCCATCCACTTCTACTTGGAGTACGCTCCTGGCCATTTGACCGACCTAATGGCCACCATGAGCTCCCGAGTGGACAATGAGCGTGTGGTGCATGAGTTGCGCAAGGCCAAGCAGCTGCCACTTGGCAAGGCTTATTTGGAGACCACGCAGGAATCCAACTTGAAGGGTGTCAACGAGGCACTGAATGAAATGTACATTGATGAGGAGGATTTTGAGTCGCTGAGGATGTCTATTGATAATTTCGACAATTTCGATCAATTGGCGCTTGCCGAGAAGCTGAAGAAGCACGAATTGTTGGAGTTCCGTCGCATAGCAGCAGCTCTGTACAAGGTGTGGCCCAGTATCATACAATGGGGGGGGGGCGGGGAGAATTTCGCCGTCAAGAAAGGTGGCGAAATTTTGGCTCAACAGTTCCATCCTTCACCACAGCTGCAGGCGTTGTGTCTCCTGAGAAGGGCCAGGCGCCCGGGCGAAATCCTCCCCCCCCCCCCTTGTGTCGAACATCATAGCGACAGACATGCAGCTGCAATATCCGGAGGAGAAGGGAGAATGCGGGGGACGTGGGTTGCAATCTCCCGGGATGTTTTGCCAGCATCCGCGTAGCGTGATACAAGGCATGCTGAGGTTCGTTGAAGAAAGAGAAATGGGAGATTTAGTTAATGAAACGACAAAATTGCAGGAATGCAGGAATTGCAGGAATAGGCTTGCATTCCGACACAATTGCAAATATTGGGACACAGTCTGCAACGGTGACAGTGGCGTGTTGATGTCTGAATGTGTGCAGTTTTTGTCTGAATGAAATCTTCTTCCAGTCCAGTCCAGCAATCCCCCCCCCCCTGTCCGGGACATAATCTAGGTCATACTCCCCTGTCCGGGACAGTCCGGGGGCTCCGTTGGCACAACTCACCAAGGGAAAGGAAAAGGGGAGTAGGGAGGTAAGGCCAGGCAGGGAGACGGAGGGCACGAGGGGTAGAGGCCGATGGGCGCCGTCGCCTATGGAGGGAAAGAGTTCAAGGAAAAGGCAAGGGTAAGCCCGCCTAATTAGGTCTCGACCCGCCCGTCCCCACCGTCTAGTTCCCTCTTTTCTCACAGGGGATTGCCTCGATTTTCTGCAGTTGTGTTTGATCTGTTTGTCTTTCTATCAACCATATTCTTCCCATAAATTAGCCCCCCCCCCCCCCGCCTCCGTCCCGCAAGGACCCGCACATCTCAGACCTGATTTGCCTTCGTGTCTGCATCTGTCTGTATGGGTATGGCAATGTTTGTTTCATTCTTCTGATGAGGTTCAACGAGGCCTGCAGTGCAGAAAAATAAAGTTGCACTCTTTGCAGTTTGAGAGTACAATGCTCCATTTGCTTTCTTGAATTTGCTCATCAATTTGACATCTCATTCTCTCATCTAACATTTGAATTAGGTGATACCCCCTTTCCTCCATTTTCGCTTAATTGTCATCTCTTCCACTTCCAATCAACTGATCAATTTGGGTCCCCCCCCCCTTTACACCAATACGGCAAACCGCGGACGCACAACAACGCCAAGCAGCCGCTGGCACAGCCTGGAGGCACGCCCCTGGAGCACAACCAATTGCACTGCATTGGCAAACCTATTTGACGTTTCTGGTTCAGCCCCCCGATCTCTCCCTTGCTCCTCGTCTCTCCAGAAGAACCGCAAGTGGAAACAGTCTGTGGAGTTGTCCAAGAAAGACAAGATGTACAAGGACGCTATGGAGACTGTAGCGGAGAGTGAGGACAAGGATTTGGCTGAGGAGCTGCTCCGCTTCTTTGTAGACAACAGCCACCACGAGTGCTTTGCTGCTTGTTTGTACTCGTGCTATGAACTGATCCGTGCTGATATCGCCTTGGAGTTGGCGTGGAGACATCAGATCTTCGATTTTGTCATGCCATTCTTGATCCAATCTTTCAAGGAGCAGATTGAAGTGGTGTGTTGACTGGTCTATTGTTCTGGTCATTTGTCAGGGAAGGCATGGTTGTGTGTGGGCCTGGTCAATTGTCAGGGAAGGCATGGTTCTGTGTGGGCCTTTGTTAGAACAACCATTTGTGTTGGCCGGTTGGCAGCATTGGTCTTGTTCCCATGCTTGAATGAATGGACAGCAGGGCAGCCCACGGGCAGCCTTACACTAGAACGGCCGACAACCATAGGAGGACCCCCCCCCCCCCCCGGACCTCCTCTTCAAACCAGAGAGGAGGACGTGCTGGCACAGATCAGTCCCCAGCGGACACAGATAGCCCCACCTCTTAGCGAAATGGCCTGCCAGCAGGTGTCAGACCCAAACTGGCGCATCACCTTGCCAGTTTATTGCCAGTTACGTGCTCGAAATTTTTTTCGCTGCCCATACTCAAAATGGTGTTACGGGGATCTCAAATATCGCATTCCAATGAACAAGTTCCCCTTCCCCCACCAGAACACACTGTCGATGTGTTTTTAATCCCACAAAAACTGTATTTTCAGTTCGGATTATTTCAGTCCCCTGAACAGTCCAAATGGTCAGAAACTACTGGGGATCTCAAATATGCTCCATGCTGATATCATCATTCGCCAAGCTGTTGCTTGTGAGTTCCAACACATGCCAGCTTCACCGTATTCGCATGCTTTCCCTTTGCATGCAGGTTGAAGAACTTAAGCAGAAGATGGAGAAGAAGACAGAAGCCACTGCGCAACCAGGAATGGTGGATCCTGGTATGGGTATGAATAGCCTTGTGCCAGTTGGCATGAACATGCCTGGTATGGGGATGCCAGGTATGGGTGGCCCCATGGGAGGGATGCAGGGAGGGATGCCTGGTATGGGGGGTCCAATGGGCTACGCACCCCAGCCGACCGGTTGGTAGGTGAGACTTCACCCTTTTTCTGTGGCGGGCACTGGACAGGTCAATCTACACACGTCGGGGAGATCTCAAGTTTAAAGCTCCCTGCCTGTTTGCAGAGCGACCTTGACCTCAATCTAACCCCTGTCGTGGAGTCTCAGGGGACATGTTGCATCAGTTCCCAGTGTGTGGGCTTAGTGGCGCTATAAGTATTGTGAGACACCTAAGGGTAAGCTTCGGTATCCTCGGACAGCACTGCATGCTACGAAATCGGCGGTTTGCTGCGGCTTGCCACAAGATTCAGTTGCTGGTGACAGGGAGTTGCAGTTGGGGAGGCCGGGTAACCAGCAGTAATTGGACTGTTAAGGAAAGAAAAAATGGCTTGTGGGGCGTGTTCACGGTGCATGGCCCTTTGGGCTGTGCAATCCACCCCAGTCAGACCACTCCTTCCTGGGCAAGGTTGATACTCCTTGTTGCTCCACACCAACCTGTCATCACTGCAGTGCTGCCATGAGGAATTGTGTGGGGTTGCCAGCAGCCCTTAAGGATGCGGCAAGATTTTTTGCACCAAATTCTGGAATGTTGAAATGGGTGAACAGGAGGTGCATCAAACTGCAGGGCTCCAAAGATCAGTGCTGAGAATTTTGGCAAGCAGACATTTCCGTGTCGAGTTCAGGTTTCTGAACGATTAAATCTTCAGTCTGTGGGTTTGTTGAAATGGGTGACAGAGGGCATGGGACTATGGGGACTGCATCACATGTGGTCAGATCTCCTTTTTGCGATGCGATCAGTGCATGCACTTTGCATGTGCATGGAAACAGGAATGATGCAGATCTGAGGCAAGTGGCGGTATGGCGGTGAGGAGGAGGTGGAGGCCTGCTGGCGTTTGTGGGTCCTCTGGAGTGTTCTACGCTGAGCAACATTGTGCTGCGCCCTGACCTGAATGTGCGTGGCGTTGCATGCAAGTTTGTGTGAGTTGGAAATATCAGGTCACACTGTGCTGAGCACTGATTGCTTTCTGGATGGTATGTTTGTTTTCTTCTGCTCGCGCCCTGGCTATCAATACAGCAACAGGTGCAGATGCAGTTCTGTGCAATTTTTCAGGTTACCCACACCTGGTTACCAGGTTACCAGTTGTTTGGCGGCGCGATTTCATGGTGACACTATGTTGAATGTGCTCCCAAAATTGTTCTCCAAATTTGGTGGCGGTTTGCAAATGTGTTTCTTGCCTGATGTTTTGCTGCCAAAGGTCCAATTTTGAGTCCAAAATTGTTCAGGTCACAATATTACTATGAAAGGTTGCAAGCAGTTGCCAACAACTGATCGCTGTTGGATCCCAGTGGATGGTATGCTTTTTCCAAAGGTAGGCTTGCAAACATTCTTGATTTTACAAAAGGCCAAAGTAGGAAGAATACATAATGTAAAATTACCAGTTTGTATACCACCTATTGGATTGAACTATTTTTTGCTTAAAACAGGCCCCTTTAACTGGTTTTAAAGGTATGGTGGATGATTGGGTTTCACACACATCCTGTTTTTCCACATATTTGTCTGCTTGAATAGTAGAGTTTTGTTTTCCAAAAAAAAAACCCGCATTGATGTTTGCTTACATTTTTTGCGTTGTTTCGATGCAATTTCATGGTGTCGAGGGAAAATCCATTGTTGTGAGCCTTTAGTGTTGTCCATTCCTGTCCAATGGTTTGTGCAGCCACTTAATTGGACCTTTTTAACACAACCAAAAAACATTCACCAAAAAATTGTACAAATGAATCTCTTTTCACAAAAATATGACGATAGAATATAAACATTTCTTCGTTAGGACCCAAAGTGGACTCGCCGTTCAAAAACACCCAATGTGCACTGACTAGCATATATTACATACAGATCAAAGCCACCGTTATCATCATCAATACTATTGGATGACTCACCACCCGATTCATTGGTTTGCACGAAAGCATTTGGACTCCGGATGCGGCTAGGGGCCTGCATTGCGGCTGCTTTTACTTGAACTTTTGCTAAAGGCTGAAAGGGAGGATTGGCTGGGCATCTTCGTGAATGAGAGCATTGCACAGTCTATGCGACTCTTCTCCTCCCCTATGTGGTGCTAGTTTGGCACTAGGTTTCACTTGTGCACTCAAATCGCAGTAGGTACGTCCAACAATAATGAGCCGCGAGAACTTTCACGCCTGTAGGCATCCCAAGGTGCTACTGGACGGGCTCAATTCTTCGTTTTTTTGCTCCAGACCAAAATGAGGCGGACCCTTCTCACTGCATGGTAGGCACCATCTCGGAAATGAGGTTCAAAGTTGTCCGGTGCTATGATGTTGCCAGAAATGACTGAGATAGCGGATCTGGCGCGTAGTGAGGATTAGCTGAGTCTGATAGTAGGTCCAGAAAAGTTTATAGTGTTTTCAGCACTGTGTTTTGCCTCTCCTGCTGCTTGCTGTTGGTGTAGGGATTCCTGCTGCTTGTTTTTGGAGATGAAAAGCTTTTGTTTTGATGAAATACAGCCACTCCAAGTCACTCCAGGATAGCCCAAGCCAATAGTATGCAAAGAGAAGAGGATTCAGGATCAAAGCATGAAGGGCTGCAGTGTAAACAGTGAAAGATGATTAGGTATTCACAGAAACTGCAACTCAGGATACAAATGAATGCATATTCACAGAGATAGCTGAAATGTTTTGGGAAAAGAGTTAGAAAACTGCCTCAGGATCACTCTCTCTCCATAGTGCCATCTTAGGAGATGTGCACTCTTTGTTTTGGCTCCCATATGTGCTGAGGTGGCATGGTATGTGGCGATGAGGTCACTGCCATGTCACATGGGATCTTCCTACTCAGTTGGGATCTTCCTACTTAGTTAGGCTGACCGGGAATTGAACCCAGGACCTCCCAAAAAGAGGTGCCTAACCCCCTATGGTGCATACCACTAGGGCAGATAAGTATTCATGGAAAAACATAGATAAATTCATAGGCTCTACCTTAGGTATGTCAGTGCTCAGTCAACTCAGGAAAAGATGTTTTACTTCTGATTGAAAGGGGATTAAGGGGTCCACTCCATATCCTGATTGGGTGTTTGGTTCCATAGGTCAAAATGTGTTATCACCACTTTTGGCTGGACCAATACTAAGATAAAAATGCATGAATGCTCAGTGCATCTCTAATACAACTAGAGTATGTCCTAAAGCAATGGAAAAGCACTTTTTCTTACTCCCCCCTTGTGCTGTGGTGGCCACCACTGTCGCATTTTAGGAAAAAGGGAATTTTTCTTGGCCTTTCCTTGGTTTTCACATCTACTTTAAAATACCTACAGTCTCCCTCACACTGAAAAATGGGCGCTCACCATGGCTGGCGTCCTTTTGCTGCTCTGATTGTACAGTTTCCTACAGAAGACTCAGCGCTCTTGGCGCTGCCGGGGCTCCTGTGGCTTGGTTGGGTTAGATTGGGAGCATGCCAAACATGTGCATATGCATCCCTCCCTCCAAGACGCAGCGTCGACACAACCCAAACGCAAGACACATTATACACACTCGCATGGGTTCTCGTAAACCTGCTGGCGACCTGTGACCTGTCTTAGGGCGAAGGGAGTCGAAAAGAAATTAATTTGCCCCTTGGTGGGGTCTTGGTTCTGCTCAGTCTCTCCAGGCACCTGCTTTTCGGCCCGAACACGACCTACTCAGCGAGGCTGCGCGTGGGTATCTGCAGAGGCAGGAATGGGAGAATTATGGACGAATCCACGCAAAAACGAAGCGACGACACCAAAATCCGTCAAATGACGGCGTAGAATTTTTCTGAAAAGACACACCTGAGTAGAATCCAATTGTGCATCAAAGGCACATTTTTATAGAAATTATAGTCATCTTTGGATTTTTTAAATCCAAAAATTCATACGTCCAAAATGGCGGCGCGCAGGAGCGGCTCCTAGCGAAGCGCCGGAAAATGGAAAAATAATGGAATTATAAACGTATGTATCACGTAGTCTTGAAAATGACGAGACACACATTAATAAACAAACATACAAATTCCACCCACACTAATAGAAGCTTCAAAAATTCAAGAATTCGAAAATCAATTGAAAAGACTTCAATGAATCAGGTATAAACTACAGGTATGCTCGTCTTGCATGCCGCATACACATTGCTCGTCTCGTGTCTCCGTGAACGAGTCGTGTAGCAGCGTTAACAACGATAACCACGATAGGACGCGGTAGAGGGATTGATTAGAAAGATTGCAGATGATTAGCGGTCAGATCAGGGTGATTAGTCATACACACAAATGCATAGCAACGTTCTTCGCGTGCGCCTTTTTTGTTTTCTCTCCTTGCTTCACTTCCCAGCGGTAGGTAAGGTAGGTACGCCCAGGCGGGGCCACCCCCTGGTGGAGTCAAGATCGTCGTGGAGATGGGCAGGTTTGCCCACGTGATTGAGCATACTCGTGCATGCACACACGCATTAAAGGGTAGGCCACGCGAAGTGCGCACGGTAAACCTTGTTTAGGCTACCCAGGGGCTCCCCGGTACGTTCTTTAAGAGAACCTGAGGAGTCCCTTAACGCTTGCTTGCTTGATAAGGGTAGCTGCTCCATGCAGCGTGTTTGCGGACAGCGTATTATAGGGCACACTGAGAAGGGTATAATACCTGGAGTGTGTCTTGGTTCCACCGCCGCAAACGCCCTTTCATTTGCCTTTGCTTTACAGGTCGGCAGGTAGGGTGAGTGGTGCAGCAGCATTTTTTTATGCCCTGCTAAACAGGGGCGCAGATCACACAAACAAGTAACTCCGCTCCGCCTGTGGCAGAGCAAGGAGTCCGACTTCATCGACATCTGCGCTTTGCACACGAGAGCACTCCTTCCCTCCAAGCCCTTGCAGGGGAAACGCGTTGTGGCGTCCCCTGTGAGGCCACAGTTGCTTAGCAGCGCTGTGTTCTCTTGTCATTTCACAGGTGGGTCGCTAGGACCCTCGAGAGCTTCTTCCTCACAACGCCCAGTAGAGTGTGCGTGTAGGAGTGGTAGTCCTGCGTGGGGGCTAGAGCCAGTTGCCCAGCGCTCGCCCACCAGGATGGTGCCACTGTAGGGTGTGTAGGACCTGTAGGGGGCGTGTCACTGTCCCACCCTTTTCCTGCAATTTTAGCTGGGTTGGTGGGCTGTGACAGTGGGTTAGGTTAGTGTTTTTGGCCATATAGCAAACAGGCGTTTTGCATGCCTTCATAGCTTTTGGCCACCCCTCCCTTTAGTAGACAGGTAGGTAGGGAAAACAATACCTGGATTAACACTCTGGGTATTCCCCCAAGGTTTTGCGCCAGCACAGAAATTGGGCGCATAGGGGAGGGGAGACCCGGGGCGTACCCCGTGGCATCAATAAGCCAACCCTCCAGGTTTAGCAAGGGCGCAGACTTGGGTATAATTAGGACACCACTTCTGCGGCTTGCTCTCAGGACCTTAGGACTAGCACACTCACACATACGCTTTGGTAGGTAAGGGTAAGGTTCAGTCCCTAGCTTTATTCTTGGAGGCAAGCGTCTCAGCGAGCCTCAACAACTCGCCAAGGTTGTTCTGGGACAAGTAGTCAACCAGAACTGAGTTTAGGCGTCCCTCAGGTAGAACAAATGCAGAGAAGGGCTCCCAGGTGGCCTCTTCGACTCCAAACCCTTCCCAGAGGGTGAGGAAGCGCCAACCCTGGCGATAGCGGTGGCGTAGGACAGACTTCACCAGGTAGAAGCCCTCCTTAGCCATCTCCTCGGCGTTCATGTCGGGGAGTTCACCTTCAACTTCCATAGGGCTGGCAGCCCCTTGTAGGTCCAGAGCGGCGATTTCCTCGTCGTTCAGCTCCCACTCCTCCCCACAGAGGTCTTCGGGATCATGGTAGCGCTTCAGGTGTTGAGCGGCGCACACCAGGGTCCCCCCTAGACGGGGAGAACACCGCACCGTGATACGGTGACCATCCACAGATAGAATCTTGTACGGCCCGAAGTATGGGTCATCGCTGGTAGAGCGAGGCCAGGCGGGTAGTCGGCTGTGGTGCACCAGCACCCAGTCCCCTTCTTGGTAGGTGGCAGGTACACGGTGCTTGTTCTTCTTGTTCCACTGACGCTCCCTCACTCTCTGGAGCATAGCCTTGGCCTTGTCCACCTTCGCTTGTTGCTCTTGGACCCATTCACCCACAGAAGAATGGGTGTCCTCTGGATAGGGGGCATGTAGGAACCATGCCGGGCGCCCCATGAATAGCTCATGTGGCGAGTAGCCAGTAGCTGAACTCTCTTGGGAGTTCATCATCAAGGATATGACGGGGAGTAGTCTCACCCAGTCTCTGGTGCGTTCAGTTTTGCACCATATCCTGACGTTCTCCTTCAGGACACGAATCTGTCGCTCACATAGGGGGTTGCTCGTGTGAGAGTAGGGAATCCCCGTAGATACCTGGACATTGAGGGACCTCAGGACCCTCTTGTACCAGCCAGTATCAGAGCGTACTCGTACGTCCTCATCGGAGTTGATCTCCTTGGGCGCCCCATAGACACAAAACCACTCCTCCAGGAGTATCTTGATAGTCTCCTCTCCGGTAATGTGCTTGGTACATGGGAACACCCTGGTAAACCTGGTCAACCCACAGGTTACCACGAGGGCGAAGTCATAGCCCCCGAACTTCGGCATCTCCGTGTAGTCCACGTATAGAACACTGTTAGCACAGTGTGGGATGGGCAGGGTCGAGTAGAGACCTCTGTCCCTGATATCCCCTGGTTTACAGGACCGGCACGGGCACTTGTCCACGATAGGCAGGAGCGTCTTCCGCAGCTGGTCGTCAGTCCACGTAGTGTGGAACCACTGCTTGAACAGCCTCAGGGTACGGTCAGCACCCACATGACCACTGGACTCATGGGTCCACTTCAGCAGCGCTGGGACTCGGTCACTAGGCACCACGATGCGGTCCTCGTGCCAGAGGTAGCTCTTGTCCCGCTTCCACTGGTCCTGGTTGACCAGGAGGGGTTCAAGGCGTTTCTCCAGGCGCCGGTAGATATCCCCAAACTCCTGTAGGTACTCCGATTGTTGGAGTCCATCCAGGGGGCGTATCATGGTCATGTTCAGGTCCAGGTGTACGTCCATACGGCTGAACGCTTCCTTAGCCAGCGCTTCAGACCGGGCACCAATCAGGGCGTCGAAGTTGTTGCGGCTGATGTAGTCGGCACACTCGTTCTTCACTCCCTGGATATGGTGTACCGTCAGCCGTAGTTGACTGAGGTAGGTCCACCAGCGACGTAGCTTGGCCTTCTCAGGTGGGGGGCCCTTCTGGAAACTGCGGACCGGTTCTTGGTCGCATAGCCAGACCACAGGGTTACTCCCCAACAGTCGTGCTTGTGAGGATAGCACCAGCATACCCGCGAGCAGTTCCTGCTCATAGGTGGAGTAGTTCCCCCTGGCCTGGTTCCACTTCCAGTTCCAGTGGCCCAGAGGTACTAGGACCCACTTGTCGTCAGGGTAGCTGTGCTTGAGGGTCCCATCTCGGTTGAGACCTTCCGTCCCCCATTGGGAAATGGCCGAGTCGAACTCCTCCCTCTCTAGTGCTTGCCATTGGAACAACGTTCCACCACCGCCCACATTGCTGGCGTCGGTCACCAGGATAATCTCCCCTTGTGCCCTAGGCACGCCCAAGCACTTAGCGTTGGCTACCTTGTCTTTGAGCTCGTCAAACGCTTGTTGCTCTTGTGGGCCCCAGCGCCAAGTAGTACTCTTCTTGATCAAGTCAGTCAGTACCGCGCTGGTGTAGGTGAAGTTTTTGATGTGGCGGCGATAGAAGTTGCACGCCCCAATGAAACTGCGTACATCATGAAGTCCTTTCTTGGGGTCTTCGTGTCGTACTTTGGCATCCATCAAGGGTTTGGCCTTAGAGGCCGCTGGGGTCCACCACCCATAGCCAACGTCAAACCCCAGGTACTGCATGGTCTCCTGCATGAACTCACACTTCTCCAGCTTGAGTCGTGTGTGGTTCTCCTGGCAGACCGCAAAGAACTCACCCAAGAGGATTAGGTGATCCTCCTGGGTATTGGTACCGAGGCATACATCGTCGATGTGAGCCTCCATCTGGGCCCCACGGGATATGAGCTCCTGCACCTTAGGTCTCCTTCGTAGGATGGACAAGATCTTGTTCATCAGCTCTTGGAACAGAGCGGGGGCGTTAGCCACGCCGAATGGCATGACTTTCCACTTGAATACCCTCCCCTGAGGGGTGATGAAGGCCAGTAGTTCCTGCGCATTGGGCGTCAGGTCCACTTGCCAGAATCCACTTCGCTTGTCCATCTTGGTCTTGTAGCGACAGGAGGCTATCTTCTCCAGGGTAGACTCCATATTGGGAATGGACCCTGAGTGGTTCAGCGTCTTCTTGTTCAGCTCTCCATAGTCCACTACCAGCCGTTTGGCTGTAGACCCAGGTTTAGCCACCAGGAAACAGGGGCTGCAGTGTAGGGGGTAGTCCCCATCCTTGTACTCCAGGACTAGGCCAGCGTCGATACATTCTTGTATCTGTCGCTCAATCTCGTCGGCCTGCTCTTTAGGAGCTGGATAGGGTCTCCTCCGGATCTTGTGACCCACGAACTCGGGTTTCAGCTTGAGGTCCATCTGTACCAGCTTGTCGCATGAGGCTGGAGGGGGTAGTTCTCCGAACACCTCCAGATAGGTCCGTATCAGCTTTTGTACCCGCGGGTCCAGTACCTTGATCTTGTCCTCCATATCCTCGTCGGAGTGTAAGTTGCTTGCCCCTTGAATAGAAGTCGGGAGGTGGTCCTCCACCGACTCTTCGCCCGCGGTAGCATCCTTCAGCCCTTGGTAGGCATACAGAAGGTCTTGCTCAACCATCTCCGGTGGACGATGGCAACATAGGCACGCTTTAGGGGGTTCACATACACATTCCTCCGAGAGGTCGTCCTCCTCTGGGGTCCTCACATGGGCACCCCATACGCTCTTCATGAGCTTGAGATCTACCTCCCTTTGCCAGGTGGTGATCTTCTGTTCGAGGTCCTCCTTCAGTTGGGATAGGTCTCCCATACGTCCTTGCTTCAGTGGCCACGAGCTGCGGGTAGGCTTCGCGTAGCATAGCTTTTTCGCCACCAACTTCCTCTTGGAATCCACATACTCCCTGAGCCTGGATCGAGGGTCCAGCTCTTCATCCACGGGGTCTTCCACCCTCATGGAGAGTAGGGGTTTTAGTGGGGCGACGTACTCGGCGTTCTCCACTTCTTCCACCGCAGTCTGCACGAAGAAGGCGTCGTGCTCAGTTTCGTCGTCTGAGTGGATAGAGCTAGGTAGCTCAGATAGTCCACACTCAGAGACTCCATCAGGAACAGGTACATGACAGGGAGAGTTGGGGGCGTTGGTGTCAGTCACGACGTACTCATCTCCTCCGGGTGTAGTTGCAACAGCATCTCGAGGTCGTAGACGATCCTTCAAGTCACTCAAGGCGAGTCCATCGCTTTCTCGTTGTATAGCCTGGACCAGAGTAGGGTCCAGGTCTTCCCAGGGGATGGTGGTAAGACTTCCGTCCACCACGCTGAGCATACTCCCCCATCCGGGCTTCCCAATGGGCGTCTTGCGTCCCAGAGGCACGTAGATGGCCTCATCAGGTAACCGCACAGAGCTGATAGTCAGCTTGTCAAGGAGGGTTCGCCAGTACTCGTTGCCCCCATGGGCTCCCCAATCGGGGGAACACAGGACCATACGGGAACGTTCCAAGGCCACCTTGGTCAGCACCTTCCCCAGTTCACTGAATCTGGGGTTCCCGTAGGCCATCCCGAAAGAGGGCCAGTAAAATTTGTAGCTGCAGTTCTTCCCCTTGCTGCAGTATAGGTTCAGTACATGCTGCTTGTCGCTGGCGAACAGTTCCACACTTAGGTCTTCTCGAGAGTAACCCAACTCCTTCAGACCTTGGTCTAGGACTTCCCCCAATAGTTGATAGTCCTCAGTTTTGGAGGCCGCCATCATGTTCGAGGGCTCCTCCTTCGATAGTCTCAGGTAACTCGAGGTATGTTCCGACTGCTCCAGTGGCACAGACTCTCTGCCACTGCCGTGGTCTACGTACAGGAGGTAGGGCGCTTGCAGCGTCAGGGATTGTATCTGGGAGTGCTGCACGAAGAAGTCAGTACCCAGTACAAAGTCGAAGGCATCAGTGTCCATCACATAGAACCGATGGGCGATAGTCCTGGAGCCCATAGGTACCTCCACTTCGCAGTCCCCGCAGCTGTGCACCACATGTCCATCCCCCATCCGTATAGCGGCGGTGGTCATGGTGTTCTTCAGGCTCCCACAAGGTAAAATTTTCTTGGCCACTATCGATATTGTGGCTCCAGTATCCAGTACCCCCAGGTATTCACGTCCCCCTAGTCGGATACGTACCCAAAACACCAGGTCTTGGGTGCCACCAGAGCGTCCCCGTCAGAACTCCGCGGGACAGGTCACCTCGAACCCCTTGTTCCGCAATTTGCGGGCCATCCTCATGAAACGGCTTCTCTTCTTGGCGTTGCCGTCGTCACCACCTTCATGTTCACGCTTGGCTCCTTGCTCTTGCTGGGCCTGCGTCTGTGAGCGTGTGGTAGGTCCAGACTGCCCTCCAGAGGGCTCGGAGTTCCCCCCTGGATTAGGGTTGGGGTTACCTCCGTTCTTGTCCTTGTTCTTGTTGTCGTTCTGGCGATTAGCGCCTCCTCCTCGTCCGCCTTGACCCTTGTCTTGACCACCTTGACCACGTCCTTTCGACTTGCCCTTGCCGGAGTCGTTGCCTTTGGCCTTGCCTCCACCTTTGCCTGAGCTTTTGCCAGGATCTTCCCCCTTAAGCTTCGCCGATAGGCGTTGCTTATGGTAGCACTCGTCCTCATAGTGCTTCCGCTTACCGCAGAATGCACACGTGATGGTGCAGCGGTAATGATCCGGCATCTTCACCTTGGCGCCGGTGATCTTTTCCTGCTGCTTCCCCTGGACAACAAAGCAGTCTCGCTGCTCGCAGTCGGAGGCATGCTGCAGGTGGCCCTGCTCATCTCTGGCATCACACCAGAATAGCTCCTTCACGTTCTCCATTAGGCGGGCGTGGGCGTGTTTGGGGGTAGTCCCCTGCCCAGGTCGGGACCCTTGGTACCCTTTGCCTCCAGAACCTCCACCACCAGGACGGTAGTGGTTCAGGTGTTGGTCGCTCTCCTTCTCCAACGCCATCTCCAGGAGCAGCACGCATAGATCCTCGTAGCGGAGGGATCTAGCCTTGCGCTCAGCCGTTAGACGGCACTCGTCCCATAGCTCACGGGGGAGCTTGGAGCACAACCAAAACAGCAGGTCGTCGCTGCTGTAGGAACCGGGCGTCAGTCGCCCAGCCCAGTGGTCCAGGTCCGCCAACAGCTCGGAGACCCTGCCGGGTTTGGGGTTGTTCGGCAGCACGGGCAGGTTCTGGATCTCGGCCCTGATAGAGAGGTCGGTCTCGTAGGTTGGGTACTGCCTCTCCAGGGCAACCAACACGTCGGCAAAGGTGGCGGAGTTGGTGACGATCTGCCTGACCTGCTTCTCCAGGTACTTCGTCTTGCAGCACTGCAGGAGCAGGTCGCACTTCACTCGCCCACTCGCGTGGGTTTGGCCGGTCAGTCGTAGGAACCGGCCAAAGTTCTCAGCGAACTCGCTGAGGTCCTTGCCTGTGAATTCAGGCAGGTTTACCACTATCTTGGAGGTGGCAATAGCCTTCGCCTCCTGAGCTCGGCGTCCTTCAGGGCGTCGGGTCTTCTTCTTCTTCTTCTTCTTCTTCTTACCCTTGGGGTCCTCGGGGTCCTCAGGGTCTTCGTCATCCGATGGCGAAGAAGAAGTCATCGAAGGCGGCCCATCATCAGAGGGGTCTCCGCCTAGATCGCTGGAGCCATAAGGCTCCACGTCCACCATAGCCCTTAGGGCTGTCAGCCCCAGCCGGTCCAGCTCGGCCCTCGTCGAGTTCGTCACGTGACTGTAGGGCGGCTGGGCTGTCCTTGGGACGAATGGGCTTCTTGGTACTGCTGCAGGAGTCGGCATCGGTCGGCTCCTCAGGCTCCCCAGGGTATTCGTCAACCCTGCCGCCAGGTGGTTAGCCTGTACTCGGTGGGGTGACATTCCCACTGTCGTAGGTGACGCATGGGACGGGATCATCAGGGGCTGCAGTTTCTCCCTGATCTCTTGCGTGAGGTCACTCACGATTTGCGAAGTGGCTCCTCGGAGCACCTCATCGATCTCCGACCGCGTCAGGGACCTGTTGGAGGATCTCGATCCTCTACTCCTGCCTCCCAGAGACTCTGGTCCTCTCCTCAACCCACTCAGGGGTGCATACCCAGGTGCACACCCAGGAGCATACCCAGGAACTTCCATGTAGGTTCCAGTGGCGTGGAGTGGATGGGGATGGTCAGCCGCATACCAACGCGGCGCAGAGCTGGAAGCCACCGGCTCACTGGCAGTAGTTGCCTCAAGGAGCGCAGTGGTAGGTGGGCCCATGCCATAGGCGGGGTAGTGAGGCATGCCAGTAAAGCCTGTGCCCTCTGCCATAGGCTGGTTGGTTGTGGAAGTGGATGTAGCGGCGGCTGGGTGTGTGGTGGTTATGGGAGAGGGTGATGCTTGGAGACCAGAAGCGCTTGGTGCGCCTTCGAAGGTAGGGACATCCGTCGGGTCTTGCCCTTGCTCCTCTCCTTCGTCTGCTCCTTCTCCAGCATCCTTCTCGCTCTCGTTTCCTCTCTTCCTCTTCACAGGCTGAGGTTGAGAGACCATTTCCTTCACCGACAGGGCCCCAAAGGCCGTCTGAAGGCCATCCAAGGAGTCCTCCGCCGTATCCATTGGCCCATGTAAGGGCTCCACCGAAGGTACAGCGTCAGGCGCCGGCCTTGCCGGTGTCTCTGGCGCTGGCGCTGGGTTCACCTCGGCGTCCACTCTTCCTGGATCCATCTTAATCCACCCTTCTGCTTTTGTTTGCCTGCTCGGAGCACTGGTTGTACGGCGCGGGGTCGCTGCCGGTGCACAGAGACAGGCTGCCTCTTGCTACCAGAAAAGTTTATAGTGTTTTCAGCACTGTGTTTTGCCTCTCCTGCTGCTTGCTGTTGGTGTAGGGATTCCTGCTGCTTGTTTTTGGAGATGAAAAGCTTTTGTTTTGATGAAATACAGCCACTCCAAGTCACTCCAGGATAGCCCAAGCCAATAGTATGCAAAGAGAAGAGGATTCAGGATCAAAGCATGAAGGGCTGCAGTGTAAACAGTGAAAGATGATTAGGTATTCACAGAAACTGCAACTCAGGATACAAATGAATGCATATTCACAGAGATAGCTGAAATGTTTTGGGAAAAGAGTTAGAAAACTGCCTCAGGATCACTCTCTCTCCATAGTGCCATCTTAGGAGATGTGCACTCTTTGTTTTGGCTCCCATATGTGCTGAGGTGGCATGGTATGTGGCGATGAGGTCACTGCCATGTCACATGGGATCTTCCTACTCAGTTGGGATCTTCCTACTTAGTTAGGCTGACCGGGAATTGAACCCAGGACCTCCCAAAAAGAGGTGCCTAACCCCCTATGGTGCATACCACTAGGGCAGATAAGTATTCATGGAAAAACATAGATAAATTCATAGGCTCTACCTTAGGTATGTCAGTGCTCAGTCAACTCAGGAAAAGATGTTTTACTTCTGATTGAAAGGGGATTAAGGGGTCCACTCCATATCCTGATTGGGTGTTTGGTTCCATAGGTCAAAATGTGTTATCACCACTTTTGGCTGGACCAATACTAAGATAAAAATGCATGAATGCTCAGTGCATCTCTAATACAACTAGAGTATGTCCTAAAGCAATGGAAAAGCACTTTTTCTTACTGGTCCGGCAGTGGAAGGCTGCCACGCCCGCAGGCTTCAAGCCCGGAGGCCCAGCCCGATTCTAGGGCAACGGGGCGGTCGAAACCCATGCTCCAATAGTTGCGAAGGCATTTGCACTTGCATATGCATCACGACGACACCGCTCATAGGGTGTATGGTTGTAGGCCTTGGTCACTGGTCAAGGACCAATTGTGTATAGCAGTTGAACTACAACAGATATTAAACCCCCGCCCCAAAAATAGGAACCGGTTCTTATTTTTGACCCAGTTGGTGGCGGTAGCAGGGGGGGTTCTTATTTTTGGGGGCGGTTCCTATTGCGTTTGACACCTCCTGACTTCAGAAAAAATGGACATTTTTGATGGCTTTGATGGCTTTGATACACTTTTGTTCCAATGTCTGAGGTGGAGCAGCATGTTCAGCAAATGGTAGCTGCAAGGGCTCAGGCAGTGCCTGAACCTGATCCTGTCTGCAACTTGCCACCAGCAAAGCGCCAAGCTACCATCACTTCGTATTTCCGCAAGTAACTGATGCACAAAAAACTCTTCAGTGTTCCCCGCTTTTGTCTTGCTTGTGTCCAAGGTGGTTCTTATTTTCGACCCGCTCGGTGGAAAGCCCCAGGCGGTTCTTATTTTTGGGGCGGTTCTTAGTTTGGGGCGAGTTCTTATTTTTGGGGCAGGGGTTTATCCTGTGTGAAGGACCCGCATGCCGTGAGCAGATGGGTATACTTGAGACTTGTAAATTGACCAACACGACCAAGGTGCGTAAATACATAAATCGGGCCGTGCAAAGCAGGGCTGGGCCCTTAGGGACACACATCATGACTTGGGTACATGGATCAAGCCATCGGGACACAGATCAAGCCGAAGGACACCTATGGGGCAAAACGGACACAAAACAACCCCGATTCGCCCGTCCGAATTGTCCAATTCGAGAGCTATGTTCATCGTGTACACCTTATCACGTTCATGACCTTTAATGCCTTGTTGCACATGACAAATAAGGTAATTTACCTTACATTGTTTATGTTCATCCAATTTTGGCCGAACACCATTGAATAAATTGGCATCATACAAAACTAATTGAGACATTTTCTCCACAAATTGACCCCGCCAGCCGACACAACATGTTGAACATCCTCGGAATGGCCATTCACAGCCGATTGCATACATTGGACAAGCAGTGTGTTAACACGGCCGGCCAACATGGAGGCGAAGCCCTCTCCGCCTTTCCTGTTTTATGTTAGCACAAGCCCAAGATAAAGGTAAACAATAAGCTCCCTCATCTGTCCACCCCATGGGACCATAAGAAGACGGAGATTTTCTATTGTAGTGCGTGGTGTTGTGCTGTGTTGTGTTGTGTTGTGTTGTGTTGTGTTGTGTTGTACACCACAACACCACACCACACAACACAACACAACACAACACAACACAACACAACACAACACAACACAACACAACACAACACAAAACAACACAACACAACAAACAACACTCAACATCACACATGTGCCAATATGGGTACATATTGTCCGGGGCCGGCCAAACTAAGCGAACAGTGTGGGATAGGTTAGATGCAAATTCACAAGCAAGATCCAAGCGAAATGCGCATAATAAAGAGACAAGGTCGCAAAGTGCAGGAGGGGCACATTTGGGCCACTTGAACGCTTCAACTTGATTACAGGGTCCGACCCCCCCCCCCTTCGGACCCCCCCTCCCTCCCTCCCTCCTTCCCTCAGCTCCCTCCCACCTGCCCCCGGCTCCCTCCCTCCCTCCGTCGGCTAAAGTTGAACTGTTGCCCCCCCCCCCCCCCCTTCTTCCTCATCTACTTTACCTCTCCTCCTCCCTCCTTTGCAATGCAATGCATAGACAACAAAGAGCAAAGAAATTCTATTGCCTTCGGGAAGTCCACCTCGCAGAGAATCTACCCCAAGCAACACACCCAAAATAGAGTAAAAACTACATAAACACGGGCTCAGACATGCTGTTCATATCTTGGATGGTTATTTTAGGCCATCACGATATCAAAAAAATAAGTTTCAAAAACTTCAATTTTTGAGCTGGCCATGGTGCCAGCAACTATGGTGCGCACACGTCTTCCCGGTAGCGCAGAGTTTTGTCGTTGGCACTGACTTCACTACTGTACCTCGAGAAAAAGGGGGATTCCCAGAAGCACCTAGTGTTGTGGTGCCTCGTACCCTTTTAGCATAATCCCCATGCTCTTATTTGGTACATACATTGCTGGCCTATCGTGCATGGCCGTTGTAGCTTCGTTCTCAAAGTGCGAGCTTTGCTCACTTTGCTAACACCAAAATCTGCGTTGCTTCGTGCTCCTAACCAAATTGCACCTCGGGAATAAGCATGGGGTTTTACAACTCGCACAGCACAGATTCACTCTTACTACACTATTAGTTACACTCACACTATCAGTTGGGAGCAGCAAGCATAATGGTGGACGCGCTGTTGGATGCGAAGTTGCCAAACGACTTCACGCTGGAGGAGAAGGATTTGGCGCACGATTTGGCTAATTTGGGGCAAGAACATTTGTTCAATGATTGGCCACCTCAAGGTATTGTAGGGGGTTTCCATGTGTGTGTGTGTGTGTGTGTGTGTGTGTGTGTGTGTGGCTTGGATTTTCTTGGCCCTTGTCGTATCCGATCCAGTTCTACGACCTTATGGCGCAAATTTTATCACTTTTCATGTCTGACGAACTAGCTCGCCTCCCAAACCACCGAAGCAAAGTTCAGCAAGCATGCAGCAAAATCTACGTTTCGTGTTGCGGTTTCTATTCGCATAGCCTTGTGGCGCGACAAGCACAAGTTTTAACCCAACTCCTAGGTATTTTACAATACACATTTCCGATCTACCGCTACTTTGAGGGGTGCGTCCAAGACACCCGTTTTCAGCTCAGTTTTCAAGATTTTCGGTTCTGGTAAGTTGCAATGTGGGTGGTGTTTTCCTTATTGGAATGCGGGATGCAAGTTGGACGGCAACCATGTGATTACAGCCTGCAGCTACGAAGCAAGGTTTCCTTGGCTTAGGATTGCGTGAGGTGGGGGTGTTTTGGCCTCGGGCCAAATAAGTCGTAGACCGGATGTGCAACGTGCATTTCTTGACTGTAGTTTCGCCAATGTCTCAAAAAGTGCCGAGTGAGTCACAAACGTGTCAAGTTGAGGTCATTTAATGCCTTCTTGGAATTCCGCTTTTAAAAGCAGGAGGGTTGGGGTTCATGAAGGCTTCAGCACGCTAAAACCCATCGTTGCCGACTGGATGGTGCTTTCCTCCAATGTCTTATTCAGGTTATGTCTGGAGGACACCGTTGAGCTTTGTTGCTCGTGCCCTTGGCATTGCGTTTCACACACGCGTGCGCGCGCAGTGGAGCCATTAGACGAAGCAGAGACTCGTGCTACAACGCTTGAAACTTTTGCAGATCGTCCTACCGCAGCCTAAGACCGTTGCCTCAAACTTTGTTGGGCACCAGAAAAGGTGCTCCACAAATACATTTGAGGTTGCGTGCAAAAGAGTAAGGATAGCAACATATGCACATGAAATACACATAATATCTCAGACTCCTTCCCATGCGCCGACCCCCCACCTTCGCGTTCCGACTCAAATAGCCTCCACATTCATCACAAACAACACATACCCGAAACTACAAGTCACAGGCGTCATATAATATACGCATGCGCACAACATAGAGACTGCAAGAAGACAAAGTCAAGTTTGAGAAGAGACCCCGTCCCTTTCCGATATTGACCTATTGAACTCCCCAACCACCCTTGTTGTTATCGTCGTGCGGAACTCGCGGCAACCACAAAGGGAAGAGAGGTTCAACTTAATTGACGCAAGACTAGTGTGTGGAGCCGGATGAGTACTTTGGCGCATTAGCTCTTGGGGGGTAGCACTCAATCCGTACACCACACCACGGCTGCAACAACTTTCGCGGTATCTTAGCGGTAGTACGGCGTAGTACAGCGGTAGTACAGATGCTTTATTACAGGACCTATGTCGGGCACATTGCCTCAGAAATGAGGCGAATGGATGAGACGGCAATCACCATATATTCGGCGCCGAGCACGCCTGTAAGCCAAAAATATTCGCTTTGTTCGACCCAGTAGGATGGACTCACATTGTGGCACGGAAACCGGCCCCAAAGTTGATGGGGTTTCCACTTTTGTAGCCATGGCACATGCAATTGCCATGGACTAAGTGACCCGGACACGGGTAGCCTTTGTGCTATGCCGCAACTCAATGGCGTCAGAATTACCCCCCCCCCCCACACGGTCGCTACCACGGTACGAATGGCCGACCGTGTTTTGTGACGCGCATAGAAGGTGGTCCACACCACAAAGCGGCAAAATCCACTCTTGCTACCCGTACAACAACCTAAGGGCTAGTTGTAAGTCAGCTAAGTCAGCTAAGTCAGCTAAGTCAGCTACAGGGCGAGGTACTGATCACGAATGCATTTTAGCTACAACGAAGCGTGAAAAGGAGTAACACAAGCGTGAAAGGGGAAACACATAAGAGGCTGGAAATCGGGGCTTGGACCTAGGCAAATATTTTGCGCACCTCGAGCGTGCTATTGGGAATGGGTACAGGCTATGATGCTGGGCATTTTGAACAATTGCAGGCCCCACTTTCTGTACGGAGTGGGTGGGGGTGGTTTTCCGGCGCACCGGGTGTGCATTATCAATGCAGGCAAAGTCCTATGGGCATGCATTTTTCACGTTGGAGATATTGGATTTCGCACACTTCATACAATCGTTGTTGCAACCCAACAAAGAGTATTATGTCAAACATAAGATGCTAGTTGCCATGTTTGAAATGGACGTGGAGCGGATGTCTCCTAACGTCAAGGGCGTAGACGTCCATAAAGCTGTAGGGCAATGATAGCACATTGGTGTTTCTTGCCACGGGATACAATTGCGACATAGATGTCCTTGGTCAAAAGGGTACTTTTGTGCATACGCAATGTTACTCAACTTGTACCTCAATGACCTCTTCGGCCTTGGTGTATGAAGAACACATTGGCGTGGCTATCGGGGGGTTTGTTTTCTCGTAGCACAAGATGCTGACATACGCCTGATGGGTGTTGAGAGCCAACGTACATGGGGATCCCCGTGGCCCTCGGCAAGTTAGTCCCATGTGCATGCACAAGCATTTATGTGTCATAGATGAGGCCTCAACAGAGAAAAAAGCATTCATGCAACAAGTGGCGGCTTTGAATGCAAGCTACCCCGGAGGTTTGAAGGCATATGTGGACAATGCAAAGCAGCTTCTCCAGTATGTTCAAGGCTTGGTCTCGAGCTTCAATTGAATGCAAAGTTTGCCCAAATGTGTTGTCGATTTGTGTTCATGTGTGTTCATGTTTTTAGGCTTCCATCTGAAATCTGTTGATCATCGTGGTCCAAAGGCACGGGCAAAGTGCTTGTGTGGCATTGGTTCATTCATTCATTGCGTGGCAGTTAACCCCACCTAGGAAACGGTCCACGGCAGCCCTTCCTCCTTCCACCGTGTGCGGCTACTTTCGGTCGTAGTTGTAATAGGACTTTGGCTGGGCTGCGGTAGTGGCAGCCCCCACACCATTGATCGGCTGGTACGAGCACCATTTCAAATAACAAAAACACATATTTGCCGAGCAAACAAACAGACGGAGCCTCCGCACGACTGGGCTTGTTGAGCCTATCCACCAAGAGCTTCACGAACCGGTTCACTCGGAGGCGCATATCAAAGGGGGGGGGGGCGGGTGGGGCATGGGGCCCTCGACCCTGTTCCATGGCTCAGAAACCTCGTCAATCATTGTCAACGGCACGAATCGGGGGGCAGTCAGACGCCACGAGCGGTGAATTTCGGGTGAAGGCCTCGTTTTATTTCGCAGCCATTCGTAGCACTGATTTAGGCTTGTCCTGAGTTGTGCCGTGCCGCACCCGCACACCCACAGAGCCTCGAAGGAGGGGGTCAACCCCCTGGAAGGCTTTACACCGACCCCCGTTGCGGAGATGACGACGTTGGACCGTACGACCCCCGACTTCGAGAAGTTGGAGGAGGTGTGCTCTGTGCACTCCCATCCCCCCCCCCCCCCCTACTCCCGCCAGTCCACGCACACGGCCGACTCAGCTCCCCTCCCCCGTCCCAACTCAGCCCACTGCTTCCCTCTGGTCATGCGTACAAACAGAATGGGCATTCGATAATGAGCGATGGACAACAGACAATGGCCAATGGAGCAGTAAACAACGGATTTCGTGGATCATCATCTCGGATTACAATGCGGCAACGCTTTTGGGAAAGAGACTGTGACCGCGGGGGGCGCACCTGCCGATGCCAAATGTGGGCTTACTCCCAGCAACCCCTCTTCCTTCGCAAGAGGGCAACGCAAAATGAGTCAATCCGCATGTTTTTGCGCGCACCTTTCTTTGTTGTGATAACAGATGACCGAGTCTAGGGCGGCCCTCTGGCGGTGTGCCTCACCAAAAGACCGTCATTGCCCATTGGCCATCAAGCCATTCCCCAAGGGCTGCCAGAGGAGCGAGGTCAGGCAGACACGAGGCACTGCAGAAGCCGGCAAAGTGGAGTTCAGCAGGAGGACCCCCCCCCCCCCCGCGCGGGTTCAACAGAAAACTGCTCCAGAAAATCAAATTTTATGCCAGAAAAAAAATTGGGCCATTTTTGGGACACAAACCCTTGGGTCCCCCGGGGACAACTCCTGTGGAGGCGCGGAAGATAAGGGGCCGAAGATACTGAGAGCCGTTCTGTTTCCACAATAATTGGACCGTCAAATGATTGCAAATGGGTTCAATGAGGCGTTGTTGGCCCATTTTGAGGTGCAAATGAGCCGTTTTGCAGCCTGCTTAAACGATGATCGTCCTGAAAGTTCACGACGATCACCAGTGTGTCAAGCAGGCATCTCCAATGAGGGCCAGTCTTCTTGGGGCCTTGCAGTTTTTTTTTGACAGGGATTCGCACACGCATACCATCGTGCAGGAACGCCTCATCAAGCCACACCGGGGCTGAAAAGCAGAAGGTTGAGGCGAAGCATCCACCCGTGATAGATCCCCCCCTTCCCCCCCCCGTTGCCCCGCTCTGAATCTTTTTGGCATACAGCGTCCCAGGTTCCTCTCCTCCTTCTTTCTGCACCTTTTGTAGATGGGACTGGAGCAGATGAAGCACGCGGCCTTCGTACTCGTGGCAGGCGGCCTTGGGGAGCGTCTGGGTTACGATGGCATCAAGTTGCAAATTCCCATTGAACTAACCACCGGTGTACGCTTTGCCCAGTTGCAATGTCCCTTGGCAGTGTTTGATCCTGTCACACAGTGCCTCAGGCACTGTGTTGCGCAGTCAATCTGTGCCTCTGGCACTGTGTTGCCCAGGGTTGCTTTTTCGATCGCCTTCTCAGCTCATCATTCAAGCTGTTCGTGACGATGTTTGCTGGTGCCTGGCCATGGGTGGGGGGCCTGACCTTATGTGCGAACCCCCCACCCCCACCCCACGGGTTTGTCGGGAGTGTCGCCCGCCGAGCCAATTGCCGCACAGGCCCGCCGAATACTATTGTTCCCGGTGATACATGGCTCATCGTAATCAGCGCGACGATGCGATCATTTGAAGTCTTTGAGTCAGAATTGTTGGTGTACCCCCCCCCCCCGGAGTTTCGACAGGGGGTTCGGGGGTGGGTGGGTCGCAGCGAAACAGGGCCCGGGGCCTCGGAACGGCATTCGGAAAGGTAAACCCGCACAGGAGGATGATCACGACGCAGCAACACAACCACAACGCAGCGCACGACACGACAGAACAGAACAGATCCGCACCACGATCACGATGATAGCGCACCACACACCCCACACACCAGGACGCACCGCACCGCACCGCATTCCCAACATCGGTGTGCACAAGGCAGCGCCCTCTATGCGCCCTCTATGCACCATCCAAACGGGCGGTGTGTGGGGGGGGGGGAGGACCGTCCATACCATCCAAGTTGCTCCAATATCCATCACTGCCGACCAACACGACACGATACTGCACCAGGCGATCGCAATACGCCCGGACGGGACACACCACCACACCACACCACACCACACCACACCACACCACACCACACCTTCCACTGCCCACTGCCCCAGGGCAGTGAGGCAGTGCATTGCAGAAGCTGCACTGTCCACTGCGCCCAGGCAGTGAGGTAGTGCATTGCGGGAGTTCCACTGCCCACT
Organism: Eutreptiella sp. 'Long Island Sound 2002'; assembly: GCA_964036045.1. NCBI lineage: Eukaryota > Euglenozoa > Euglenophyceae > Eutreptiales > Eutreptiaceae > Eutreptiella > Eutreptiella sp. 'Long Island Sound 2002'. Next base: position 44,320,605 of record OZ038389.1, on the reverse strand, counting down.
GCCCCAGGGCAGTGAGGCAGTGCATTGCAGGAGTTGCGCTGCCCACTGCCGCCAGGCAGTGAGGCGGTGCATTGCAGGAGTTGCACTGTCCACTGCCCCCAGGCAGTGAGGCAGTGCATCGCAGGAGTTGCACTGTCCACTGCCCCCAGGCAGTGAGGCAGTGCATTGCAGGAGTTGCACTGCCCACTGCCCCCAGGCAGTGAGGCAGTGCATTGCAGGAGTTGCGCTGCCCACTGCCGCCAGGCAGTGAGGCAGTGCATTGCAGAAGCTGCACTGTCCACTGCCCCCAGGCAGTGAGGCAGTGCATTGCAGGAGTTGCACTGCCAGCTGCCCCAGGGCAGTGAGGCAGTGCATTGCAGAAGCTGCACTGCCCACTGCCCCCAGGCAGTGAGGTAGTGCATTGCGGGAGTTCCACTGCCCACTGCCCCAGGGCAGTGAGGCAGTGCATTGCAGGAGTTGCACTGCCCACTGCCCCCAGGCAGTGAGGCGGTGCATTGCAGGAGTTCCACTGCCCACTGCCCCCAGGCAGTGAGGCAGTGCATTGCAGGAGTTGCACAGTCCACTGCCCCCAGGCAGTGAGGCAGTGCATTGCAGGAGTTGCACTGTCCACTGCCCCCAGGCAGTGAGGCAGTGCATTGCAGGAGTTGCACTGCCAACTGCCCCAGGGCAGTGAGGCAGTGCATTGCAGAAGTTGCACTGCCCACTGCCCCCAGGCAGTGGGGTAGTGCATTGCAGGAGTTGCACTGCCCACTGCCCCCAGGCAGTGAGGCAGTGCATTGCAGGAGGTCCACTGCCCACTGCCCCCAGGCAGTGCGGCAGTGCATTGCAGGAGTTGCACTGCCCACTGCCCCCAGGCAGTGGGGCAGTGCATTGCAGGAGTTGCACTGCCCACTGCCCCCAGGCAGTGAGGCAGTGCATTGCAGGAGTTCCACTGCCCACTGCCCCCAGGCAGTGAGGCAGTGCATTGCAGGAGGTCCACTGCCCACTGCCCCCAGGCAGTGGGGCAGTGCATTGAAGGAGGTCCACTGCCCACTGCCCCCAGGCAGTGAGGCAGTGTGTTGCAGGAGGTCCACTGCCCACTGCCCACAGGCAGTGGAGCAGTGCATTGAAGGAGGTCCACTGCCCACTGCCCCCAGGCAGTGGGGCAGTGTATTGCAGGAGGTCCACTGCCCACTGCCCCCAGGCAGTGAGGCGGTGTATTGCAGGAGTTCCACTGCCCACTGCCCCCAGGCAGTGGGGCAGTGCATTGCAGGAGGTCCACTGCCCACTGCCCCCAGGCAGTGAGGCAGTGTGTTGCAGGAGGTCCACTGCCCACTGCCCACAGGCAGTGGAGCAGTGCATTGAAGGAGGTCCACTGCCCACTGCCCCCAGGCAGTGAGGCGGTGTATTGCAGGAGGTCCACTGCCCACTGCCCCCAGGCAGTGAGGCGGTGTATTGCACGAGTTCCGCTGCCCACTGCCCCCAGGCAGTGGGGCAGTGTATTGCAGGAGTTGCACTGCCCACTGCCCCCAGGCAGTGGGGCAGTGCATTGCAGGAGGTCCACTGCCCACTGCCCCCAGGCAGTGGGGCAGTGCGTCGTAGCCCACCGTTCCTCCCACCGGGGCACGGTGCTGGATACAACGTGCCTCCTGTGCGGGACACAGCCCGAGACGGCGCCCCACCTGTGGGCCTGCTCGGCTCAATCGCACGAGTGGGGGCCAGCCCGCCGGCGCCTCGCAGCGTGGCTCGACCAGAAGGTGGGGCCACGGGCGGCCCCAGTGCGTCACTAGCTGTGGGAACTGACTGTGCTGGAGCAGTGGGCGGCAGCCCTGCGGACCCCCTCCATGCAGCTGGCCCACCTGGAGTGTACGGGGCCCCACTCGCTGGGCACGGAGTTCCTCCGCCACGTCGTGGAGGAGTCCATACGGATCTGGTACGCCCACGCCAAGGCGCGTGCCACACTACTGAAGGCCCGCCTGGGCCCGGGCAGCACGATGGCGTGGGCGTTGCAGGAGCTGCGCCTGCACCAGCAAGCAGAAAGGGAAGGGGTGCAGCGGGAGCTCCTGGGATAAGCGCGGTCGCCAGAGGCGAACTCACCAGGTCTCCCCGACTCCCCCTCCCCCTGCCGAGGCCTACACACTTACGCACGGCGCGCACACAACACACACAGCCCAGCCCGTTTACCTTTACCCGTGGGTAGACATCCCGGCCTTTTGCCTTTTGGTAACAGCGCCTTCGGCACACCACACCACACCACACCACACCACACCACACCACACCACACCACACCACACCACACCACACCACACCACACCACACCACACCACACCACACCACACCACACCACACCACACCACACCACACCACACCTTGAGTACTCCCCAGCTCTACTCACGGGCTGGGTGCCGGGTGCGAAGCCCCCGACGACAGGGCCCGGGCACTGCCAATAGGCGGTGTACTAACAGTGTCGGGTGCGCGCACGTCCCAGTGCCAAGCACCATCCCCAGGGACCCCGCGGCCCCTAGTACCGGCTGCCTTGGCCCTGGGAACGGTCAGCGACCCTCCGTAGAGGACGGCTGACCAAGCCTCCCCCTCCTCTCTTCCCCTACGCGCCCGCCCACGCGCCAGCCCACGCAGGAGCCCGGACATGCGCCCCCCCCGCGCCTTTGCCCCACCCACAGGGCCCTCTGCCCCAACTCCATCCCACACACCCCCATGCAGCTCTCGGTGCCCCCCATGCACTACCTCCCGCAGCCACTCCGTGCCGCCTCCCCTGCCCACTGCCCCCCCCCCCCACCCCCTTCTCCTGCCCTTGCCCCTCTCACAGGCTGGCAGCGCCCGTGCGGCGCGCCTCCAGGGCCCCGCATCGGCGGCCGGCCGCGTGAGCAACTGGGCCCGGGCGCGCCGACGAGGAGACTCCAATGCGGGGTCTTCATGGCAGGCGTCCAGGTGTGCAGGTGGAAAGGGCCCTGGAGGGTGCATATGAGGGGCCCCCGCCCTAGCAGAGGCGCGGTGCATGGGAGGAGAGGATGGCCAGTGGCGCGGACATGCGCGGGGGGCCCCAACAACGACCCCCCGCACTGCAACATGTGCGAGAGTAAGAGGAGGGATATGCAGCTGGCCTGAGTGGTTGAGGACTGGAGTGGAGCAGGCTTCCATACCAACAGACGTTGAATGTGGGTCAGTCGATTGTAAGCCGGATGACAATGCCCGAAGACACAGTCCCTGTCCCCGTCCGGTTGGACACCCCGGTATCGGTATCCAACATCCTTTAGGTACGGTATAAGGCCCCCCGGCCACCACCCCGGCGCCAACACCAGGGAGGGCGTCCGGGAGGGGTAACAGCCCCCGATCCCCCAAAGGCAGCCCCAAAGGTGAGCGCACCACTGGAGGGGGCATGTCTGCGGGGTAAACAAATGCGCTGAGTACTTCCCTAACGTAATGAATAGTGCCTACTGCCGTAACTAATGCTTAACAGGGTAAATGGCCCCCCCCCGGGGCCAGTTTAGTGCGCAACCCCCAGAGCCGGACTCGACCGGCCGTGCTGAAGCGAGCCCAGAAATGGGTATGGCAGGCCACAGTCCAGCTGGTAGCCACGCCTCAGTACACTCCGTGGGCTCATAAGGCCCACGGGGGCCCCAAACACCGTTACGTTCGGGAGTTAAGCCCCGGCGGTATTTGGGGTTGTTCCTGGTTAAGAGGACTCACGTTGAGTCCCAGATACTGTTACCCCGAGGTTATGACCCCCGGTACTGCCTGCTTACTTGCCTGCTGCTGCTAAGAGGTAGGAGGGAGTACCCACAAGCCTGGCAGGAGACTCCGAACACCCCCTGGGCTGGGCTCCCCGCCCCCCCCAGGCCGGTGCGCCCGGTTCTCTGAAGAAGATGGCCCCCCCTTGGCCTGGCAGGAGACTCCGAACACCCCCTGGGCAGGACTCCCTGTCCCCCCCAGGCCGGTGCGCCCGGTTCTCTGAAGAAGATGGCCCCCCATTGGCCTGGCAGGAGACTCCGAACACCCCCTGGGCAGGACTCCCCGTCCCCCCCGGGCCGGTGCGCCCGGTTCTCTGAAGAAGATGGCCCCCCATTGGCCTGGCAGGAGACTCCGAACACCCCCTGGGCAGGACTCCCCGTCCCCCCCGGGCCGGTGCGCCCGGTTCTCTGAAGAAGATGGCCCCCCATTGGCCTGGCAGGAGACTCCGAACACCCCCTGGGCAGGACTCCCCGTCCCCCCCGGGCCGGTGCGCCCGGTTCTCTGAAGAAGATGGCCCCCCTTTGGCCTGGCAGGAGACTCCGAACACCCCCTGGGCAGGACTCCCCGTCCCCCCCGGGCCGGTGCGCCCGGTTCTCTGAAGAAGATGGCCCCCCTTTGGCCTGGCAGGAGACTCCGAACACCCCCTGGGCAGGACTCCCCGTCCCCCCCGGGCCGGTGCGCCCGGTTCTCTGAAGAAGATGGCCCCCCATTGGCCCTGGCAGGAGACTCCGAACACCCCCTGGGCAGGACTCCCCGTCCCCCCCGGGCCGGTGCGCCCGGTTCTCTGAAGAAGATGGCCCCCCATTGGCCTTGCAGGAGACTCCGAACACCCCTTGGGCAGGACTCCCCGTCCCCCCCGGGCCGGTGCGCCCGGTTCTCTGAAGAAGATGGCCCCCCATTGGCCTGGCAGGAGACTCCGAACACCCCCTGGGCAGGACTCCCCGCCCCCCCCGGGCCGGTGCGCCCGGTTCTCTGAAGAAGATGGCCCCCCATTGGCCTGGCAGGAGGATCCGAACACCCCCTGGGCAGGACTCCCCGTCCCCCCCGGGCCGGTGCGCCCGGTTCTCTGAAGAAGATGGCCCCCCCTTGGCCTGGCAGGAGACCCCGAACACCCCCTGGGCAGGACTCCCCGTCCCCCCCAGGCCGGTGCGCCCGGTTCTCTGAAGAAGATGGCCCCCCCTTGGCCTCGCAGGAGACTCCGAACACCCCCTGGGCAGGACTCCCCGTCCCCCCCGGGCCGGTGCGCCCGGTTCTCTGAAGAAGATGGCCCCCCATTGGCCTGGCAGGAGACTCCGAACACCCCCTGGGCAGGACTCCCCGTCCCCCCCGGGCCGGTGCACCCGGTTCTCTGAAGAAGATGGCCCCCCCTTGGCCTGGCAGGAGACTCCGAACACCCCCTGGGCAGGACTCCCCGTCCCCCCCGGGCCGGTGCGCCCGGTTCTCTGAAGAAGATGGCCCCCCATTGGCCTGGCAGGAGGCTCGGAACACCCCCTGGGCAGGACTCCCCGTCCCCCCCGGGCCGGTGCGCCCGGTTCTCTGAAGAAGATGGCCCCCCATTGGCCTGGCAGGAGACTCCGAACACCCCCTGGGCAGGACTCCCCGTCCCCCCCGGGCCGGTGCGCCCGGTTCTCTGAAGAAGATGGCCCCCCCTTGGCCTGGCAGGAGACTCCGAACACCCCCTTGGGCAGGACTCCCCGTCCCCCCCGGGCCGGTGCGCCCGGTTCTCTGAAGAAGATGGCCCCCCATTGGCCTGGCAGGAGACTCCGAACACCCCCTGGGCTGGGCTCCCCGTCCCCCCCGGGCCGGTGCGCCCGGTTCTCTGAAGAAGATGGCCCCCCATTGGCCTGGCGGGAGACTCCGAACACCCCCTGGGCAGGACTCCCCGTCCCCCCCGGGCCGGTGCGCCCGGTTCTCTGAAGAAGATGGCCCCCCATTGGCCTTGCAGGAGACTCCGAACACCCCCTGGGCAGGACTCCCCGTCCCCCCCGGGCCGGTGCGCCCGGTTCTCTGAAGAAGATGGCCCCCCATTGGCCTGGCAGGAGGCTCCGAACACCCCCTGGGCTGGGCTCCCCGTCCCCCCCGGGCCGGTGCGCCCGGTTCTCTGAAGAAGATGGCCCCCCATTGGCCTGGCAGGAGACTCCGAACACCCCCTGGGCAGGACTCCCCGTCCCCCCCGGGCCGGTGCGCCCGGTTCTCTGAAGAAGATGGCCCCCCATTGGCCTGGCAGGAGACTCCGAACACCCCCTGGGCAGGACTCCCCGTCCCCCCCGGGCCGGTGCGCCCGGTTCTCTGAAGAAGATGGCCCCCCCTTGGCCTGGCAGGAGACCCCGAACACCCCCTGGGCAGGACTCCCCGTCCCCCCCAGGCCGGTGCGCCCGGTTCTCTGAAGAAGATGGCCCCCCCTTGGCCTCGCAGGAGACTCCGAACACCCCTGGGCAGGACTCCCCGTCCCCCCCAGGCCGGTGCGCCCGGTTCTCTGAAGAAGATGGCCCCCCATTGGCCTGGCAGGAGACTCCGAACACCCCCTGGGCAGGACTCCCCGTCCCCCCCGGGCCGGTGCGCCCGGTTCTCTGAAGAAGATGGCCCCCCATTGGCCTGGCAGGAGGCTCCGAACACCCCCTGGGCAGGACTCCCCGTCCCCCCCGGGCCGGTGCGCCCGGTTCTCTGAAGAAGATGGCCCCCCATTGGCCTGGCAGGAGACTCCGAACACCCCCTGGGCAGGACTCCCCGTCCCCCCCGGGCCGGTGCGCCCGGTTCTCTGAAGAAGATGGCCCCCCCTTGGCCTGGCAGGAGACTCCGAACACCCCCTTGGGCAGGACTCCCCGTCCCCCCCGGGCCGGTGCGCCCGGTTCTCTGAAGAAGATGGCCCCCCATTGGCCTGGCAGGAGACTCCGAACACCCCCTGGGCTGGGCTCCCCGTCCCCCCCGGGCCGGTGCGCCCGGTTCTCTGAAGAAGATGGCCCCCCATTGGCCTGGCGGGAGACTCCGAACACCCCCTGGGCAGGACTCCCCGTCCCCCCCGGGCCGGTGCGCCCGGTTCTCTGAAGAAGATGGCCCCCCATTGGCCCTGGCAGGAGACTCCGAACACCCCCTGGGCAGGACTCCCCGTCCCCCCCGGGCCGGCGCACCCGGTTCTCTGAAGAAGATGGCCCCCCCTTGGCCTTGCAGGAGACTCCGAACACCCCCTGGGCAGGACTCCCCGTCCCCCCCGGGCCGGTGCGCCCGGTTCTCTGAAGAAGATGGCCCCCCATTGGCCTGGCAGGAGGCTCCGAACACCCCCTGGGCTGGGCTCCCCGTCCCCCCCGGGCCGGTGCGCCCGGTTCTCTGAAGAAGATGGCCCCCCATTGGCCCTGGCAGGAGACTCCGAACACCCCCTGGGCAGGACTCCCCGTCCCCCCCGGGCCGGTGCGCCCGGTTCTCTGAAGAAGATGGCCCCCCATTGGCCCTGGCAGGAGGCTCTGACCACCCCCTGGGCTGGGCTCCCCGTCCCCCCCAGGCCGGTGCGCCCGGTTCTCTGAAGAAGATGGCCCCCCATTGCCCTGGCAGGAGGATCCGAACACCCCCTGGGCAGGACTCCCCGTCCCCCCCGGGCCGGTGCGCCCGGTTCTCTGAAGAAGATGGCCCCCCCTTGGCCTGGCAGGAGACTCCGAACACCCCCTGGGCAGGACTCCCCGTCCCCCCCAGGCCGGTGCGCCCGGTTCTCTGAAGAAGATGGCCCCCCATTGGCCCTGGCAGGAGGCTCGGACCACCCCCTGGGCTGGACTCCCCGTCCCCCCCCAGGCCGGTGCGCCCGGTTCTTTGAAGATGATGGCTCCCCATGGGCCTTGCAGGAGGTTCCGACCGCCCCCTAGGCTGGGCTCCCCGTCCCCCCCAGGCCGGTGCGCCCGGTTATTAGCAGATGACGCCTCCCCATGGGCCCTGCAGGAGGCTCCGACCACCCCCTGGCCTGGGCTCCCCGTCCCCCCCAGGCCGGTGCGCCCGGTTCTCCGAAGATGATGGCCCCCCATAGGCCCTGAAGGATGCCCCGACCGCCCCCTGGGTTGGACTCCCCATCCCCCCAGGCCGGTGCGCCCAGTAGTACATCCCCACAGGCCCGGCACTACACTCCGACCACCCATTGCAGGAGTTGCACTGCCCACTGCCCCCATGGCACTGAGGCAGTGCATTGCAAGAGTTGCACTGCCCACTGCTCCCAGGCAGTGAGGCCGTGCATTGTAGAAGTTGCACCGCCCGCTGCCCCCAGGCAGTGAGGCAGTGCGTGGCAGGAGTTTGGAGTTGCGCTGGCCACTGCCCCCAGGCAGTGAGGCATTGCATTGCAGGAGTTCCACTGCCCACTGCCCCCAGGCAGTGCGGCAGTGTATTGCAGGAGTTGCACTGCCCACTGACCCAGGGCAGTGAGGCAGTGCATTGCAGAGGTTGCACTGTCCGCTGCCCCCAGGCAGTGAGGCAGTGCATTGCAAGAGTTCCACTGCCCACTGCCCCAGGGCAGTGAGGTAGTGCATTGCAGGAGTTCCACTGCCCACTGCTCTGGGACAGTGAGGCAGCGCATTGCAGGAGTTGCACTGTCCACTGCCCCCAAGCAGTGGGGCAGTGCATTGCAGGAGTTCCACTGCCTACTGAAGAAGATGGCCCCCCACTGGCCTTGCAGGAGACTCCGAACACCCCCTGGGCAGGACTCCCCGTCCCCCCCGGGCCGGTGCGCCCGGTTCTCTGAAGAAGATGGCCCCCCATTGGCCTGGCAGGAGACTCCGAACACCCCCTGGGCAGGACTCCCCGTCCCCCCCGGGCCGGTGCGCCCGGTTCTCTGAAGAAGATGGCCCCCCATTGGCCTGGCAGGAGACTCCGAACACCCCCTGGGCAGGACTCCCCGTCCCCCCCGGGCCGGTGCGCCCGGTTCTCTGAAGAAGATGGCCCCCCACTGGCCTTGCAGGAGACTCCGAACACCCCCTGGGCAGGACTCCCCGTCCCCCCCAGGCCGGTGCGCCCGGTTCTCTGAAGAAGATGGCCCCCCATTGCCCTGGCAGGAGACTCCGAACACCCCCTGGGCAGGACTCCCCGTCCCCCCCGGGCCGGTGCGCCCGGTTCTCTGAAGAAGGTGGCCCCCCACTGGCCTGGCAGGAGACTCCGAACACCCCCTGGGCAGGACTCCCCGTTCCCCCCGGGCCGGTGCGCCCGGTTCTCTGAAGAAGATGGCCCCCCATTGGCCCTGGCAGGAGGCTCGGACCACCCCCTGGGCAGGACTCCCCGTCCCCCCCAGGCCGGTGCGCCCGGTTCTTTGAAGATGATGGCTCCCCATGGGCCTTGCAGGAGGTTCCGACCGCCCCCTAGGCTGGGCTCCCCGTCCCCCCCAGGCCGGTGCGCCCGGTTATTAGCAGATGACGCCTCCCCATGGGCCCCGCAGGAGGCTCCGACCACCCCCTGGCCTGGGCTCCCCGTCCCCCCCAGGCCGGTGCGCCCGGTTCTCCGAAGATGATGGCCCCCCATAGGCCCTGAAGGATGCCCCGACCGCCCCCTGGGTTGGACTCCCCATCCCCCCAGGCCGGTGCGCCCAGTAGTACATCCCCACAGGCCCGGCACTACACTCCGACCACCCATTGCAGGAGTTGCACTGCCCACTGCCCCCAGGGCACTGAGGCAGTGCATTGCAAGAGTTGCACTGCCCACTGCTCCCAGGCAGTGAGGCCGTGCATTGTAGAAGTTGCACCGCCCGCTGCCCCCAGGCAGTGAGGCAGTGCGTGGCAGGAGTTTGGAGTTGCGCTGGCCACTGCCCCCAGGCAGTGAGGCATTGCATTGCAGGAGTTGCACTGCCCACTGACCCAGGGCAGTGAGGCAGTGCATTGCAGAGGTTGCACTGTCCGCTGCCCCCAGGCAGTGAGGCAGTGCATTGCAAGAGTTCCACTGCCCACTGCCCCAGGGCAGTGAGGTAGTGCATTGCAGGAGTTCCACTGCCCACTGCTCTGGGACAGTGAGGCAGCGCATTGCAGGAGTTGCACTGTCCACTGCCCCCAAGCAGTGGAGCAGTGCATTGCAGGAGTTCCACTGCCCACTGAAGAAGATGGCCCCCCACTGGCCTTGCATCAGACTCCGAACACCCCCTGGGCAGGACTCCCCGTCCCCCCCGGGCCGGTGCGCCCGGTTCTCTGAAGAAGATGGCCCCCCATTGGCCTGGCAGGAGACTCCGAACACCCCCTGGGCAGGACTCCCCGTCCCCCCCGGGCCGGTGCGCCCGGTTCTCTGAAGAAGATGGCCCCCCATTGGCCCTGGCAGGAGACTCCGAACACCCCCTGGGCTGGACTCCCCGTCCCCCCCAGGCCGGTGCGCCCGGTTATTGGAAGATGATGGCTCCCCATGGGCCTTGCAGGAGGTTCCGACCACCCCCTGGGCTGGGCTCCCCGTCCCCCCCAGGCCGGTGCGCCCGGTTATTAGCAGATGACGCCTCCCCATGGGCCCTGCAGGAGGCTCCGACCACCCCCTGGCCTGGGCTCCCCGTCCCCCCCAGGCCGGTGCGCCCGGTTCTCCGAAGATGATGGCCCCCCATAGGCCCTGAAGGATGCCCCGACCGCCCCCTGGGTTGGACTCCCCATCCCCCCAGGCCGGTGCGCCCAGTAGTACATCCCCACAGGCCCGGCACTACACTCCGACCACCCATTGCAGGAGTTGCACTGCCCACTGCCCCCAGGGCACTGAGGCAGTGCATTGCAGGAGTTGCACTGCCCACTGCCCCCAGGCAGTGGGCAGTGCGTTGCCGGAGTTCCGCTGCTCACTGCCCCAGGGCAGTGAGGCAGTGCATTGCAGGAGTTGCACTGCCCAATACCCCCAGGCAGTGGGGCAGTGCATTGCAGGAGTTCCACTGCCCGCTGCCCCCAGGCAGTGAGGCAGTGCATTGCAGGAGTTCCGCTGCCCACTGCCCCCGGACAGTGAGGCAGTGCGTTGTAGGAGTTGCACCGTCCACTGCCCCCAGGCAGTGGGGCAGAGTAATGCATGAGCTGCACTGCTCACTGCCCCCAGGCAGTGCGGCAGTGTATTGCCGGAGGTCCACTGCCCACTGCCCCCAAGCCAGTGCGGCAGTGCGTTGCAGGAGTTGCGCTGCCCACTGCCCCCAAGCAGTGCGGCAGTGTATTGCAGGAGTTGCACTGCCCACTGCCCCCAGGCAGTGAGGCAGTGCGTTGCAGGAGTTGCACCGCCCACTGCCCCCAGGGCAGTGAGGCGGTGCATTGCAGGAGTTCCACTGCCCGCTGCCCCCAGGCAGTGGGGCAGTGCATTGCAGGAGTTCCACTGCCCACTGCCCCCAGGCAGTGAGGTAGTGCATTGCGGGAGTTTCACTGCCCACTGCACCAGGGCAGTGAGGCGGTGCATTGCAGGAGTTGCACTGTCCACTGCCCCCAGGCAGTGAGGCAGTGCATTGCAGGAGTTCCACTGCCCACTGCCCCCAGGCAGTGAGGCAGTGCATTGCAGGAGTTCCGCTGTCCACTGCCCCCAGGGCAGTGAGGCAGTGCATTGCAGGAGTTGCACTGCCCACTGCCCCCAGGCGTTGAGGCAGTGCATTGCAGGAGTTCCACTGCCCACTGCCCCCAGGCAGTGAGGCAGTGCATTGCAGGAGTTGCACTGCCCACTGCCCCCAGGCAGTGAGGCAGTGCATTGCAGGACTTCCACTTCCCACTGCCCCCAGGGCACTGAGGCAGTGCATTGTAGAAGTTGCACCGCCCACTGCCCCCAGGCAGTGAGGCCGTGCATTGTAGAAGTTGCACCGCCCGCTGCCCCCAGGCAGTGAGGCAGTGCCTGGCAGGAGTTTGGAGTTGCACCGCCCGCTGCCCCCAGGCAGTGAGGCAGTGCATTGCAAGAGTTCCACTGCCCACTGCCCCAGGGCAGTGAGGTAGTGCATTGCAGGAGTTCCACTGCCCACTGCTCTGGGACAGTGAGGCAGTGCATTGCAGGAGTTGCACTGTCCACTGCCCCCAAGCAGTGGGGCAGTGCATTGCAGGAGTTCCACTGCCCACTGAAGAAGATGGCCCCCCACTGGCCTTGCAGGAGACTCCGAACACCCCCTGGGCAGGACTCCCCGTCCCCCCCGGGCCGGTGCGCCCGGTTCTCTGAAGAAAATGGCCCCCCATTGGCCTGGCAGGAGACTCCGAACACCCCCTGGGCAGGACTCCCTGTCCCCCCCGGGCCCGTGCGCCCGGTTCTCTGAAGAAGATGGCCCCCCACTGGCCTTGCAGGAGACTCCGAACACCCCCTGGGCAGGACTCCCCGTCCCCCCCAGGCCGCTGCGCCCGGTTCTCTGAAGAAGATGGCCCCCCATTGGCCTGGCAGGAGACTCCGAACACCCCCTGGGCAGGACTCCCCGTCCCCCCCGGGCCGGTGCGCCCGGTTCTCTGAAGAAGATGGCCCCCCCTTGGCCTGGCAGGAGACTCCGAACACCCCCTGGGCAGGACTCCCCGTCCCCCCCGGGCCGGTGCGCCCGGTTCTCTGAAGAAGATGGCCCCCCCTTGGCCTGGCAGGAGACTCCGAACACCCCCTGGGCAGGACTCCCCGTCCCCCCCGGGCCGGTGCGCCCGGTTCTCTGAAGAAGATGGCCCCCCATTGGCCCTGGCAGGAGGCTCCGACCACCCCCTGGGCTGGACTCCCCGTCCCCCCCCAGGCCGGTGCGCCCGGTTATTGGAAGATGATGGCTCCCCATGGGCCTTGCAGGAGGTTCCGACCACCCCCTGGGCTGGGCTCCCGGTCCCCCCCAGGCCGGTGCGCCCGGTTATTGCAGGAGTTCCACTGCCCACTGCCCCCAGGCAGTGAGGCAGTGCATTGCAGGAGGTCCACTGCCCACTGCCCCAGGGCAGTGAGGCAGTGCATTGCAAGAGTTGCACTGCCCGCTGCCCCCAGGCAGTGGGGCAGTGCATTGCAGGAGGTCCACTGCCCGCTGCCCCCAGTCGGCGAGGCAGTGCATTGCAGGAGTTGCACTGCCCACTGCCCCCAGGCAGTGAGGCAGTGCATTGCAGGAGTTGCACTGCCCACTGCCCCAGGGCAGTGAGGCAGTGCGTTGCAAGAGTTGCACCGCCCACTGCCCCCATGCAGTGACGCACTGCATTGCAGAAGTTGCAATGCCCACTGCCCCCAGGCAGCGAGGCAGTGCATTGCAGGAGTTGCACTGCCCACCGCCCCCCGGGCAGTGCGGCAGTGTATTGCAGGAGTTGCACTGCCCCCTGCCCCCAGGCAGTGGAGCAGCGCATTGCAAAAGTCCCACTGCCCACTGTCCCCAGGCAGTGAGGCAGTGCGATGCAGGAGGTCCACTGCCCACTGCCCCCAGGCCGTGACGCAGTGTGTCGCAGGAGTACCACTGCCCACTGCCCCAGGCAGGGCGGCAGTGTATTGCAGGAGATGCCCGGCCCACTGCCCCAAGGGAGGGAGGCAGTGAGCGGCGGAAGTACCACTCCCCACTGCCCTCAGGCAATGCGGCAGTGCGAAGCAGGATTTCCATTGCCCACAGCCCCCAGGCTGCCTGGCAGTGCGTTACACTGCCCACTGCCCCCTGCCCACAACAACAGTGCAGCAGGGCACACACAGTGCAGTGTGATGCAGAGCACCAAGCAGTGCGGCACCACACAGAAGGCACTGGAGGTGCAGCGCGGCACGCAGGGTGCAGTGGGCAAATGAGACCCTGTGTGACTGCGCGCAGGCGTCGGCAAGGCAGTGTCGGCCAAGTGCGAGAGTGCACTGGTCCGGCTATGCCACAACACACTTACACACAGCGCGCACACAACACACACAGCCCAGCCCGTTTACCTGTACCCGTGGGTAGACATCCCGGCCTTTGCCTTTTGGTAACAGCGCCTTCGGCACACCACACCACACCACACCACACCACACCACACCACACCACACCACACCACACCACACCACACCACACCACACCACACCACACCACACCACACCACACCACACCACACCACACTCGCAGGATTTCCACTGCCCACTGCCCCAGGCAGGGAGGCAGTGTATTGCAGGAGATGCCCGGCCCACTGCCCCAAGGCAGAGAGGCAGCGTACGGCAGGAGTACCACTTCGCACTGCCCTCAGGCAATGCGGCAGTGCGAAGCAGGATTTCCACTGCCCACAGCCCCCAGGCGGGGTGGCAGTGCGTTACACTGCCCGCTGCCCTCTGCCCACAACAACAGTGCAGCAGGGCACACACAGTGCAGTGTAGTGCACAGCACCAAGCAGTGCGGCACCACACAGAAAGCACTGATGGTGCAGCGCGGCACGCAGGGTGCAGTGGACCAATGAGACCCTGTGTGACTGCGCGCAGGCGTCGGCAGGGCAGTGTCGGCCAAGTGCGAGAGTGCACTGGTCCGGCTATGCAGCAACACACTTACACACAGCACGCACACAACACACACAGCCCAGCCCGTTTACCTGTACCCGTGGGTAGACATCCCGGCCATTGCCTTCTGGTAACACCGCCTTCGGCACACCACACCACACCGCACCACACCGCAGTCACAGTCACAGTCGATGCACCGTCTCCTTAGGTCTCTCGTATCTGGGCTGGTACTGCTTTTGGCTGAAATCTTTGGGGAGTCGATGTGGCTCAATTCTGCCGCTTGTGATCATGACCTCAGACGACACACACGACATGACCGTTGGTTTGCTTAACGAGAGCAACAATTTTGGGCTGGAAGAAGGTCAGGTACGGGATGTGAGCCCTAGTGGTCATGTGGAGTTCGTTGTGGAGGGTCGACTTTTTCTTCGAGGGCACGGGGGGCGGGATTCCGGGGTCAGGGGCTTCCCGCACCATCAGTGCCTGCTCTACAGGCCCTGGCATCATAAAATGAGTTGAGCAGTACACAAGGCGTCACCATCAACCCAAGAACAGTCCCATGATTTTTTGCTCCCAATAACCCATCGCTGCAAAACACAATTATGACAATGGTAGACGGCACAACACAGCACATGTGGCATGTCGCCTGACACAGCGCAACACAATGTGACGCAATGCAGCACAACACACGGCGACGCAACGCACAGCCCGGCACCCATAGCACACCATATGAGGGAATACTATGTTGCTTGCCGAGGTGCTGACCCCCATTCTTTGGGATGCACTGTGCACAGGTGTCCCGGTAGTGCTGTGCGCGCTGTGCCCACCCCCATTTTTCCTACTCAGCAGGATTGCGGGCGTTTAAGGGGGCCATGAAACATTTTTTCAAATTTTGCAGCACTTGCGCAGTAAAAAATGCAGGCCACGGACAGCAAGCGCAGAATAGGCAGACTAACAAGCTTAAGTTGAACAAGATTCAGGTGTGCATTGTGCACATGATAGATGAATGAATGTACAGATATTGAGATAAAGGTTTGGGGTAATCCAGAAAACCCCCAGGACGTTTTTGCCCCACACGGATGAACTCATGTGGGTGTGGATACCTATCACCGCTTGACGTTTGGAGTAAGCGGCAAACCCCTGGTACCACAGAGAAAGGCACCACCCTTGGGGCAAGGTGGGGGCCTGTTTGCAAAACCTGCTTGTCTCCTTTCCTTATCATGAGTGTGGGCAATGTAAACTGGGATAATAAGGGGGAGTTGAACCACCCTCAGAGCGAGACACACAACCAGCCCCTGGAAGTATGATCGAGGTGTGCTGTGCTGCTGTGCTAGTGCCATACCCTGGCATCTCCTGCCTCTGGATCTGGTCTTCTGTTGGGTGCCACAGGCGCTTTGCACTGTTTTTGTTGTCGGGGCTGCTTGGCACAGTGCCAAGCGTGGTATACCCAATCTGTAACCCCCCCCCCCCCAATCTCCATTGCTCAATTGATCAATCTGTCAGCATAAATACCACCCGCATCACACCGTATAGTGTAGGGCGCCCTTGTGGCCACACATGGAGTGACGTGGCGTAACGGCAAACTCGCCAAAACATCCAGCAGCTACAGGACTTTTTTGTTGAGGTGAGCCCCCCCAAAAGCAAAAAACGGTTCAAGGGGGAGGAGAGCCGCATGGAATACCGCGTCGGCGAAGGTAATGACGATCGTTGGGCAAAAGGCCCCTCATGCCGCATGGCAACCCGAGGGATGCCGCCCCCCCCCCTCCACTCCTCCCACCGTTCTGCAGATCACCCTCCTCAAGCAGCAGAAGGTGCCCGCCCTCAGTGACAACGACGCCCGTTTCTGCTGCCTCCCGAACAACCCTTACGAGCTGCTCACAAAACCGCACGGTAGGCCCCATGCCTCCGCAGTGTCGGGCCCTGGGCCCCTGCTCCCACTCCGCCCATGCGACGGGACTCGCTGTGAGCCCGTTCCACGCATCACGGACCGCGTGCGGTGCCCCCCTTGTCTTCAGGTCATGGCGATGTCCACACGCTTTTGTATCAATCACAAACCGCATCGAAGTGGAAGGCGGAGGGAAGGTGCCCTGTGCACGCTCACGGGCCGGAGGGCAGTGAGAGAGAGTGTGTGCTCTGGCAGGCGTACCCCCCCGCCACCCAGACCCAGATCGCGCAGTCCCTCGCGAGGGGCGAGCGCGGCCTCGTCACGCGCCACGGGCACGAGCGGGTCCACCTGGACTTCGCCGCGCGGCTGCACCGGACGCCGGGCGGGGCGGAGCCCATGCGCTGCAATCTGCAGACGATGTTCCAGCACCTGTGTGTCAGGGCTCGTGGAGGGGCAGGGCGGCCCGGGAGCTTCGGATCGCCGTCAATTAGCCCTCAAACGCCGGCCATCGGTTGGAGGCCCATGAAGGTACAGTGCCCTGGAGGTTTTGCAAGATCCATTCTACACGGACCGCCAGAAGTATTCGGTGGACGAGGAGTTGCCATGCACTTCTTCGCTTCTTCCAGTGGGAGCAATGATCTCCTGGTGGCGGTCCATTCCACATTTCATCCGTTTGGGTTTTCAAAACCACAAGTGGAAAAAGGCTGCAGATTTGCAAGTCAAATGGAGACCTCTGGCTCTGCGGCTTGTGTGACACACAGACGGTGCCCTTCATGGCCGGCGGTTGGGCGGGCGATTGGCCGCGGGGAAGGCTAACCGGGCTAATCAACGGCGGTTGACGGCTGATTGCCGGCGGTAGAACTGCAATACCCGTCGGTTGAATGCCGACCGTTCGCGTTTAGACGCCAATCGCCAGCAGTTGGACGCGAATGACCGGTAGCCGGAGGCCAATGGCCAGTAATGGAAGGCTGGCGGCCCGCGTTCTACGCCAATCGCCTCCAAACGTCGGCGGTTGAAGGCGAATCAACGGCAGTTGGTGGCCAACAACCGGCGGATGGAGCAATCGAAGGTTGAAGGCCCCGTCGAATTGCCGGCCGTTCGAGGGCAATTTGGCGGATCGCCGAATTGTAGTCGCCGGCAGCGGGATGCGAAGGGCCGGCGGTTGGCAGTGGACGCCCAGCAGTTGGAGGCTAGTCGCCTGCGGTCGAAGGCGAACTGCTGGCGGATTGAGGCGAATTGCCGGCGGATGAAGGCCAATGGCCGGCAGTCGGAGGCGGATCGCAGGCGGTTGAATGCCCATGGCCGATGGTCGTCATTTGTCCTCCGACCGCCGGCATTTTGGCCCCGAACCGCCGGCACTTTGCCTCTTACCACCGGCGTGTCGCATCCCACTGCCGGCGTGGAGCTGCCAACGGTCGGCATCCAGCATCCGGCCGTGGACATGTGTCATCCGACGTCGGCGGTCCGCATCCGGCCGCGCGTGATTCGGCTCGATTGGTTCAGAACAGCCGGTTTACCCTCCGGTCGCTGTCCAAGGGGAGCCGGCAGCCTTTCAAGACTGAAGAACTGGTGGAAGGGAGGCCGGTCGGAGGGTCACCTGCTGATCAGGATGCGGGTCCTGGCCCCCTGTCGTCGCATTCTGCGCAGGAAGTGGATGGTGTTCCTGCAGGACACCAATGCCCTCAGCTTCCGCGGTGTGCCCGCGCTGCTGGGCAACAGCGCTGCCCGGGATCTGGACCTGAATTTCTGCGGCATCCCCCGCCAGCCCAAAGAGGAGATCGGGGCATTGGCCACGCTCGTATGTCTGTCTGCTCTTTTTTGGGGGGGGCCATGGGGGGCGTTCAATTGGTTTCAATTGTCCCGGTCCGCTGCATGTTTCTCAGAGGTAGCCCCGGTTGTGTAGAAAATCTACCTAAATTATAAGTAAAATAGATATTTCAAAAAATGAAATAAAGATTCTTTAATAATATGAAATATTTCTACTTAAACAAACCTGTAAAATTAGTATAAGCTCTTGCATAAATTTTATACGCAATTACTAAAATTAAAAACTTTTAGGAATTCCTATCATATTTATTTTAGAAAAAATTAAAAATATCAACAAAACACACTGGGTAGGAATATTACAATTTTTCTCAATCAAATATTTAAACAAAGTAAGAAGTCTAATAACATAAATTTGTGAAAAGTGTACTTTCGAGTATTTAGAAGAATTTAAAAGAATTCGAAGACTCAAAAAGTCCTCCCCAGAGGGGCCTGGAGCATTAGGCGCAGCCCCCCCCCCCCCCCGGAGGTTGGTTAACAACTCAGCATCTCCGGGGGGGGGGGGGGCTAACATCTCCCCCCCCACCCCCATCGGACCTGGATTTCATGGTGGGAAAAAATGAAATTTACAGAAGGAAATATTGATTTGGGCTATTTTTGGTACACAAACTTTTGGCCTTTTGGGTTCCAGACCCCCCCCCTTTTAAGCAAAACTCTGACCCCCCTGCCCCCTACCCACAATTGAGCAACCAGGTGTGTCTGCATGCCCCCCTTCCCTCCTGCATTCAACCAGATGCACACGAGCGGCGAAGAGAAGCCGACCCGTCAGTGCCCTGCACACCGTCCCAGGACACACACAGGGCGCAACGGCATCTCCCACTCACCAGCACTCCGGTGTTTCCTGGGCGCCGTCTTCTGACAGCCGTCCATTTCAGAGCACAGTACCCCGGCTGCACTGTTCTGACTTTCTTGTTGTGCTGCGTCGTGCCGAACACGGCTGTGGGGTCCGGCAAGGCGCTTGGAGTGCCAAGTGCATGTGCAAAAAGGTTTTGTGCGTGGCCAGGGGCAGGACGGGGGGGGGGGGTCATTCGAGCTCCGTGAAGGAGGGGCAGCGGGTTTGTGGGTGGGGGAGAGGGACATCCAAGTGCGCTGCGGGCACGCACAGCGCAGAAAATGGGTGTTGGCTCGCGCCAGGGCACACACACGCTACACTGACCACCACCACGCCCCCGTGTGGACCTGGCAATGCCTGTTGCCCCCCCCCCCCGTCCCCGAAGTCATTTGCTTCAGGTGGGGTCTACCCCACGGGGGGTGGGGGGAGATGAGGGCAAAAAAGAGTTTGTGTTCCTAAAATGGGCCTCTCACTTTTTGGGTCTCTATTCAAAATTTCATTTTCCCCTGGCGGACAGGCGGACAATTTTCTTGGGCTCTGAGGTGGGTCCAAGGGTAAGAAATTGACCCCCCCCCCCCTGCCCCACAACAACGTCCGGGACATGCACCTGCGCGCTGCATGCGGATCCTGGGGGCTCAGGGGTCTGGTGCAAGGGCACGGGGAGGGCAGCACACAAGTGGTGGCCGATGCAGCCGCCCTCCGAAGGCCGTCACAGACGGAGGGAGTGGGCAACTGGAACCCGGCAGTCCGCCAGGAGCCTGACGCAGGGACTAGCGAAGCGCCCTCGGGCTTGGCTGGCCCCCGGCGGGATGGCCGAAGATGGTGGAGTGGGGGGGGGGGGCAGCGGCAGTACAGGACGGGAGGGAGTGTGGGCCCTGGCCCAGCCCTTATGGATTCACCGCCTGTGCCGCCTGGCAGTCAGGGAGGGTGCGTCCTCCCCAGTGCCACATACCGCTGCCGCCCCCGTGGCTGAGGGCCGTCGTGGGGCAGCTTGGAAGCTTGTCCCTGTGACATGGAGGCTGCGAGCCACATCTCCCCAGGTGGAGGCAGGCGCGCAGGTAAACAAGGGAGGGCGGGCAGAGACGCAGACATGTGTGGACACATGCAGACAGACATGCGAGGGGGGGGGGACAGTCCCCAAAAATTTTCGGGGACTCCAACAACACCCCCCCCCCCCTCCCACCTCGCAAAAAGGGTTTTTTTCCAACTCCCCTGGGAAAGCCCATGCTGATGGTGGGGCTGCTGGGGGTGGTGGTTGGGGAGACATGGGTAAAGATTTGTAGGTGTGTTTAGATGTGGATTCGGGTTTGGAGGCCAATGTGAAGGTGCACAGGAGGCACAAGGGGGAGCAGGATGGCGTCCCCGAAGACACTCCTCATTGGCCTCCTGGGGATGGCAGGGGTGTGTGTGTGTGTGTGTGTGTGCTGGGAGGTATGGGGCTGGAGGGTCATGGGGGAACGACTTTGTACCGATTTTCAAATTGCTACAAGTCCCCCTCATGACCTGTCCCTTTGCAGATACTTGGACACCATGGAAGGGTGTAACGCTACTTCCGTGGTGTCCAAGTGCCCCAAGTCACCCCTGCAACACAGAAGGCCAGTGACCGATGCCCACATAATCCTAGCCAACACGTCGCTGGGTGTCCGAAGCGTATCCCCCAGCCCATGGGCCGTGGACGGGGGTAGCAATCCACGTGCGTGGCGCCTGACTAAATCAGTGGGAGTCCAGCTGGTACAAGTGTGCTATGCAACAGCCGACCCAGCCCCCCTGGGCGTTGACAGCAGCATGGCATTCAACAATCTGTCGGTAGATCAGGTTGGCCTCTGTTGAGAGCGTAGGGCGCAGACACCCGGCCTTCTGCATGTTCAGCATGGCACAGGGTGGCGCAGGACTCTATCGGAGCTGCAGGCTCTGCTGCAGCCCTGCCGGGGACCTAGGAGTTTGTGGACCTCCTGGATGGGATGGTACCACTCTTCAAGTCTGGCCAGTGGTAGTGGTATTGAAAGCGCTGGAGACAATCGACGTCCGGTTGGTGGCCCCTCTCGCCCCATTGCCGGGGGCCCGCTGGAGGTTCACATGGCCCTCAAGGCTCAGTCGCACCTCGTGACGATCTGGGCAGCCACCGCGGAGGGGCTCCGCCGTCCGCCTGGCGGTGATGACACACACATTGCGCGCTCGGGAGTTCCACTGTGCGTACTGCTGGCCCCCATGCAGAGGCTGGATGACTGCGCCGTGGTATGGCAGCCACAAATGGTGGGATTCTGTGCGTTACCATTAACCCCCTTCATCCCCTGTATCCTCGATACTCCAAAGCTCGTCCCCCCCCCCCCCCCAGTACGCCGTTGTGGCCATCCTTCTTCCACCCTCTAGAAAATGGTTGGAGACTTCCGCCCTCCCTACACAAGCAATCACGGACACCCCGCTCACCGTCAAGACAGGTCAACCCCTCAGACGAAAAGTGGTGAGCACCATTTCCAGGCATTTTGCCTCTTGAAAAGCAGGGGTGGCATGGCACAGTGGTTTCAGGCCATGTGTGGTTCTTGTTTAGACACACACCAACGAGGCCGCTCCTGCGGCACTTTGCGCTGCACAACGTCCAGGCAATGCCTAACACAACCCAGTGGCCCTGTGTTATATTTTCCACATCAGTGGTGGAGAGCTTCCAACTTTTTACTGTCTTGGAATGACTGAAAGTGCAGGCTGTCGGCGCCGGCAGTGAAGTGGACGCCACGGAGCAGAAGCAGCAGTTGTGAGCCGAGGGACAATTGTCCCACCCTCACCAACCAGAATGCATTTCCCCACCATCTGGGCCCCCCATAACCTGCCCCTACCTTGAACGTATTGGCAGCCGGGAGGGGGAGGGCAACTCCATGCTTTATATGGCATTTTTCCGACAGCTGCATGACTGCATCGATGCATAGTCCCTGCAGCATGCTGAAAGAAAGCGCTACCTCCCGGTGCATGCTTTTAGCAACTCCTGTGGCTACACTGGGTTATGGGTCTGTCTGCAGACTTCCCCTGAGGGTCAGCAAATGGTGTGCAACGTTGAGTACAATCAGTTGGATCCCATGCTGAAGACCATTCAAAAGGCGAATGGTGAGGAAGAGATGGTGTGCGTGTGCCTGCGTGCGCGCGCAAATGTGTGTCTTTCTTAAGGTGTGTGGATGAAACATAGCAATTGTCAGCATCACCGCTGCTACGACCTCCACATAGCAATTGTCAGTATCACCGCTGCTACGACCTCCAACACACGTGCGGACGCCGGGAAGGGCTGGGAGGGGCTCGATGGGTCAGCTGAAATGAAACGTGTCTCTTGACCGCTTGCAGAGCCACAGGCCGCTGCAACAACCTGCTCACCACTGTCTCCATATCCAGATTGAAGGGTGCTTTGCAATCCCTAGCTGCCGTGACCATTTAACAGATTTGCCCGTTCGGGAGGAATCAATTGGGCACGAAAAGCCAACTTCGCCTCATGCAGCACGTGAATATATCTTGGACAGCTGTCTAGTTTGTACGGGTGGCTGTCTGTCCATGTCATTTCGGGACCCGGGTCGCGTTGGCTTCGGGGTGGTTGTTGAGGGATATGCACAAGTCAGTGCTCCGTGTGTCGGCGACCCCCCGTGGTGGTCAGAAAACACTACGGGCACGGTGTTCGCCGTCTCGTTCATTGGTTGAAGTCCAATGCGGTCTGGGATGGTTTGCAATGTACAAATTCCGCTGTACCAGAAACCATTTGTCCGGAAGGATAGGGTCACGATAGGATGCCATTGGGTGTTCTAATTTTCGTCTATTGCAGGCCCTGGCTGCCTCGTCTTGTCATCCGCCGACCTGTTGTACCCTGTATCTGTGTGTGTGTGTATGTGTGTGTGTGTGTGTGTGTGGGTCTGTGTTTGTGTGTGTGTGTGTGTGTGTGTGTGTGTGTGTGTGTGTGTGTGTGTGTGTGTGTGGTTGGGTGGTTGCGCCCAACAATCGTGGGCTATACACGGGGTGTTTTTTGGATGAATTAGCTCTTTTGGAGGTTTGGGTGGTAATCTGTGACCTGCTCCGCACAGGGTTGCATACCATCTCAACTCTGGGGCGTTCCTGCAGCTCCTAAGGATTTCTGTCCGACCGGTTTTCTTGTGCTTTTGGTCTTGTTTGCCGGTTCCCAACATGTGTGTGTGTGTGTGTGTGTGGGTGGGAGGTGGGTGAAACTTTGTGCATACGGGGTAGCATTGTGCTCAGGTGCGTGCATACGGGCGACACCTGCATGCCCCCACACGCCTTTGACGAATCGATTATAGCTCCGCAGCTGCACTGCTGCATAGCCGCAAGTGACGTCTCCAGGTCAAGGGCAGGGAAGGGGACGACCCCTCGCTTTCCAGATCCGACCCCCCCCCCCCCCTCCCTTTGCTGGCCTGTGGCCGCAGTCAGTTGCCCAAGGCAGCCAGGCTCGGCCGTGAGACCATCATTCGGCCAAATTCTACTTCTACACAAGTCGCATCTCAGACTGAGAGCCCCCCCATCCCTCCGTGGACGTCGCTGTGGTCTGCAGCGTCCCCAGCCCCCATCTGCCTGTCCAGGGGGACTCTGCCGCGGAAGACGGATTCTCCCCGTATCCCGGCAACATCAATCTTCTTGTCGTGGGACTCGGGAACTACGCGGCGGCCCTGCAGCCCAGCGAGGTATGGCGTGCGGGGGGAAGGGCCGAGGTGTGGCGTGCGGGGGGAAGGGCCGAGGTATGGCGTGCGGGGGGGAAGGGCCGAGGTGTGGCGTGCGGGGGGAAGGGCCGAGGTGTGGCGTGCGGGGGGAAGGGCCGAGGTATGGCGTGCGGGGGGGAAGGGCTGAGGTGTGGCGTGCGGGGGGGAAGGGCCGAGGTATGGCGTGCGGGGGGGAAGGGCCGAGGTGTGGCGTGCGGGGGGGAAGGGCCGAGGATGATCAGTGGCTCCTGACGGCCTCCTCCTCCCGCCCGACTGCCGTACGCGCCGCCGGATTGTCTACGATCGACGCCGTCGCCCCCCCCCCCCCCCCCGCGTCCCCCTTCAGTGCCACCACACAAACCAGCGCAGAGGACGCAGGGCTACAGCGCAAGCAGCACCAGAAGGCCCACGATGAACCCGCCACGGGTCGGCCAAGGTGCCGGTCCGGCAGAGGGCTGGGTCTTCGCGGTCCACTGCGGCGGCACTGCTCGGGATCCCGAAGATTGACGTGCGCCCACGGGGGCGTCACGGATGTCTATTTCCGCACCCCCCCCCCCCCCCCTCTTCCTGACCAGCGGTGACGGGGCTGGGCTGGGGGGCGGGCGGGGGTTAGCCCGGGAGCGGGGCGGGTCGGACCCCAACGTATGGGGTATCAAAATGATCAGCGCGACGCGCGGAACACAAGGGGCGTAAAGATATTTCCGCAAAAGAAGCAAACTGCACCCCGCCAATGGGGGATCCGGAGCCGTGGATGGGGAGTGGTGGTGGTGGGGGGGGGGTGTCAACCGTTTGCTTCGCGCTTCCCATGCGTATGCGGATTCTCCATCGAAGTCTGTGGCGTTTGAGCATCAACGCGCAGAGTGAACAATCATTTGACATCCCGAAAGAGGCTGAAAAAAAACCTGAAGTTGGGACCTGACATGGGTCCTGTCACATATGTCCGTTTCCCAGACCCCCCCCCCCCTCTTTTTCTAGTGACACCCGTGACCCCCCCCCCCCCCGGGGGGCGCAGGCCAATTTTCCCCATCCCTTCCGCAGCACCTTCGTTGTCCGCTTTTCGCGAATTGTGCTTTTTACTTTCAAAGGTCGCATTCAAGATTTTGGTTTGTTGGCCCAGGCTTGCGTGATGAACGCTCGTAGAAGAGATGAACTCGGTGCACAAGTGAATTCAAGTTTTCTGTGACCCATCGATCAAAGGGTTGTGGAGCGGATGGGAGAGGCGACCGGCCACCGGGTGGTGCGGGTGCGTCGCGGCGAGGGCCGGGGTACGCACTTTCGGCGGCCACGCGATCACAGTGGCCTTGGGTCTGGATTACTTCGGCCTCATGTCTGACGAACGAGCGCAGGAGCAGGACCTGCGACGACTGTCGCTCATGGAATTGTGGCAGTCCCCTCACGCCCCTTCCGCAGGGCATCATCCCCGAGTTCGTGAACCCAAAGTACGCGGACGAGAGTAAGACCACCTTCAAGTCCCCGACGCGGCTCGAGTGCATGATGCAGGACTATGCCAAACTGCTGGGGTCCGGCGCAAAGGTGCTTGGCTGCCGTGCGGGGGTGCATTCGAAGAGGGGTGGGCGTACCCACCGCCCCAGGACGCCTGGGACCGAATGGGTTTTAAGGACAAGCCCCCCCCCCCCAGCCCCGGGGGGGGCGTCCAACAGAAGAATGCTCAGGGGAAGAACCAAACTTTATCTGATGTTTTGTCTTTTGTCTGATATCCTGATGTTCTTTGTCTATTTTCGGTCTTTTATCTGAAGTTTTGGCGAGTGGTACACAAATTCTTAGGTCTCAGACCCCCCCCCCCCCCGCCGAACTGCAAAGCGTGTCTTACCGCTCCCGCCCCTCGGCTCCAAAGCCCGTGCCCCCCCCCCCCCCCCCCCATGTGTCATGATCTTCAAAGTCATGCCGCCAGCGGGTGGGGCAGTTCTAAAATGGGGGCATTGCCACGGTGGCCCCTCATGAGCGGCCCCCCCACCTCTCACAATTCTTGGACCGGCCCCCTTCACCCCCAACCCAACGGGTGGACCCCCCCCCTCCCTATCCACGCGCGAAGGAGTTCCCCCCTCAACAGGTGCACAAACACGCACACCCGGAAGCCCCAACCGGCACACTCAGCCTTCATGGCACCCCCCGCCCGGCCGGTCGGCAGTCCGGGCTCCCCCAACTCTCTCGAGTGTTGGCGGACAGTCGCGTTGTCGTAGTTACTGATGGCCAAGTGGGTCATGGGCCAGGCCCTCACCCAGGGATGCATTAGAAGGGAAGGGGCCTCGGAGGCGGCCCCAGAAGCGCTAAGACAGGTGGTTGAAGCAGGTTGCCAAAGCGGTTGGGGGCGGTTACTGTCGGTTACAAATGCCACTGAAGCCCGTACTTGCCATCAGCGAGACAGTGGCTGGGCATAGACGGGGCGCCCTGGGAGGGGGGGGGGGTTCCCCCCCCCTTCTAATGCATCTCTGCCCCTACCCCTGCCGGAGCCGCGACCAGGCCCAGTTTCAGAGGCGTCAAGACCACCTCAAACAGACGGCCCGTGCAGATGGGTCGGCACTGTGTCTGTGGCTGTGCCGCCCAATCCGTCCGTCGTGGGCTGCGGACGCCGTGCTGGGGTCTGCATCGGGCCGTTGTTGCAGGTCGGGGTCACGTACACGAAGGAGCGCTGGTTGTATTCCCCGGTGAAGAACAACCTGGAGACCGCCGCCCAGAAGGACGCCAAGGGGCTGCACCCGTCCAGCATGGCGTCCGCCGAGTTCGATCAGTACAAAGTATGTCCCGAAGGAGGCCCCAACCCCCGGGCCCAGGCCTGTGCTCAATTCTGTTTTCCGCAAGGGGAGGGTCACCCCCTCCCCCCCTGGACCCGCCTGCCCCCAAGACCAAAGTGACCATCGCGGGAAAAAGCGGAATTTCGTTGGGGAACATCTTGTCGGGCCATTTTTGGGTGCCAGACCCCCCCTCCCGTGAAGTACAGCGCGGCCCAGACGCCCAAACCTGCGCCCACGGGGAGCAGCAGTTTGTTCTCCTGCGCAGCGGGACCGGCAACAACCGTGCGGCTCGTTGGGTGCTTTGGGGGGTGAGAAGTTGAACGGGGGATAGACCCCCCCCCCCCCCCGCCCCTCCGCTACCTCACGCCGCGGGTGTTGGGGTCCAGAAGTGCACTGAATTGCCTCCCGTGCCACGGCCGGGCTCGGTCTGTGGGGGCGAGGCGCCATCTTTTCCACTGTTTCGACAGATGGTCCGCAGTGGCGACCACGCGGACCCGCAAAAAGAGCGCCGGAAATTTTTTTGGGGGCTGGGCTGGGGAAAGGGACACTTTGCGCAGACAACTTAATTTTTTCACCCGAAATATGTCCCACAAGACGATCAACGCGATGTATCGGTTGCGTTGAGATTTGTTGCGACCAGACACGCCACATGTGTCGGGCAGGGGAACTGACTTTCGTCAAGAATCGGCCCTGTACCACGTCAGTCACTGATATCGTAGGCACCCACTGCGTCCCGTGTCCGACGCAGCAGGTCCTCCTTCTGATGAATATCTGACTTCATGACCGCTCGCGGCTACGCTGGTTCGGATTCCCCGACTCCTCTCCTTTTCGACCGAGTGTTGGTGGTTGTGTCGCAGAAGGTGCGGCCCCTTGTGGGTCAGGCACTGCGTTGTGCAGGGCTGCTTCCTGTTGCCTGTTCCATTGTTTTCCTGTAACCCCCCCCCCCCCAAATTTAGTACCCCCTCAAAATTAGTACCCCCCTTGCCCTGCAAAGCAGTCTGCCAAAATCAGTATCCCCTTGGGCCTCCTACAAGCAAACGGAAATGAACAAATCGACTGTACGCTTTTAGTACAACTGCAGAGGTCACTTGAAGATTGCACTAAGTTTCATCCGCTTCTTCACATTGGAAACATCTGCACAGGCATGGGGGCGACAGCTGCAGAAGAAGGGGTGCAACAATTCCATGCAGCCAACAGAAAGGAAAACTGAATGACGGGGGAAGATGACATGGTGCAGCCCAAAATTAGTACCCCCCAAACTTAGCACCCTCTAGGCGTTGTTGAGCATTCGCCCAAAATTAGTACCCTCGGGTACTCAATTTGGGGGCGGGGTGCCCAGTGCCCCTGGTACCACCCAACTGCAAGTGGGACAGCCCGACAGCCACAAGGGGATGCAGGGAGCGACATGCTGCCCCCCCCGGCGCCGCACACCAGCAGCAGTGAGCGTGCCAGCAGAAAAAGAAAGAGCCCGCAATTGGGAGGAACGCAAGCAGCAAAGCAACTGGGCACAGAGCCGTCCCACACACGGCAGTGAGACGAGCCCCAACAGGACACACAACAATACACAAGGGGACCATGAGGTGCGAGGACTGCAGCCACCACCAAATGCGGCGCACGCCGAGCGAGCCATCGGCAAACACCCCCCCCTCTCCCTCTACAAGGTGCCCACGTACTCCACAAGGGCGGGGGTTGCACCCCGCGCGCCGGGAGGTGCCCGCCACGGGGGTGGCAACAGGGCCGTGACCAGCCAACCGCGCACGGGACAGTCCATGCCGTACGGAGATGTGAAATCCTCGTACGGGGGGGCAGGCGGGTGGGACAGGAGGGGGTGCGCGACAGGGGCACCCAGGAGCGCCAACAGACAGGGGGAGGAGCAACACAGACACATAGAACGCGGGAGCCACTCCAGGAGGGACAAGGGCGAGCATAGCAAACAAGGAGGAGGGGGCACAGCAAGGCAAGAGAAGCAACTAGAACAGCGGGAACAGGGAACCAGAATGGAGCAGATGGGAGAGTGTGCACATGGGAGGCAGCGACAATAAAGGGGATGGCTTGGCCAGCCAGCCCCGTCGCTACCGGGGACCCAGGGCAACCCCTGCTCAACCAGCATCAGGTGGGGGGTGTCTCCCGCAGCCCAGATGGGCTGTTTGCGCAACAGGAGCGGGAGCCCATCAGGGGCAGACCAGCCGTGAGGGGGAAAAGGACATATGGTGGACGGCCGGGACAGCGCGTGGAGGAACAGGGCACCTGGGCCTCACGCACACAGAAACACGGCGAGGCAGGCTACGGACGGCCTGTGGACAGAGGCACGTGGACAGCAAAAACAGTCAAACGACCCCGGCAACAACCAGCACATCCTCAATGCGCCAACTATTGGGCGCTGCTGACGCGCAATCGGCACACCATGCCACATCCAGCCCAGTCCCAACACACCATTTACTGGGCTCTGCGAACATGGAAACACCACCAGCAAGAGCACCGGCCGCAGCGGCCGACAGAAAGCAGCAACCTGACGCAACATGCGAAGGGAAGAACGGGTGAGTGGCCAGGGCCCCGTAAAGGAGCAACAACCAGACGGAATGTCACACAGGGGGGTTAGCCTGCTCTTCCCCCCCCCTCCCCCCCCCCCTGGCGCCCCGTGTCCAATCCCACCACCTTGCGCTCGGCTCTGCGCTTGGGCTCCAACGTCGCAGACCCTCGACCCGAGTTCAGAATTGCCAGGGACTTTTGCGCTTATGGCACCCAGAGCACCCTCCACCAGCAGCACCACAGGCAAAGCGTCGTGCAATGCTGCGGACCACTGATATGTATCTTTTGGTGATCGGAGGTGATCAGAGCCCCTGGGCCCTGTGGCATCTCATGTCCCATTTCATTTCGTAGAGGGTGTGGGGGCAGCAGACTGCAGTTGTGTGCGGTGAGACAGGCATTCCACTCTCCCCCACAAGGCCGCCCTCCCCCCCATTAAACCCCGTGCACTCCCCCCAACAAATGAACCCAAACCAACAAAAAGCAGGGAAACTGCCAGCCTCGATGTGTGGGGGTGGGGTGGGGTTGGGACACGGCCTTGCACAGCCGGCGCGTTCAGGCCTGTACGTCCGTCCTTGCGCGGCACTCGTCCCAAAATCCTGGCCGTCCGGT
The DNA here is from genome assembly GCA_964036045.1 of Eutreptiella sp. 'Long Island Sound 2002'. Classification (NCBI taxonomy): domain Eukaryota; phylum Euglenozoa; class Euglenophyceae; order Eutreptiales; family Eutreptiaceae; genus Eutreptiella; species Eutreptiella sp. 'Long Island Sound 2002'. The sequence continues at coordinate 44,291,457 of OZ038389.1, read as the reverse complement.
TCCAAGCGTGAGCGGACTGGGACAGTCCCCATGGACCACACCGGAGCGCCAGGGCGTGCCTGGTGCCTGTGTGCGTTGGGGGGATAGTGTGTGCCCGGTGCACCCAGTTTATGGCAACGGTGGTGGTTGGAAGTGGTGGGAGTGACATTTTGTGTTGTTGAATTCTCATATTTCGGCTTATGCAACGTGCTTTGCAGGGAAGGTTTGCGGTCTAGTGTGGTCCACTTGGGGGATTCCCTAGGTGAGGATAAACTTGGGGCTAGAGATAGGATACGTAATACAAAGGTAGCGCGCCGGGCGCGCGCCTGGCAAACATTGCCCCACAGAGACCTACTGCCAAGCGGCCCCACAACTGCTCAGGCAGTGGGGCAGCCCCAGCATGTGGCATGATTGGGGAGGCCCCGCACTCCTTGACGGCCGTACGGCACGGGTGGTGCTGCCGGAATGGGCTGGGGCCAGCATCCCATGGCCTGGGGCACGCCTGAAGCAGTAGGAGGGGTCCCGGGGCGCGCAGAGAGGGGGAAGAATCCTGCTTTGTGGTGCTACAGCCTCAGATTCGGGGGGCCGCCAGGGCACACCACCCAGCCGGCCCCTCCAGAGTGTGTGAGGGATTGGGAATGGGGTCCATTGGAGCCCCCAAAACTGTGGTTGGGGGGGGGGTCTAGGGGGTCAGGACCAGGGGCTCAGTTGATCGGGCCCACAGCACCACAATCCTCCCTCCTGTCCTCTGTGTTTCTGCGCCGGTATGACGTCACACAAACGATATGGTACTGGACACCGATTGAACTGCACGGGACCCACCCAAGGCCAGTCAATGCTGCGGGACTGGCCCATGATTGATGCCTGTCACTGATGGAGGCTTCTGATGGGGCCGACGGTCTGATTCTTCTTTTGGGAGTTGTATCATTTTCACTCGGGGGTTTTAGGACCGCAACACTGTGAATACTTGCCAAGGAGGTTCACGTCATTTCTTTCGGTGTCAGGTCAATGGCGACTTGCTGAGAGACGCTGGGATCCATGTTCCTGAAGCACAGTCAGAGAGGGATGCCTCGGGGATGTATTTGATACCAAAGATTCAGCTCATGCCCGCATTCGGCTGCACCAGGTGTTTGCACACATGTGTACCACTCATTTGCTGAGGGTGCCCCGCTCCTGAACGGGAGCGGGTGGGTGCGTGGGGGGCTCAGCTCAGGGTATATTTGGTACCGGCTGCTTTTGCGTGGAGTTGGGAATGAATGCGCCCTGGCTTCCCGTTTTTAGCCTGCGAGCGCTGGCAGGGGAGTGGGCGTCACGAGGACAGAAAGTTGCACTTGTGAGCAGTGGAACAGACGTCCCACTTTCACCCGCAATTTGCAACCCCCGATTCCAATTCTGTCCCCCAGAACTGCCCCCCAGAATTGTCTGTTGTCTCCACCAACGACCGCAGGTCACACTGAAGACTTCATCAGCTTCATTAATCAGAGCATTGCTTGGCGCAAGGCGCACAACAGCGGTCCTGCCGGGCGCTTTGGAGCCCACTGCTGCAGGCGCGGCAGAGTCGTCTGCATTTTGGTTGGTTTTGTGTGTGACACAACCGGTGTCCACTGTCCTGTGTTTTGTATGACCTGCTTTGATGGTGGGAGTCCGTTGTCGGGGAGTGTGGGGGAGTAGGGCAGCTTTGTGGGTGAGAGTGGAGTGTCTGTCCCACTGCTCACAATTGCTGCCTGCTGCCCCCGCAGCCCGCGGCGTGCACTCCCCTGCCACTGCCAGCGCTGACAGGCTTCACATTCAGTGATTCCCAGACCCTGAAGTGTGGAGGGCCTTATCCCCCACATCTGATGCGGCAACTTGTAACACAGGGCCAGAAGGGTCCGGACCACCAAAGTGTTTCACATCAGCGGTGCGCTGCTCGTTACGGGCGCCTGCGCCCTTCGCCTTGGCCGACGACTCCATATGCGCCTCGGTGGACCCAAGAGCAGGCGAAGAAATGCCAAGCCCCAAATGGTCTGCCCCGAATAAGGCTCCCCCGCGTCGGACCTCTAGACATGACATGTACAAGCATCTGCCCCTCCCATACCCAATGCATCCTCAGCAGTGACCATCAGACTGGCAGCAATGTCCAGGCTGAACTACAAAAACTTGTCGAGCAGTCATGCATGGCTGGCCACTCTGTTGCACATGAACACACACAATGGAATATCCAGGTGAGCCACTCTGCTGCATACAAACCCTGTGTCCAGTGCTCTTAGAGCGCGACGCAGTGCTCCTAGAGCACTGGATTGGGGAGGCCCATGGAAAGGGAGGGGCTGGAAGGGGGCGAACCGCAAGCAGTGACGCAGAGCCCTTCAGGAATCGACGAAAACTGCCCCCAGGGGGGCTCAAGCCCTTTTCCCGAACGTGACCCCCCCCCCCTCCTTTGGTGGCTGTGCGGGGTCCCTTGCCCAGCCACCGATGATGCCTGGCCGGAGGGCCGGTGGGGGATGACTCCAACATACTGAGCCAAAATGAGCCCCATGACGCGCTGATTGCCGGAGGTCCGTTCCCTGGGAGAAAACATTTGCCAAAAATGTTCCGTCCCGGCCGTTTGGCAGCCCGATTTCGAGAAACCGCTGGTCCGCAGGCAGGCCAGCGCAGAGGCCCATTTTTTTTTGTTTGCTGTTTGTGCTGAATTGGCTATAAAAAGTGTGAGGGTTGGTGCATTCTGCGGTGGTTCTTTCGATCTTCGCACAGACGCACGCGTCAACTTACCACACACACACACACACACACACACACACACACACACACACACACACACACACACACACACACACACACACACACACACACACACACACACACACGCACACACACACACACACACACACACACACACATACACATACACATACACACACACACACACACATACACACACA